>OW240920.1:53690755-53759895 GCA_933207985.1 Pelobates cultripes | reverse complement strand
CAGTTTCCAAACTATGCTGAAACAGTGATCTGATGGTGGATGAAACATACAATAGATCCGTCTTGAACATTGCATTAAATGGCTTTCTAGATACCAAAATTATGTCTGTATATGATAGAGAAAATATAGATTTCCTGTATTCATAACTCTTTAGCATAGTCTGCTAGGGATAATAGTAACATTCTTATTTAATTTTGCAATTTTGGACTTACATTCATCTGTTAGCAAAAGAGAAAAAATGATAGTGTCCACATATATATGCGTGAGTATGAATTAATTGTGATGCCTTTTGTCTGTTTGTACAAAACATAAAACACAAACTCACATATATTCTAGCTGAGTAATGCACATAGGTATGTGTTCTGATTCCCAGAACATGTTTTTCTGTCTTGTGTTATTATTTTACATGACTCTGCAAACAAGACACCCAAACAAACAAACAGACACATCACAATTCAGATACACCTTATCTCAAGGCATTCACGAACACAGTCAGATCATAAGACTCACACAAACAAACATACACTGACATATTACAAGCCATACACAAGCACACAGTAATACATCAGAAGACAACGCACACAACGGCACATCAGAAGACAGGTACACATAATTTATACTGGCCGCCCCACAACCTGAATCTCTTGTCTTACTGGGACAAAACAATTGCATTTGACAGATCATCTATCTATCTAACGTTCACTGTTAAGTTAGCAGTGAACTGGTTACTTTAATTCAGAGCACTAAGCACACACTCATTTTGGATATGTTTCAGAATAGCTCTATGTTTCAATGTGTGCTTAGTGCTCTGAGCAGACTGGCAATCTTATTTGCAGTTGACACCAACCTTACAACTGATGTTAGCACAGACTTGTAAAGAGAGAAGAACAAGGGTTGGAATGGAACTTTTAATTACTTCTGTAAGCAACCACAAAGCAAATCCTAATAGGGCATCTGCTCAGGAAATTCAAATTTCTGTGAAAAAAAATCACATTTGGTTTCATTGCAAAACCAAGACATTTTTAATATTAGTGGTTATATCGCAATAACCAGAGCATTGACATTCTTTTGTGTATGTCAATTTTTCAGTACATAAACATATGTCAGAGAAAACAATATAGGAGTTAGATGGATAAAAAATATTTTAGTCTCGGTGATACTTATTCAAACTAGCCATATATAAAAATAAAATCCTCTGCTCCCGAGCTATGCCACCTTGAGGTGTACTGTGTTGCTGTTTGTCCACACTACTGTTTAGTATGTCTGATTTGTCTCTGTTGCACTTGTGAGTTGGGCATAAATAAATATATTTTAAAATATATTTTAGCAGCTGGGTCATACTAGAGCAGTGATATAGCTGTACCCATTATTGGCATATATAATTCCACTTTACATAACTGATACATTTACATTTAGCATTATTACTGATCTAACCCAATACCAGTGTAAATTATAACAATTCCAAATCTAATACATTAGGGTTAGTGTTAGGGTTAGGTTTCTTATACATCAATACACAACAAGGAAATCTGTATAGGAGACAGAGAATAGAGATAGAATTTACATTTCAACAACCAGGACATTTTTGTATTAGGGTTAAGTTTAGGGTAAGATTGAAGTTATGTTTTATCTAGGTTCTACTTGATTTTTCTACATTTTTTGTACCTCCCCATTGGATAACGAGAATGATGTATTTTTATTCTTTTCTGTCACTTCTGTCTTCACTAGACTGCTAATAGCCCAATAATTGTTATAATCATAGCCTCTAGATGACAAAAGCTATTTGCTGGCTAAATAACAACGTTTATTTCTTACTAGAAATGTCTTCAATTACAATAATGAGTGATTATATGTTTCATTTTAAGAATGTTGCAGAATATTTTGTATATTTGTAACATCCGCTCTCCCTCCTACTATAAAACAAAAAGGTATATTGTAATATTATCACCATTATGACAAACTTCCTTATTTATGTCTGTTTCACAAATATTGTTATTTTAACTGTTATGAAGATGTGTCTGTGTGTGTTTGCGTGCATGTGTGTGTGTGTAAATGTAAAGTACTCATGCTCACAGGATTTAAAGACAAATGTACATTTAATGGACAAGGATTTTCTTAGTTAGTTTGTCCACTTAATAGTGAAAGGCAGTGAAAGGAAGCTTGAAGTTGTAAATATTTTTGGCAGTATAACCAAAGAAATATGTAAAGTACATGATCACTAAATTTAAAGGCAATAAACCTAGGAATAAAATGTGACAGATAAATATCTGGATTAGGTGAAGATTTTTTCTTTCTTTTCGTTTGGACTATATTTTGGGAAGTTTGGCTTTTCAATGTACCGCAATTCATTATTTAGTGAATAGACCATTAAGATGTGCTATATCATTAACAATTTGAAAGGTCATGCAGCAACACAATCTTAGATCTTAATCCTCTTCAGGATCGATGAAATATCAGGACTCTCGGAACAATAGTGGATTTTCCTAACCTTGATCCTGAAGGGGTTAATATTTTCCTTTTTGTAAATGTCACGATGAAGAGCTACACTTTGTTTTAAAGTATACAGCTTTTTCTATCTCCAATGCAAATGATTTGAACAGGCAGGGGGCTCTCAATGTGCCTGAACTTTGATACAATATACAAAGCATATATGCTTAATTAAGACAGGGTGACATGTCTGTGCATTGATATTTTACAGGCAACGCAACCAGTTCTTTTATAAATCACCAGAAATTCTTATGTCTTAGGTAGCATCTGTGATTGACCATTTTCCACGTTACAACTAGTAAGACCTACCCTTCATGTTTGCCACAAAAGCAAGTCAACAGGGAGCCTTTTACTTGAGCAATTTAAGGAGTTTAATAAGAACTTCATTACATCAATTACTTGGTGAACACATCACAATTTATTTGCAATTAGTATCAAAATGTCTTATTTTTTTTGCTAATATAATAGAGCAGATGTAGACACAGAAGGAATACTATACATTCGTGAAACACATCTCTTCTAGCATATTAAATCTCAGAAATGAAGATGATGAACATCATCGGTGAACTGTATCTCGTACTGTGGTTGTCTGTGTCTGCAGGTGCCAAGGCAGATTGTGTTATCAGTGTATTTATAAAAAAATGTTCTCTTAATTATTTGTAATGAACTAGATTGCAATGAACAAAGGTAAAAAAAAAGAAAGTCAGGAAGCAGATTTAGGAAACGACAAAGACCTTGTCTACGTGACAAACAGAAAAGATAAATACGATCTCTACACCTTTGTTCTTCTACTCTTCCTACTCTGTATTTTCTAGACCTTCAAAAGAAACATAGGCATTGTACGTACCACCTTTCTCTCTCTCTCTCTCTCTGTCTCTCTCTGTCTCTCTCTCTCTCTCTCTCTCTCTCTCTCTATATATATATATATATATATATATATACATACATTGTGCAATATCCTTATATGTTGAAATATCAGAAACTAATGGTACATTATCCAACTTTCAAGTCATCTAGTTTATAGAATGGATTTCATGTTCCGGACTTCGCAATTGGCTGTTTTGCTTCAGGTCAGTATTTAGTAAATTCTGATTGTTCCCTTATATGAAAAGGGTTCCTTGAAGATTGCTTTTAAAAAGCCAATTCAAGGGGGAAATTATATTTTAAAAAAACAAAAAAACACAATAGCACGTTATATGTATCAGAAAGATATCTTTCAAAATATCAAAGAACAAATCCCTATATTATTATGATAATGAGATCTAACAAAGCAATCTAAATTAATTACACCATCCCAAAAATATTTAAAACTTAGATAAAGTATATATCTTCCATTTGGAATGTTGTATTTGATTATTCTTTATTTTCAGAATCTGCAATATAAACTTGGGTAGATTAACAGCAGACAGCAGGTTGCTTATTCTTTCTAGATACACTGTTCTCTACTTGTATAAACAGAGTCCAGTGTTATGTTCACATTTTCTGACATCATGAGTCATCTCAACCTGAAAACCGATCTCTTCCCAGTCTTTACTAAGAGTCTAAATGATACAAAATCAATGGGAAGATATATAAAAAATGACTGTTCTGGCATATACAGAAATAACTAGTGAAGCAATACGGGTAAGCAAAGATAAGTTATATTTTTGTCTAATATTAAAAATGTATTAAAACCACATTTATCATGTTTGTTTCCCTTCTTTAGATCTGCATAGAGGCTTCCCTTAAAAAGGAGGTCAGAATTCGTCTCATAAAATCTTTGATAAAGAAACCTTTGAATTAATAATTGAAGGGTCCCAGTATCTCTAAAAAGTACACTCTGGAAGATCGAAGGGAGGAAGGGAGGAATAAAAAATCCAAATGCATTAGTGGCTTAAATAAAATCAAAGAAGGAAGTTTTAATAAAAAGAAATCTAGTAGAGCATGAAGGCATGCTTTGAAGTTGCAAGTAGGAAGAATAAAGAGTTATGCGGGAAAAATACTTTTCAGAAATAGTAGTTGGTACTTTGAATCACCTTCCAGAAGAGATGGAAAAGAATAATGAAGCAAAATAAAAAGAAAATATATATAACTTAGCAATATTAAAATTTATTTTGCATATTAAAAATGGCATATTGCAGATCCTTTAGCAGAGTCCACACACCTACCATACCCGCTACATCCACCAACCCCAAAATAGCTGTATGCTAGCCTACTTATCCCAAACACCTTCTCAAAGATATCAACCTCTACGTTTTGACCTTTTTCATTTTGATTTATACTTTTATTTATATTTGTATGTTAATATGGTAATCAATGCTATTATTTCTTATGAACTGAACACATATGCTTTGTAAACACTGATACATATTAATTAGTTTGTTTTTTTCATATTCCATACTTTGTTTGATTTTTCTATATAGAAAACATATGTGGCATCTTTACTCCATTTAACCATGGCTGTTTTGTGTGTGACACATGATATATATATAACATTGACGTTGTGGCAGGCTTATGCAATGTATGATCATATAATGTAACTAAACCCCCATTATTTTTGCCTAGATTAGGTGTTTTTAAAAAAAACATATAAAATCTTTCAACATTGAAGTTGCTGTTTAGTGGATAGGTGAGTGCGCTGGATCTTGTGTTTTAGATATATATATATATATATATATATATCTATATATATATATATATATATATATATATATATATATATATATATATATATATATATATATATATATAATGACTTTGAGATAGAATGTATTGGATATTGACACAACTGCATTCATATCTAAAAGCAGTTGTTGCCAAGAGACAAAAAGCAGTTGTTGCCAAGAGACACACCACATTTTATAAATACTTATGTATCACTTAGTTTTGAAATGCTATCTGTGCCCTTTCCCAAAGCTCTATACATATTTAAATAAGGGGAAGCTTTTAATACCACTCCATAGTTCATTAAAGTGTAAGCTCACCTGCCACATCAAAGTGAGACCTACACAAATAATTCACGTTGCTGCCTTAAACTAACAGGCAAAATCTCTAATGAAACATGAAGGTTTATTCTTATGAACCACTACATTCTTATTATGCATTATATAACATGGCAGTGTAATATAAAAGCTTATAGAACAAACAAAATTAAGCACTGTTCTGAAACTCTCACTACTCTCGGGCAGCAGCAATAATCGCTATAGTATTCATCAGCCCAAATATACCCACACACAGTATATGGACTGACGAATACTATAGCCATTTCTGCCGTCCAAGAGTAGTAGGAGTAGTGGGAGCTCAGGGCTTAATTTTGTGTGTTAGATTTGAAATAAAATATATTGACCTTATGTGACACTGGTTGCAGGGACCAATTTTGCATCATTTTGGGAGGAATATGATAAAAAATGCATAATATAATTTGGAAATGTCAGATTAGAAGTCCAGATAGGTTCGTTTTATAAACAATTATTTATTTTACATTATGAGACCTATCTTTAGATAAAAATATTTGTAATTTTATTTTCATTCATTTTAATATTGCTATATATAATACAATTTATCAGCCAGTCTTTGTTTCATATATCTATGGCTATAAATAGTATAGGTTAACATAAGAGAATTTTATACTTCATGTCTATATTTATCTATAGAGCCAGTTTGTGTTATTTGGCAAACATTTTAATTTTTATCCGTACCTGGATAAAAATTATCCTCAGGTGTCCCACCATCCACCAGGAAAGGATTATCCAGTTCTATGCTGCTACAGAACTATCATAGAAATAGGTAGTACCTGCTAGTTTAGGTACATTAGCTGCTCGACCTTCATTTTCTTTTGAATGGAATCTATCTTAACATTTCTGCAGCGCCCGTTATTGGTCCTAATATCACCCCTTTAATGTGCTTTGGAGTGTTCCCAAAGTCTCAAGCTGTAGACCAAGTTTATTTTTATAAATATACACTAATGTACAAATATTTTTACTCCCACTTTCCTCAGGCTTCGTCTGTCACAAAGGACGTCATAGGGAAGATGAACAGAGAACCCCATGTGAAGTGTGATTGTGGTTTTCTGGTTGGGAAACTCACCACTATTTTAAATTCAAGTCAAAGATATTGTGTGGCTGGTAACCCTGGAAACAGTGGGATTCTTCCATCTCATGTGGAGCCATTTACACCCAGAGCCATGGTTGATGGGGATCTGGTACATGTGTGTTGATCAGTTATATCAGATGGTCTGCCCTATTATGTATATATACGATCAATTACAGATTTAATTTGGAGAAGATTATTGTTAAGTATCCACTGTTTGTTTTTGGTATTAATCTTTACTTGTGTGTCACTTTGGTGTGAGTGCTGCTGGTACTGTACACAATTATTAAGTGTTCTTGCATAGCAAGACCACTTAATGTTATCTCACATATATATTATTCTTATTCTTATTATAGCCAAATTTACCACCCTAACTCCTCCCACAGTTTTTACACTACATAGACAGTAATATACCGAAACGTGCGGATTGTTCCCGATTGGATAGCTATTACTTTGTGGAACGTTTTGCCGAATGGTTCACGGAATATCGTCGTTCTTGTGGCAAAATTGGTCCCATAGGAATGAATGGCAAAATGTTCAAAACTAGAGTGGGAGCTGGCAAAAGCAGAAAAATCAGGACATGATTTCTAAACTGCCACCACTCCCTCATTTTCAAGCCCACCTACACAAATCTTATATCAAAACGTTCAGCTATCCCTGCTGCCACTAAAAATGTGCACGGCTAAGCAATAGTCCTAATAGTTTTCACAATATGACCATTTGTTTGCAACTCACGCCGTCCATTGACATTCATTGAAACTCCATTCTAGCCACCTCAAATTTGAAGGGCAATATCTAAACTGCGACTGTGCCTTCATTTTCAATACTTCAGAGACATACTATGCATCAAAATGTAGGTCTGGGTCTTGTGATTCTCACAATATAAAGCTCTTCGCTGTAGGATGTATAGTTTTTAGAATACCGCCCAAAAAATGATTTAGCAACCGCCAAAATACTCTGACCTGTGCCAGGCTGGAGCTGTCATAGACAGTGCCTTTTGTATACCTGCTAATGTTTTTATAAATGTATGTTTTAATGTAACTGTGAAGCACTTTGGGCAACAACGTTGCAATTAAATGTGCTATATAAATAAATAATAACAGTTACTCCGCCCACTCCAGTTGTAGACTACTGGTGGAGGCAAGAACACTTCACACAATTTCCCCAGAAATTGTAGCTTTTCTAGTTCTGATTGATTTTGAGTGTGTGTAAGCACATACATATATAGATTGTTGGTATTTATCTAAGTGCTTTCCCACTTTTTGGTCACAAATAGAAACTCTCCTTTAAAAAATATATGTATTTTGTACTGTTGTGCATTTGGTTTAAGCCAATTTGCAATTCGTCCAAATTTTGACTGGTTGGTGGTTAATCCAAATTCTATACTGCCAAAGTGACATATGGATAATTGAGGAGACAACTAGCATGAATGAGCATGTTCGTTTGCTTCAGGATTTGGAGTTATGGCCATGGTGTAAAAAAAAAAAAAATGAATGATGGAAAAAATAATGATTGATATATATATATATATATATATATATATATATATATATATATATAATATATAAGTATGTAAATATAAATTTATTTTATTTATTGCTCTTTCTGGTTTTCCCTCTTTTGTCTTATTTTTCTTACTTGAGCTGTAAATTAAATGGTGGAAAAATGCATCTATTTATATTACATATATATTTTGCCATAGAATAATTTGCCCCATTTTCTTGTCCCTTTATGCTGAATGAATTTCCTGAATGTTTTTTATGTATATAAATCTGATGAGCCAAACCGACAAATGTATGCATCTGAGGTCCCAAGCTAAGTTTCATTTTCAGAAAAAATGTTTTGCACATAGCAAACTTTTCCATCATGCACAAGTCTTTTATTTTGCTCCACTGAGAGAAAAATTCACTAGCACAAGATGAAACTAAAAGAGAAAATAGCACATCCAGTAAGCGCATGTACAGAAGATGCAAGTATTTAACTAGAAAAAACACAAACTAGAAAAAGGAAGAATTGCATGCATTAATGGAAAATAAATTAACACAATCCAAACTGTAAGTAAATAAAAACATCAGCACAAATGCTTAACCCCTTAAGGAGCAAACTTCTGGAATAAAAGGGAATCATGACATGTCACACATGTCATGTGTCCTTAAGCGGTTAAAGGACCACTATAGTGCCAGGAAAACAAACTCGTTTTCCTGGCACTATAGGGTCTTTAGGTCCCCCTCACCCTCAGGGTCCCACTCTCGCCAGGCTGAAGGGGAAGGACGGGGTTAAACTCTTAGCTTTCTCCAGCGCTGGGCTCCCTCGCACTGGGGAACTCTCCTCCTCCTCTCGACGTCAGCACTGAATGCGCATGCGCGGCAAGAGCCGCCCGCGCATTGAGACAGTCCATAGGAAAGCATTTCTCAATGCTTTCCTATGGACGTCCAGCGTCTTCTCACTGTGATTTTCACAGTGAGAATTGCAGGAAGTGCCTCCAGTGGCTGTCAATGAGAGGCTGGATTAACCCACTAGAGGCTGGATTAACCCTAGTGTAAACATAGCAGTTTCTCTGAAACTGCTATGTTTACAGCTGCAGGGTTAAAAGCTGGGGGACCTGGCACCCTGACCACTTCATTGAGCTGAAGTGGTCTGGGTGCCTATAGTGGTCCTTTAAGATAGAGAGAATATATGAAAAAACAAGGGGCTGGCTGCACTCATCCAACCATGCAAAAATAGGGTGCTGCTGGGAGCCAATAAGTACAATAAAAATGAAAATCCAGCGCACTCCCTTATCTACTAAACAGCAACTTTGGTGCTGACAGATTTTGTTAATTTTTTAAAAACACCTAATCTAGGCAAAAAATGATGGGGGTTTAGTTACATTATATGATCATGCATAGTATATGATAGCAGCACCCTATTTATGCATGTTTAGGTGACTGCAGCCAGCCCTTGTTTTCTTATATATATATTTAGGAGTCTAGCCAACTCCTTGGTTTTGCACACTTCCCTGTCACAGGTACCTCATCCCAGTGCCCTATTTAGCCTTGTACCGCAGAGAACTCGAGATGGAATTTTTCCCCCCAAGTAAGTAGCTCATTTAGCAGACATTTGGCTGTTAGAGTAGGACCTGCCAAAGATGGGGTACATTGACGTTGTGGCAGGCTTATGCAATGTATGATCATATAATGTAACTAAAAGCCCATTATTTTTTGCCTAGATCAGGTGTATTTAAAAAACGAACAAAATCTGTCAGCACCAAAGTTGCTGTTTAGTAGATAAGGGAGTGGGCTGGAGTTTAATTTTATAAAATAGAAAGAATGACATTAATTAAATTAGTACATGCCCGTGTTTAAGAATGTCAAAATGTTTTATTGAATCTTTTCTATATGTTTTAGTCAGTTTAATATCTGATATTTAACTTGATTGATTGTTTTATTTGAATAAGATGAAATAGGAGATTAATAAACCAGTATGTCCCGTGTCAGTATACAATGAAAGAAAATAAAATAAAAATGTCTTTGTCAATCTCTATCACATATTAAAAGGGGTACTTATAGAGTTATCTGTAAATTTGGCAGAATTTATCAAGCCAGTGTAGGAACAGATCAATTTATTAGACTATGCAGCTCCTATATACTAAATAATGAACCATTTAAAAATGAAACATCTGGGATCTTTTTTTCTTTTTTTTTTTTTTAAATACACATTTATAAAAAATAAGCAGGTTTACCATTTCCCCTACCTTGGAAGCCATCACGTCTAACACTTCTCCTTGACAGTATGTATCTGTATAGATTTTTTCATGAATATCAATTTCTCTTTTAGTGATTGACAATATACTGGGGTCACGAAGAGAAACAGCTGGCGGTTACTCTGCTGAAATTTATCAGAGTGGAAAATAAGGTCACTATTCCAGTTAAGGTTCCAGAATTTGAGTTTTTTTTTATAACCTGCTATGACTGTGACTATCCTGCTAAGCCAATGACTCACATCTCCATTTTAATAGATGAGATGTTACTTACTGGGTTAAAAATGACGTTACATCAGGTCCTTTTGAAAGATGTTGAACTTCAAAAAGCTATTTAACAAAAAAAAAATCTTATAATTTAGTATATTGTGCATTTTTTAAGTGAGGGTGTCTCTATTGCACTCACATGCATCAACACCAGTCTGTGTTTTTATCTATCTTCTTCTATCTATATAGCTATCTATGTCATTTAGGCTTTTAATCAAACAAAACATCAATACTTATCACTATCATCTGGTGACAAAATATAATAGTGGAGAACTATTTACACACAGATCTAGGTAAGGTCTGGGATAAGACATCAACAATTAAATGAAAAACAAAAATTGGGGAAGCATAGACATTCTTAGAAGTGGACGGTGGTTTGGGGTGAAGGGGGGCACTCCCCCTTTAGGATTTATGGACACCTGCATCATCTATCCTAATACCTACTTACATGTGAACCTTGTCTGCATTTTAGTCTTTAGTAAACCTTATTATGCTTGTGGTATTTGCACATCTTAATGAAGCATAATGCATAATATGAATATAAGAACGGTGTGAAATATTATAGAAACATCATAGAAGCCATTAAACAAGCATTACTCTTATTTTAAATAATCAGGGAAGCCACACAAATGGTCCCCTTAGAGACTTTTCAGAAACTCAGAGGTGTTGGGAGCATAGCCCAAAGAAAAACACATGACCTCATCATCATACATGTTATACTCCCTTTACCATACCTTATTAATATTTTACCTATGTAATATCCCCATCCAATATCTTAATATTCTCTTTATTTCTCATATAGTCACCTGTAATCAGTTTGATATTTTATTTTGCTCACTTTTATAAATGTTTTTTTTCCTTATTTATCTGACTGCCTTCTTTATATTTTCTCTATTTCTACTTTCCTTTAACCTATCTAGTTTTTATATTAAGCGTGCCAGGTGCGTGACTAGAAATGCCATATGTCTTTTGATTTTTAAAATGCATCAATGTCATTATTTTCTGCAAGTGGGATGTTATGAACAAAATACATCCAGTAATAACTGCTCATTCAAATGCATCATGCAGAGTTAAATAAATATATATACAATTGATGGATCAATGCAAAGAAATTGTATTTATAGAAAAAGATAAAAATAAAAAATACCCACATAATACAAGAAACTGTGAAAAAGGTTTAAACTGAACCACAACAAGCCTGGACATAAACTCCAACTTAAAAAGAGGTATATTGATGCCTAGTAACACCTGTGTATTTAAATTTAAAATACCACATCTGTCCACAGCTAATAATACATAATTTAGTCTTCTCACAGCTATGCATGACCTTGTTATTGTTATGATGACAGGAAATGCACATATTCATATTTGTCAGAATGTCCCCTGCAGTCTCCTCATGCTCTCTGTGGACACATGTATAAAGTCGAAACCAATCAATGTTTGTAAGTGCACGTAACACCCATTTACTGCAGTGTTTCAGCTTCCAAGCTTTAATTAGAGGCATATTGTTGTACCAGTCATTCATAATCTAAATTCATTGTATGTTCGGTGTGACTAATTTTCTATCTGGCCATGTGTTGGCATGATTATTTAGGTGCCAAAAAAAATTTGGAATAAATTGAGTAAAATAAATATATGAATAAAAAGAAAAAAATAAACAACATAATAAAAAATCAACTTTAAGAGAACACTGTAAAAACCTGAGCTTGTGCACTTATGGTGCAAGAATTATTTTGGTGTTGTCTTATTCTGCCAAGCTGAGTCCCTCAACAACCAATGTGAAAGTATCGACATTTCACATATGCATTATCTATTCATAATGTGTCTAACCTTGGACTCATATGGAAGGATAGGTTATCAGTCCTAGACTACGGTAGGTAACCTGCAGCTCTCACAGCCTTTAATTACATCCAATGCTTGACAAATTTGCAAGGACGATGAATGAACCCACTCTCAGGGCTTAGGCTGCTGCAAGAGTTCAGTTTTTTGTCAAACTGCACTAAAATGGCTTGACAAAAAATTTAATAAAGACTGTGACATATATCTTATCTCAAATTTTATATTGTGATGAAATTAATACATGAGTAATTTGTTTACTTCATCCACTGTATAAACAATACAACTATATGATATAACTATTATATAACATCCACTGTGGCCTACTACCAAGATTCTTAACATTGAATTTTGAAACTATAGCTTATACATTTTCATTGATCTTCTCAACGTTCATCATGCAGACGAATCATGTTCTATAAATACTACAAAAGATGATTATATAAAAAGAGGAATATTGAAATACTAATTAATACATAAACATCACAAAACATAGCAGAATGCAAAATATCATGATTATGGATTTTCAAATATATTTGTTTGTAAGCTGCAAATTTTAATACAAAAGGTATGATAACAAGATCATGATGCCCTGTAATGCATATAATTTTGTCATGAACTAACAAATAAAGTATATGGGAATGTTAAAGCTGAAAGTAGAAATGCAAGAGATGTGCATCGGATCCTTCAATAATAAGATACACACTTGAACAACTGGTGAAATTTGTATTTCATATAGAAACATAGAAACATAGAATGTGACGGCACATAAGAACCATTCGGCCCATCTAGTCTGCCCAATTTTCTAAATACTTTAATTAGTCTTATGCCTATCCCACGCATGCTTAAACTCCTTTACTGTGTTAACCTCTACCACTTCAGCTGGAAGGCTATTCCATGCATCCACTACCCTCTCAGTAAAGTAATACTTCCTGATATTATTTTTAAACCTTTGTCCCTGTAATTTAAGACTATGTCCTCTTGTTGTGGTAGTTTTTCTTCATTTAAATATAGTCTCCTCCTTTACTGTGTTGATTCCCTTTATATATTTAAATGTTTCTATCATATCCCACCTGTCTCGTCTTTCCTCCAAGCTATACATGTTAAGAACCTTTACCCTTTCCTTGTAAGTTTTATCCTGCAATCCATGAACCAGTTTAGTAGCCCTTCTCTGAACCCTCTCTAAGGTATCAATATCCTGAAGATATGGTCTCCAGTACTGTGTACAATACTCCAAGTGAGGTCTCACCAGTGTTCTGTACAATGGCATGAGCACTTCCCTCTTTCTACTGCTAATACCTCTCCCTATACAACCAAGCATTCTGCTAGCATTTCCTGCTGCTCTATTACATTGTCTGCCTACCTTTAAGTCATCAGAAATAATCACCATTAAATCACTTTCCTCATATGTTGAGGTTAGGACTCTATCAAATATTCTGTACTCTGCCCTTGGGTTTTTAAGTCCAAGATGCATTATCTTGCACTTATTCTCATTAAATGTCAGTTGCCACAACTCTGACCATTTTTCTAGTTTACCTAAATCATTTGTCATTTTGCTTATCCCTCCTGGAACATCAACCCTGTTACATATCTTAGTATCATCAGCAAAAACACATACCTTACCATCAAGACCTTCTGCAATATCACTTATAAAAATATTAAAGAGAATATCTCCTTATTCTCCCTCAGCAGAACATGGGTGTTATAATTGAGCTTGTAATTGAATGTAGTGTTTCAGGTTGCATGAACATATATACATTGTAATTACAATTATTATCAGTATTATTATTATATATTTTTATGATATTAAAAAAAATGGGAACCAAGGCTGCTTTCTGTAGCTTTTTGGTGGTTGCACTTCCTCTGGAGGTTTGAGTTTTGGGCTGCATGCTCAGGTCTTGCTTTTCCTTCTATGGCCCTGGGGGAATCCAAATCATTGCATCTTTTTATGAGCAAGACATTTATGGACATCATAAGGCAATTTATCCATTAATCAACTTTATGATTGTCTGTGAGCAGGGCCGGTGCAAGACTTTTTGCCCCCCTTGGTAAACAAATAATTTGCCGCCCCCCCATGTGGTGACATTACAGTGTCCTACCCACATGATTCGTCCAAGTCATGACATCACATTTGTCCCATGATGAACTGCTTCTTGGCAACTGGTCAGTATTAATGCTCTTTGCTGGGTCTGCCTGGGCAGCTCATTTGTCCAGACTCGAGTAAAGCCACAACATGTACGCAAAGGCATGCACAGCCAATTTTATTAGTGTGTGCCCCAGGAAATTCTTTCCCTGTGTTATTTTTTTATTGCTAGGTAAGTGAACATTAATTAACACCTTAAGGACCGATGACGGTTCAGGACCGTCATCAGAAATATCCCCTTGAGGACCGATGACGGTCCTGAACCGTCATAACGGTATTATTTACTTACCTGATCACCGTCGTTCCCCCAGCGGCGATCGGCGTTGCTCCCAGTGTGGAGGGATTGCCTGACAGCCCAGGCAGCCCTCCTCAGCGAATTAGGACACCGCAGCCATGTGATCGCTCTAACAGAGCGGTCACATGGCCGAAATAGGTGTCCAAGTACCTGTCTGCAGGGGGACTGCCTGTGCTGATAGGCAGTCTCACTGCATGTGTGAAATAAAAAGAAAAATAGTTAATGAATAAAAATATGATTTATATATGTGTATCTATATATATATATATATATATATATATATATATAAATATATATATATATATATAAAAAAAAAAATATATATATATATATATATATATATATATATATATATATATATATATATATATATATATATATATGTATATATATACCTAGTAGAGAGTTCTCTGGAGTCTTGATAAAGTAAATTCAAACTGCTGCTTTATTAAGCAAACACAGTGATAAACACAATAGTCGACATTTCAGTCTATGCAAAAAAGTCTTGAAAAAAGTCTGCATAGACTGAAACGTCGACTATTGTGTTTATCACTGTGTTTGCTTAATAAAGCAGCAGTTTGAATTTACTTTATCAAAACTCCAGAGTGCTCTCTACTAGGTATTTATATTTTGGTTGGAGATTGTGCACTGAAGCACAAAAAGACCGGGAACATCAAGTGCTGAGACCTGGAAATAAATATATATATATATATATATATATATATATATTTATCTATGTACATCCATGAAAGCAGGTATCAGCACTCTTGGATATTTAAAAGTCCAAAGTTTATTAATTCAAGATTTAAAAACAATCAACGTTTCAGTCCTACATAGAGGACTTTAATCAGGATCAAAATACTTGTATTTTGATCCTGATGAAAGTCCTCTATGTAGGACTGAAACGTTGATAATTTTTAAACCTTAAATTAATAAACTTTGGACCTTTAAGAGTGCTGATACCTACTTTCATGGATGGATACTACTAGCCATGGTATGCTAGCACCCGGTCATTAAGGGATTTTAAAGCGTGAGTGCAAGAGCAATTTTTCTTTTTTTCTTTTTTCTTTTTTATATATATGTCTATATATCTTATATATATATATATATATATATATATATATATATATATATATATATATAATGTCATACTATGTATTTTTATATTAATATATACATATATTAATATAAAAATATACTCAGAATTAAATTTAAACAATATATATATATATATATATATATATATATATACATATATATATATATATATACATATATATATATATATATATATATATATATAATGCATATAATAACTATATATATTGTATACATATATAATATTCTAAAATATAAATAATAAGTAAATTAAAATAAATATAAAAACGTAAAAATAATAACATTTAAAAAAAATATATATATATATGAAATTTTATTCTAACTGTATTTTGATATTAATATATATTAAATACACTTAGAATGAAATGTATGTATACACCCTGTTCCAAATTATTATGCAAATTCTATTTAAGTGTCACAAAGATTAAATATTTTGTTTTTCAGTTTAACTCATGGATGGCATTGTGTCTCTGTAATTAGATTGCCAGGTGAGCCCAATTTAAGGAAAAACTACTAAAGGAGGGAGTTCCACATTATTAAGCAGAGCACCATTTTCATGCAATATGGGGAAGAAAAAGGATCTCTCTGCTACCGAAAAGAGTAAAATAGTTCAATGCCTTGGACGAGGTATGAAAACATTAGATATTTCACAAAAACTTAAGCGTGATCATCGCACTATTAAGAGATTTGTGGCTGATTCAGAGCAGAGACGGGTTCGTGCAGATAAAGGCACATTGAGGAAGATTTCTGCCAGATCCATGCATCGGATCAAGAGAGCAGCTGCTAAAATACCATTACATAGCAGCAAACAGATATGTGAAGATTCCTCCAGAGTCTTGCAACTGTGCATAAACCTTCTATTTGGCCACCACTAACCAATGCTCACAAGCAGAAACAGCTGCATTGTGCAGAAAAATACATGAAGACTAATTTTCAAACAGTCCTGTTTAGAGTTGAGGGAACCTGAACTGTAAAGTTCGGGTTCGTACCGAACATTATGATTTTTTGACCCCGAACCCGAACCCAGACATTTCAGTAACAGTTTGTGTTCGAGTTCGGTGTTCGGCGATTTAATGGCGAGTTTTGAAAAGCTGCAGGGCAGCCAATCAACAAGTGTTGAATGGGGCCCCAAGACAACAACTGGTTAAGAATAAAATTCAATGACAAACTGTGTGAGCGCCCCTTTGATAGTCAATGCAGTAAAGTGCAAATAGCTTTCCTCCCTGTTCCCACGATGCCTCCTGTCAGTATTGCCACACGTCCTGTCACTTAGACAGAACGCCGACAAAACTGCAGAATTGCGTTCTAACAGAAAGAGAACAGTTTCTCCATTCGTGTTAGAACGAAATTTGAGTCTTTGTTAGTATCGCAATTTCATTCAAATGAATGAAACTCCAATCCTATTCATTGCGGCGGCTGCATCTTGCAGCCACTTAGTAGATAACTCCCTAATTCCCATGGTATTAGGGAGCTATCTACCAAAAGGCTAAAACCACATTTACTAATAATTACTTAGTATTAGTAAATTCAGCCCCTACTCGCTATACTGTGAGTAAAGGCATGTCTAGTAAACAGTGAGCAGCCTGCTCACTGTAAAAAAAATTAAAACCTAATGGCCCCCACACCTGATTTTTTTATTTTATTTTAAATTTGACGGGTATTATGTTTTTTTATTTGGCCTTTTTTGGGGCTGAAAAATGAAGATTTTAGAAGAAAGAAGACATCAAATGGTAAGTTTTATTTTTATTTACAGGTTAGTTATTTTATTCCCCCCTCACTATTTTTAGGGTGAGTGGGGTAGGTAGGGGATAACTTTTATTTGGGTGGGAGGATGACTAGAGGCTTGGGACCCCTAGTCAGCTTGGAAGGGGGGGCCCCACCTGCCGCTCAGGGGTGGGGGTGGGGGGAGGACAGTAGGTCCCCCCTCATTGTTATGTAGGGCCCCCATCCACTGTTCAGGGGTGGGGGCTGGGGGGAAGGACAGTAGGTCCCCCCTCATTGTTATTTAGGGCCCCCACCCGCCGTGCAGGAGTGGGAGCCAGGGGGGAGGACAGTAGGTCCCCCCTCATTGTTATGTAGGGCCCCCACCCGCCACGCAGGGGTGGGGGCCGGAGAGGAGGACAGTAGGCCCCCCTCATTCTTATTTAGGGCACCCACCCACTACTCAGGGGTGGGGGCCGGGGGGAGGACAGTAGGTCCCCCCTCTTCATTGTTATGTAGGGCCCCCACCTGCCGCGCAGGGTTGGGGGCTGGGGGGAGGACAGTAGGTCCTATCCCCGTCATTGTTATTTAGGGCCCCCACCGGCCACTCAGGGGTGGGGGCCGCCTGGGGGCCTCCATGTCCATTTTGCTTGGGTCCCCCATGTCGGGATCCCGTGGGCGGCTGCGAGGGGAGGCTGCACTCCGCTCGCAGTACTCACCCTCCAGCCGTCCGCGGTCCCCTCCTTCTCGTGGGTACGGCGAGCGGCATCCTTCCAGCCTCGGATGCCGCCCGCCGTTTCCTCCACGTCCCCCAGTGGCAGCATGCATGACGCTGCACGCTGGGAGACCGCCCAGGTTTATACACGCCGGGGTCAGTCACCTGACCCGGCATTAAAGGCACAGTGCCTTAATCACAGTGTGTGTGTGTGTGTGTGTCAGCGTGTTGGGTTCCCCGAATCGTGACACCCCAAATTCCTTCAAATGGCCCTGCTCGTGTGCCCTTATAAGCCATCACAGCCATGCCTACTAATGTTATACTCAAGTGCACTTATTCTTTGTTTTCTTTTTTTTTATATGTCCCAATATTTTGGGGGCTACCCCAATTAAAAAACAAAAAACAAAAAAAACAGTGTTGGCTACCTCCTCCTCCACCGCCGCTTCCACCTACACTGTCACGGTCACCGCCACCTCAACATCCTACTCCACATTCACCTCCTCCTCCTAGTTCAAGATTATTATTTTTAATTTGTTTTTGTTTTTATGTTATTTTAAGGTATTTCCCTATCCACATTTGTTTGCAGGGCACTTGTCCTACTCTTACCCCCATTTTACTTCCCTTTGCAGCCCTCTAGCCCTTTCCAGGACTTTTTTAGAGCCATTTTAGTGCCCTACAAGTCCACCAATCAGTGTGTTATGAGTCAAATTACACAACGTGGGAAAATTCCAAAGAACTTTCCCATGATTTTAGAAGAAAGAAGACATCAAATGGTAAGTTTTATTTTAATTTACAGGTTAGTTATATTATTACCTTCTCAGTATTTTTAGGGTGAGGGGGGTAGGTAGGGGATAACTTTTATTTGGGTAGGGGGGTGACTAGGGGCTTGGGGACCCGTAGTCACTTTGGAAGGGGTGGGAAGGATTTTCATTTAGGGCCCCCACCCACCGCTCAGTAAGACAAGAAGGTTACCCAATACCAACTGACCCTGTGCAAAAAAAGTAAATAAGCTTTTTATAAAATTATATAAATTTCTAGCAATGTCAAATGCAACCAAGTGCTTCTTATAACTATAGAATATAGTTAGTATATATGCTGTGAATAAAAAATGGTCTACACATTTTTAAGAATTGCTGTAAATCTACAACACTTGAGGTTTTCTTAGTATGAGAACTACTTTTCTAAGTTCCTCATACAATAATTTTATGGTTTTCAAGTCAGTACGTTCCCTAGGTCAATTCAAAATCTTAAGTTTTATTTTTTCATTCCTTTTTGAGGTAGACTAATTCTTGCTGTTTTTTATTTTAATCACAGTCTAGCTGAATAACCTGATTATTCTTTAGCTTCAGATCATGGACAGATAACAAGACATTTCCCAACACAATTTCCAGGTATCGAGCATAACTCATGGATATTTCAATAAGAACATGAGTTCCCTGATCCTGCAAAGCAGCCGTACATCATCACACTAATACCATAATGTTTGACTGTTGGCATGATGTTCTTACTGTGAAACCCCGTGTTTGCTTTACACAAGACATAATGAGACACGTCTTCCAAAATGTTCCACTTTTGACTCTTCTGTAAACAGAACATTGTCGTATAGTTATTGGGGGCCATCAGTATGCTTTGTTGCACATGTGAGGCAAGTATTAATGTTTATTGCAGTTAGCCTTGACTAGCGCCATATTATTTTACCACAAATTCCTGTTTTGTCTGTCTCTGAGAAAATGATTAACCACATTTCTACATTTGGAAATGGCTCTCTGGAGTCCTAGAGCTCTCGAACACTGATAAATCTTAAATTTTTTTATCCTCATCCCCTCCAGAATGTCTTTTGAGCTTCTCATAGTAAAGTGCTGGACGATACCTTGTAGCTCACTTCACATTGATGGTAGAATTATATATATATATATATATAAGTCATATTTAGATTCAACCTAGCTCAAGTGTGTCTGCTCAAATAGAACCAGGTGACTAATTTAAATTGTTTAAATTAACTGAGCAGGATATGTGAAATTCTAAATGGAACAGTCTGTGCAATAAAGGAACATTAAACTTCTATATACAGGAAATGTGTAATGGGACTGTGAAGGTCACATGCAGCTAAGGGGTGAATAGGGCTGCTTAAACATTGATTTAATTACCAAATGGCAGAGAATGCTTAGACTGCAGTTGGAGCACTACACCAAAACTGCTCCATCAATCTAAAGTTGTTTTGGTGCTTACAGTGTCCCATTAACCAACAATTATATTTGATAAATTCAATAGACAGCTATATTGTTTTTTGTTTGATTTTAAACTTATCATCATAAAAACTATTCAAATATTTACTGGATTGAAGTGTGCAGTGAAGGCAAATAGAAATGCATTTTGTTTGATTGGCAAACAAATATTCTCAGGGATACAATTCACAAAGGTTTTCAGAGTTCTGAATTCACATAATAAACAGTTTGAGATGCTTGCACGGTGAGGTGATTACCTCCCGGACCTAAAGTTTACAAACAATGCTTAATTATTCAGCAATTCTTAAATACCTATTCAGAATTTAATAACGCAGATACATTCCAAACATATATGTTTTTAAGCCCACTGTGTGTCATGGTACTGAGCAGGTTTTTTTTTAACAACATATGATTTATGGTCCATATCTCCAGACACTTCACCTTGACCTAGGTCATTTTGGCTCATTTGTTTAGGAACCATTTTTAACTTGATCATTAGAATATTCTGTCTCAAATGTGAAGTTTTTGTGAACCTGTTCTCTTAGATAATTATAACCTGTTATAAATGATAAACTTGATCTCTAGGACAGCCTGCTTTAAGTGATAGAGAGGGAAAAAATGCTTTCTATTTTCTATTTCTCAAGTAATTTGTTGTTGTTGGGTGTTGGGGCGTGGCCAAGACTCCGACGAGACTGGCAGCAGAGTAGCGGAGCTCCGTGCCGGACAGGAGAAAATAAGCAGCAATGGCGACGAAAAAACTGCGTAACACAGCGGGGAGTACCCCAACGACAGAAATCCCACCTGCAAAGTCCTCTCTGCGGAGGTTCTTTACAGAACAAGCGGATGCCCACCAAACAAACAAAATTGCGCCTGCGGCCCTCACACGCGGCAGCCAGCCACCCAGCCCAGCTCCATATGAGGGCTCAGGGGACGAAGCCGACATCAGAGCAATACTTACACAACTGCCCTTGAAGAAAGATCTCACAGAAATGTTCCAGAAACTGGAAAACTCCTTTGGTGAGAAACTGCAGGCTACAGACGTCCAGCACCTTGGCACCAGAGTGCAAAATCTGGAGGACGCTGAGGAAACAAATGATTGCTTATGGACGGAATCTCAAGCCACACAAATCCGACATACGGATGCCAATAGTCTATCTCCAAAGAAAATTGGACGATCTAGAAAACAGGGGAAGGCGGAACAACCTGCGGGTGAGGGGAATCCCAGAGTGCCCAGAAGGCACCACCGAAAACCCCATCAAGTCACTGACTGCCCTCTTTAATCAGGTCCTCACTTGACCAACTGACACGGCAATACAATTCAACAGGGCCCATAGAGCAGCACGGCCCAGAAAATTGCCAATGGACATGCCCCGCGACCTTATATGTCGCATCCATAACTTCCCTCTGAAAGAGGAGATATTCCATAGAGCCCGACTAAACAGGGCCTTAAAATATGAGGGGCACCCAGTGGCCATTTTCCAAGACCTCTCACCATCCACACTACAAGCCAGACGGGCTCTTAAGCCGATCACACCAGCCCTACTTGAAAAACAGATCAAATTCAGGTGGAACATCCCATTCGCCTTAACAGTATCGACCCAAAACGGAACCCATACTATATCTACACCGACGGACGTCCCTGAATTCCAACAGGCATTGGGCCTACCCCAAGTCGCAATTGAAGATTGGACTGGCCTCTCTAACTGCAAGCCCACACCGCTTCAGCAAAAACACACATGGCAGAGAACACCAAGAAAGCGAAGGCGGCAACCCCAGGCTGGGATTGAGACCCCCAGCAAGACCAGAGATAAAGAGGCCTGAGGACTACTGCTGACGTCCTTATATATCCTTTACTCTAATCTCTCAAATACTAAAACTGTATATGGTTTACATTGTTTTAACTAATTCTGTTACGCATAGATATAATTATTTATAATATCACTGCCGCCAATGATTTCCACTGATTTATATTACCCTGACCACTAAGGCCCCATGACCCAAAAGCATAAACTTATGTTACACTAGGGGGCCCTGTGGGAGCCCGGAACCGGGTACATTTAAAGGGACATAGACACAGGCCGCTCATGGGGACCATATAGTTCATTCTCAATAAGTCCCAGAAGCCCACTCCTTCCTCCTAAGCAGGACCTGTCCCGACAGACAGAACTCCACCCCCCCCACAGAGAAGCGCTTAAACACTAACTTGGGGACACGACTCAGTCTCCCACAAGTGCAGCGCCAACTCCTTGTAAATATGTTAACTTTACCTTGCTTCTGTGTATGTAGTTTCTGTTTCCTCGTACCCACCCCCAGCTGTCGCACAACTAGCCATGTGGCTCCACTTCCGTATGAAGCGGCACGACCAACTAACTCGCTACGATGGCGCAAATTAACCTAATGTCCCTAAATGTGAGGGGACTTAAACACAGCATGTTGGCCAAGGGATTGACAGACAGAGGGCAGACATCACATTCATTCAAGAAACGCACTTCGGGGGGAGGCACAGCCTAGAATCAGAGTTAAACACCTCCAACAATCCTACAATAGCAACTATGGGAAAAGCAAATCTAGAGGGGTAGCGATTTTAGTGAACACACGAGCGGCCCTCACAGACACCACTGTGAAGGCAGACCCAGGAGGGAGATTCCTGTTTGTCAAAGGGAAATGCCTAGGCACGCAGGTAACATTGGCCAATATATATGCATCAAATACAGATCAGGGCTCATTCGCCCGATCATGCTTAAACAAACTAGAGGCCTTCGCAGAAGGAATGGTGATTGTAGGGGGGGACTGGAACATAGTATTAGACCATTCGATAGACAGCACCACCCACACCATGGACAAAAGGCGACACCAACGCACCCTACTGGCGAACGCGCTATTTGCACACCAACTAATGGATTGCAGGCGCATAACCCACCCACAAGACAGGGACTTCACCTACTATTCACAAACTGCTTACAGCTATTCTAGAATTGACATGTTCCACCTAAGCCACAGATATCTATCCACGCTAAAAGATGCAAGCATAGGCAATATCACATGGTCGGACCATGCCCCGATCTTTCTGACTCTAACATTACAAAACGCCACTACACATAGCACACATTGGCGACTTAATGAGACCCTCCTAGATGACCCAAGAGTAATCGAGGACATACAGACAACACTCCGCAATTACTTCTTAGAAAACACGACTACAGATGTAACAGACGCATGGGTGTGGGAGGCACACAAAGGGGTAATTAGGGGTATCTTGATTAAATGAGGATCTAGGATCAAGAAAGAACGAGCTAAAAAGCAGACAGCCCTGACAATAGCCATACAGGAACAAGAAACACTACACAAACAGACCCCCATGCCGGAGATATTCCACAAACTAACAGGACTCAGAATGGAACTCCGATCCCTCCTGTCCCTCAAAGCACATAGGGCCGTCCAGTTAACGAGAGGCTCTTTCTATACGCAGGGAAATAAAAGTGGGAAATTACTAGCACGGGCACTGAAGACCAAGCTCCAAAAATCCTTTATAACCCACATCAAAAATAGCCAGGGGAAACAATGTAACACCACCGATGACATATCGGACGCATTTAACGAATTCTATCACAATCTCTATAACCTTACACCTCCCGAAGGCACCCCTTTGGACTTACATGACTACTTGCGGGCCAATATACTACACAGGGTCCCGACCGAAACAGCCCAGGTGCTCGATGAACCCTTCTCCCATAAGGAATTCTCTTCAGCAATTAAAACAATGCCGAAGGGCAAAAGCCCCGGCCCAGACGGCCTGACAGCTAGATATTATCAGACTCTGACGGAAGACCTGGGATCACACTTTCTTAAGATGCTAAATGGGCTGGAACCGGGCACCTCTCTCCCTGCCCTGATGCTACATGCATCTATCACCATAATTCCCAAACCTGGGAAGAACACTGAAGCTTGTGGCAGCTATAGACCCATCTCCCTTATCAATCTAGACCTTAAACTGATAGCCAAACTGATTGCTAACCGTATTAAACCCTTACTGCCGGAATTGATACACCCCGACCAGGCAGGTTTTGTGCCAGGACGGGAGGCCAGGGACAACACCTCTAGAATAATAAGTATCATACATGGAGCCAACACTAATAACACCCCTACAACACTACTAGGCATAGACGCTGAAAAAGCTTTCAACAGGGTTGACTGGAAGTATCTATTTGGAGTATTAGAAAATATAGGACTAGGCCCCAAATTAAGAAACTGGATACATACACTATACATTGGACCTACACCCACTGTAAGGGTAAATGGACAACACTCCACATCCTTCCAAATATGAAACGGCACCTGCCAGGGATGCCCACTTTCCCCTCTCCTGTTCGTCTTGGCGATAGAGCCATTTCTGACAGCAGTCAGAAATAATCCCCAAATCAAGGGATATTGCTATCCGGGGGGCGAGGTGAAGTTCTCTGCATTCGCAGATGACGTGCTCTTCTCCGTCACGGACCCGCTCCACACACTGACCCAGGTACAAACAGAAATAAAGAAATTTGGCACACTATCAAATTTCAAAATCAACACAGAATATTAGGAATCTCCATACCATCGGCCTTACAGACCCAGATTAGGGAATCCCACAACTTCGCCTGGGCTCGGAAAAGTCTGACATATCTAGGAATTCGTCTAACTCCATCACTCAAGGACCTGTAAGCACAGAACTTCCCGACCCTTATAGACACCATAGACCGAGACCTCAAAAAATTGGACTCACCCCAATTTTCATTAATAGGTCGGGTCAACATAATAAAAATGATGACCCTACCAAAAGTTTTATACCTGTTTCAGACCCTGCCGATCCCTCTCCCGGAAGAATTCTTCCGACGCATGAGATCCATCCTCATAAAATTCACATGGGGAAACAAGCCTGCGAGGTTGGCATACTCTACAATAACATCTCCACCGGGGAGGGGGGGGTTGGGCTTGCCCCATCTATACAAATATTATGTAGCAGTCCTACTCACGCGAGTCAGGGAATGGAACAATGTTGAAACAACAAAAGCCTGGTACAAACCTGAACAGAGCTTTGCGACAGTACCTCTCCATTCGCTCCCTTGGCAGACATGCCAACTCACAAAACTCTCCCCAACACACCACCCCCTTATCCACAACACACTCCGGACTTGGAGGAGACATAGAGAGGACTGGGGACTATCCCCCGGATTGTCCCCGTTTTTCCCTCTGGCTAACAATCTAGACTTCCAAAACGGACATGGAAGTGCTACTCTAACTCAAGTCACTGGGGAGGATTGTCCAGAGGTAACGGCAGTCCTATCAATAGACAACCCACCTAAAATAAAGACCTTCCCAAAACCAGGAGGCCAAGGAACACTACTAGATAATATGGCCAGAGGCCAGTTAACCCATTTCCTGACCCAATCGGTCCTCCCGTTATGGAGAAAAAGGGAAAAGACGCCATTTGAATCCCTATGCTCCCAGGGCAGTAAAACAAAACGGCCCCTGTTGGCCATCTACTGTCTCCTCCAAATGGATACTGGAGACGCACCAACGAAAATGGATGAGGGAACTCCACATACACATGACAACTTGCGACTGGGCACACATCATGAACTCAGGGATGAAAGCCCCACTGAGCATAGCCCGCAAAGAAACATTTTACAAAAGAGTCACCAGATGGTACAGAACACCAGCCCTACTCCACACCTACTGGCCCACAGTTAGCAGTGCTGGAGGTGCGAGGCAGCAGAGGGTAACATGGAACATATCTGGTGGGGTTGCAGGAACATAGCCCCGTTCTGGAACGCGATACTCACAGACATTAAGAAACTCCTATCCATGAGGGCACACATATCTCCCTCCCAAGTATTACTAGGGTGGCCACGGGCTCGGATAGACCCATATAAACAGCAACTTATGAACATTCTCATAGGAGAGGCCAATGCTCTGATACCCATGCTCTGGCGACAAACACAAACACCCTCTAGAGAACAATGGGTCCAGCGGGTAGAAAGGACTAGAGAACTAGAGGAGATCCACTGGACCAAACAGGGCAAGAGAGCTAAATACCTCAAAACCTGGGAACCCTGGCTCACCTATTGGGAGTCCCCTCCCACAGGAATCACGCCCATGACCACCCGTAGCTAGAGCACTTAAATTAGTCACATACGGAAATCGGAAACCCCTTACAGCAATAGTTGGAAAACTCTAAACCTCTATACAGGAAGGTAGCGACAGGATACCCTGTCCCCCAACCACCACCCCTCCACCCACTTCCCCTCTCCCAGCTTCACCCTCCCATACCCCCTCCCACCATTATAATTTGTCAACATAAGACAGGACTACGTATACGAAATGATCTGATTTAATCATTATGTATAATTCAACGGAATCCCCACTATGTTATATTATTGTCAAGTCCCTTGTCTCTTCTGTACCCCTTGCATTGATTTTACTTCTTGAAAACACAATAAAAATGATATTAAACAAAAAAAAGTAATTTGTTGTTAAAGAAAATTAGATGTGTGAATGTATGAATGAGAGTGTGAGTTTGTGTAAATGTATGCGTGTGCGTATGAATGTGTGTGTGTGTGTGTGTGTGTGTGTGCATATGAGTGTGTGTGTGTGTGTGTCTCTGTGTGTATATAAATGTGAGTATGCTTATATGACTGTGAGCTTTTGTGTGTGTGTATGAATGTGGGTAAGCAGTGGCGTACACATGACCCATGGGGCCCCGGTGCAAATATTGATCCGTGGGCCCCCTCCGCGCGCGGGCCGGGCCTCAACACATGGCAGTGGGCACCTGGTCGCAGGGCTTACAGGGCTGCGACCGCGGTATGTACGCCAGTGCATGCAGATGCACACACACTTAAAGGACCACTACAGACACCCAGATCACATCAGCACAATGAAGTTGTCTGGGTGTCAGGTCCCTCTAGTTTTAACCCTGCAACTGAAAACATAGCAGTTTCAGAGAAACTGCTATGTTTCACTGAGGGTTAATCCAGCCTCTAGTGGCTGTCTCACTGACAGCCGCTAGAGGAGCACACTGAATATCCATAGGAAAGCATTGAGTAATGCTTTCCTATGGGCGGTTTGAATGCGTGCGCGGTCGCATTCGGAGCTGAGAGGCTGAGGGATCCCCAGCGCCAAGGGAGTCCGGCGCTGGAGAAAGGTAAGTGCTGAAGACACACACACACTCACTTACAGACGCATACACACTAGCTAACAGACACACACATTTACTGACAGAGACACACTCAGCAATAGACATACATACACACTCACTTACAAAACATACACTCTCATTGACAAACACACATTCACTAACAGACATTAAACAGACTCACTAACACACACACTCAGTAAGACACACACAGTAACACACTCACTGACACTCATTAGCAGACACACACACTCACTCTAACACTCACACAAACACTCACTCTAACACTCACTCAAACACTCACACTAACACTCACACTCATTCTAACACTCACACTCTAACACTCACACTCTCACACACTAACACTCACACTCACTCTAACACTCACACTCTCACACACACACACTCACACACACTCTAACACTCACTGTAACACTCACTCAAACACTCACACTAACACTCACACTCACTCTAACACTCACACTCACTCTAACACTCACTCTAACACTCACACTCTCACACTCACTCTCACTCTAACACTCACTCAAACACTCACACTAACACTCACATTCACTCTAACACACTCACTCTAACACTCACACTCACACACACACACTCACACACACTCTAACACTCACACACACTCTAACACTCACACATGTTTGTTTTTTTTGTAAATTTAATTCCCCCAGCCTCCTTACCTTTTGGAGTGCTGGGGGGATTCCCTGGGGTCCAGTGGTGCTGCTGGGCTCGTGGGCGGGTGGCCGGTCGGGCAGGGGGGCGCGCGAGAGGGAGCACTCAGTGCTTCCTCTTCAGCTCCCTTGCGCGCCGCGTAGGGATGCCGGCGCCGGAAGATGACGTCATCTTCCGGCTCTGGTATCAGTGTGGTGCGCGAGGGAGCTGAAGAGGAAGCACTGAGTGCTCCCTCGCGCGCCCGCCTACCCGACCGGCCATCCACCTTCCGGGTGTCAGCAGGGCCAGCCTCGGGGGGCCCTGGGGTGGTCGGCTCCTGGGCCCCCCAGGGGAAGAGGCTGGCCCTGTGGGTACACACCGGGTTGCAGGGGCGGCCGGGCCCCCTGGTGGGCCGGGCCCGGTCGCAGTCGCGACCCCTGCGACCCTGGTATGTACGCCACTGGGGGTAAGTGTGTTTACATGAAAATGAGTGTGTGTTTGTATATGAATGTGATTGAATATATAATTTTTTTTGTGCTCGCGAATGTATGTGAACATGTGTTTCTGAATGTTTGTGTATGTGTTCATATAAATGTAAGCGTGTGTTTTATATTCCTATAAAAAGGGTGTTAGGAGTGTTGTAGAGAGACACAGAACAAAAAATTCTACCAATATACATTCCTGCCAAGGTTTCCATATAACCTAGGAAAACTTCTGTTCAAGTGTCCTTATTTCCAAAGGACAGTCAATATTTGGGTCCAAATCCGTCTGTTCCTCTTTTATATCCTTATATCCCTTTTTGTAGGAACTGAGTCTTCTTGGGGTGTCCAAATTTATACTAGAGATTCACAGCAATACTACTCACAGTTATGTGTTTGTAAACAACAATAAATGTGTGTGGAAATCAGTCTGTGTAAATAAGATATATTGTTTTAAATACTATTTTTGCTTCATATATTCTTGTTAGAATTTTTATTAGAACAACTTTTCCCCTACATTAGTAGAGGTTTCTGCTCCATTCCTCCCGCCCTACCACCTGTTCCTTTGATCCTATTCCCTTGTCTTTTATCCGCACATTGTCTCCTTCTCTTGCTCTGCCTCTCAGTAAACTTGCAACTGTAACCCAGATTCTGAAAAAGCCATACCTTGACCCTAATTCCCCGTCCAACTACTACCCTATCTCATTAGTGCCATTTGTTTACAAGATCCTTGAGAGAGGTGTGTATGCGAGATTGACAGACTTCCTCGAATCCAACTCTCTACTTGATCTGCTTCAATCTGCATTCTGCTGGATTCTCTGTTGAAACAGCTGTGACAATATATCCAATGATCTTATCACTGCAAAAAAATAAAGGTCACTCGACCTTTCTGCTGCATTTGACACTGTTGATCATCAACAGCTTCTTTTCATCATCCGTAATCTCGGTCTACGAGATCCCGCTTTCTCCTGGTGCTCTTCCTACCTTTCCCAGAGCTCATTCAGTGTTTCTTTCTCTGAATCTGCCGCTTCTCCCCAATCCCTCTCTGTTGATATACCCCAAGGGTGTGTCCTTGGTCCCCTATTGTTCTCAGTCTACACTGCCTCCCTTGGTAAACTCATCAGCTCCTTCGGTTTCCTGTATCATTTCTATGCGGATGACATGCAAATGTATCTGTCCTCCCCTGATCTCTCACCACCCCTCAAGTGTTGCTACTCCCTTGTCACTACCATCTGCTCTACCTCTAAGGCTCGGTGCCTATGTGTTCTCTTTGACTCCGACCTCTCCTTCACCCCTGATGTCCAATCAATCGCCAAATCCTGCCGCTTCCATTTCAAAAATATTATGCGCATCCGACCCTATTTAACGCCTAATACAACAAAGGTGCTTGTCCATGCCGCTGTCCTCTCTCGTCTTGACTGCGTGTTCCCAACTTGCCCCATTCCAGTCTATAGTGAATGCGGTGGCGAGGCTCATCTTCCTGTCTGCTCACACCTCCCATGACTCCCCTCTTTGTCAGTCCCTACATTGGCGTCTAGGCCCCTATGCTCTGCCGGAGACCTACTTCTAACCTCTGTTCGTACTCCTACCTCTGATGCTCACCTTAAAGACTTCTTTAGGGCTGCACGGTTCCTATGGAAAGCCCTTCCCCTCTCTGTTATACTTTTACCCAATCTCCACTCCTTCAAAAACATCTTTGAAAACGTACTTCTTTAGGAAAGCATATCAATTAAACTGTGAACACATTTCCCTCCCCGCACCCTGATTCCTCTCCTGAAACTGTCATCAAAACAAAACACTAAGCCCTCAATGAACACTATTCTAGCAACCTTCCCTCTAGCATGTAAGCTCATTGAGCAGGGCCCTCAATCTCCCTGTTCCTGTGTGTCCAACTCATCTGGTTACAAATACTTGTCTGTTAGTCCACCCAGTGTGCAGCACTACAGAAGTTGTTGGCGCTTTATAAATAATAATAATAATAATAATTAGAAAATCAACAAAAATTTATCAGAACAGTCCCGTTCCTGGCCACACCCACACCAACACCCCTAAAATGAATGTATTCCTCTGCATTTGAAATGTTGGGAGGTATGAAATTGATGCAGGAGATATTGTTCATGTCTAGGATAAATACCATGTGTGTGTCAGCTACCTCCTACTAAGTAACAGTGTTCCTATCTTCATTGACCCTTATTAAAATACCAGATATTTTTGGATATTCGTTTGTACAATAAATCAAGACCTACCTTGTGCATGGCTGTGTATTCTATGCCGTAGCCTTGCAGGTACAGAACTATGTCAAGCCTAGCTGTGCATTGTTTTTTGATAGCTTATATTTAGCAAATAAATCACTGCACTATGAATCAGTAAATAATATAGAATCAAGATGGTGAGCAAGTAAAATGGGCTTATAGGAGAACTGTCACTTCTTAGGTTTTTTTTTGATGCTATCTTTATTTATGCCTATATTTAAAAAAATAGTATTTGTTAGGTGTGAAAAATGTAATTAGAAATACACACATTTGTTGTGCAACTAGGAACTTCTATCTTAGCTTCCTGTCAAACCTCTAGAACAATGGTTCCCAATCTTTTTTCACTTGAGTACCCCTTGGCAGTCCATTTAAATAAATTGTCCTCCTCATACTAGCAAAATGTTTGTAATGAACATAGTTGCTGTTATTTCAAATATATACATTTTTCTCTGCCTCAGGCTCTCCCTGCTCTCCCCTCTGGCCTAGGCTCTCCCTGATCTTCCCTCTGTTCTAGGCTCTCCCTGCACTTCCCTCTGCTCCAGGGTCTCCCTGCTCTGCCCCAGGCTCTCATTGCTCTCCCCTTTGCCCCAGGATCTCCCCTCTGCCCCAGGCACCCACCCTGCCCCAGGCTCAACACTGACACATACACAGACAAACGGAAATACAAACATACATATACACACCCTGACCCACATACCAATACACACACTGACACACCTACAGATACACACACTGACACAAACACAGATACACACATACAAATACATACACTGACACACACACATATATACAGACATACAGATACAGACATACAGATACCAACACTGACACATACACACCCTGAAACAGACACACAGATACACACATTGATACTTACACAGACATACAGATATACACACTGACCCACATACAGATTCACACACTGAAACAAACAAATAGATATACACACTGACACACACACAGATACACAGACATACAGATACACACACACAGATACACAGACATACAGATACACATACTGACACATACACAGACATACAGATACACACACTGACACATACACAGAAATATACACAGACATACAGATACATACTAACACACACAGATGTACAGATACAAACACTAACACATACACAGACATGCAGACATACACACTGACACACAGACATACAGATATACACACTGACACATACACACACTAACAAATACACAGACATACAGATACACAGACATATAGATACACCCACTGACACATACACAGACATACAGTTACACAAACAAACAGATACACAGACTTACACAGACATACAGATTCAGACACCCAAAACTAACATACAGGCTAAAATGTTTAAACAGATAAACACACTGACATATACACACACTGACACATACACAGACATACAGATACCAACACTGACACAAACACAGACATACAGATACCCTGACACACACAGACATACAGATACACACACTAACACATACACAGACATAGATACACAGACATACAGTTACCAACACTGACACATACAGAGACATACAGATACACAATGACGCATACACATACATACAGTTACACACATTGACACATACACAGACATAGATACAGACATACAGATACATACACTGACACATACAGAGACATAGATAAAGAAATGCATATACACACACTGACACATACACAGACATACATATACACAGACATACAAATACACACACTGAGACATACACAGACATAGATACACATACATACAGATACACACACTGGCACATACACAGACATACAGTCACCAACACTGACACATACACAGACATACAGATACACACTGACACATACACAGACATACAGTTACACAGACATACAGATACACAACCATACACAGACATACATACAGATACACAGACATACAGATTCAGACACCCAGAACCAACATACAGGCTAAGATTTTTGCCACCCCCCAGGTCCTACCTTTTGGCAGCAGGAGAGTGGCTTCTATAGCTGGGGCTGTTGGGAGTTGGGTTGCATGCTCCCAGTCCGGCTCCCCCACCTCACGGCTCGACACCCCCTCCCCACACAGCTTACAGTGTATCAGCTGGGAGGAAGTGACAGGCTTGCACTTCCACCCAGCTCTCTTAGAAAGGGCAATTAAAGTGCAACAACTCACGACCAGGCCCCTCATGGAAGAGGTCCATCTGATGATCCTAAGTGCATGGGCGTTCCGATGGACTCGCGATTCACAGTCCGTGCAGTGCGGCTGCACCGGTGGCAGAACCGCCATTACCAAATTATTTTCGTGTACCCAAGGGGGCAGTGAACTGTAAGCACATTTGAGCAGGGCCCTCAACCCCCATGCGTCCATCTTGTCTGGTTACAAATACTTGTCTGTTATTCAACTTATTGTACAGCGCTGCAGAATTTGTTGGCGCTATATAAATATTAATAATTATAATAATGATTGTTAGAAGCATAGAGGAAGCATGCAATATATCACATATCAATGTTTCTGTTTCTTCTCTTCATTTGCAATGTTTAACCTAGCTTTGCATTGTCAACACTGGACTATGAAATAATTTGCTAACTCTTTAATATAAATTTAAAAGAAAAAGGAGTGTCTAATGAAAAAATAGGTTAACACAAGTTAGATGTAATCAATGTTGTATTCAATTGTGTAAATGACAGAGAGGTGCCAGTTTCCTTTTAGAGAAACAAAAATATATAAAAATGATCTTTACTTGCTAAACGCTGAGATGAAATTCAGTTCATTCAAATGCCGGTTTGAAATTCAGTGTGTAGTGAATAAACTCGCTGTGTTTTAATGAAAAGTGATATCCTGATTTTAAAAAAGAGAAACAATAATTGTAATCGTATTATTGGTGCAATTCAGTAGGTTTCTTAAATGCAAGAATATTATCAGAATTATCAAATGTTTCTGGATAACCATGACATTGGTGTAATGTGAGAGTAATAACAATTCTGGTATATATAGGTTTGTCCTGAGGAAGGTTCCTTAAAGGAACTGAAACTTTGACCTGTGGAATTATTTGATGAAAAAAAATAGGAATTTGATTAAATTAAATGTTACTAAGCACCGAGTTGTATACATTTTTGAGTTGGAGTGCAAAGCTTTACAGGAGGAAGTATTTCCCAAGTAAGTGGATTAAACTCATAAGAGCAGGCATTAGGCTGCTAGAGTAGGACCTGCCAAAAATGGGGTACATTGACGTTGTGGCAGGTTTATGCAATATATGATGATATAATGTAACTAAATCCCTATTTTTTCCCTAGATGAGGTGTTTTTTTAAATAAAGCTATTACATTGAATGAGCTTTGAAGTTTTAGTTTAGTCAATGAGTGAGTGCGCCAGGATATTGTGTGTTGTATGAATTGGCCCCAGTGGTACCCTTACAAGTATGCATGTTTAGGTGAGTGCAGCCCTCTTGGTTTAATATATTTATATTTGGAAGCCCAAGCCAACTCCCTGGTTTGCACCCTTTCCTGTCACAGGTGCCTCATTCCAGGGATCTATTTAATCTTGCACTACAGAGAGTCCCAGAAGAAAGAGTTTTCCAAGAAAGTGGATTCATCTCATAAGAGCAGGCAGTGGCGTACACATGACCCATGGGGCCCCGGTGCAAAAATTGATCCGTGGGCCCCCCCCCCGCGCGCTTACTCGGCGCGGGTCGGGGTCGCAACACATGGTGGCAGGCACCTGGTCGTAGGGGTTGCACACACACTTAAAGGACCACTACAGACACCCAGATCACATCAGCTCAATGAAGTGGTCTGGGTGCCAGGTCCCTCTAGTTTTAACCCTGCAGCTGAAAACATAGCCGTTTCAGAGAAACGGCTATGTTTCACTGAGGGTTAATCCTGCCTCTGGTGGCTGTCTCATTGACAGCTGCTAGAGGAGCTTCCGCGATTCTCACTGTGAAAATCACAGTGAGAAGACACTGAACGTCCATAGGAAAGCATTGAGTAATGCTTTCCTATGGGCGGTTTAAATGCGCGCGCGCCTCTTGCCGCGCATGTGCATTTCGGAGCTGAGAGGCGGACACTGGGGAGTCCGACGCTGGAGAAAGGTAAATGCTGAAGACACACACACACACTCTCACGAACAGACGCATACACACTAGCTAACAGACACACACATTTACTGACAGAGACACACTCAGTGACAGACATACATACACACTCACAAAACATACACTTTCACTGACAAATACACACTCACTAACAGACATCAAACACACACTCACTAACAGACATCAAACACACTCAGTAACAGACACACACAGTAACACACTCACTAGCAGACACACACCCAATAACAGACACATTCACTGACACACACACTAACACAAACAAACACTGAGACACACACACACACACATTAACACACACATACACTAACACACACTAACACACACATACACTAACACACAAACACACACATACACTAACACACAAACACAAACACAAACACACACTTTTTTTTTAAAATTTAATCCCCCCAGCCTCCTTACCTTTTGGAGTGCTGGGGGGATTCCTTGGGGTCCAGTGGTGGTGCTGCTGGGCTGCTGGGCTGCTGGGCTCCTGCGCGGGCGGCCGGTCACTGGGTGGGTGGGCGGGCTGTCTGGGCGGCCTGCGCGCAAGGGAGCACTTTCCCCCGTGTGCTTCCTCTTCAGCTCCCTCGCGCGCCACGTAGGGATGCCAGCGCCGGAAGATGACGTCATCTTCCGTCTCCGACATCAGTGCGGTGCGCTAGGGAGCTGAAGAGGAAGCACTGAGTGTTCCCTCGCGCGCCCGCCTGCCCGACCGGCCACTTGCCCGACCGGCCACCTGCCCGCTGGGGTCAGCAGGGCCAGCCTCGGGGGGGCCTGAGGTAGCCGCCTCCTGGGCCCCCCAGGAGAATAGGCTGGCCCTGTGGCTACATACCGGGTCGCACCTGGTGGGCCGGGCCCGGTCGCAGCCGCGACCCCTGCGACCCTGGTATGTACGCCACTGAGAGCAGGCATTGGGTAACTAAGATAGGACCTGCCAAGAATGGGGCATTGTAGCAGGAATGAGTGGGTGTGCTGAATTTTCAATGTTGTATGAATTGGCCCCAGCAGTACCCTTGTAAATATACATGTTCAGGTGAGTGAAACCCTCTTGGTTTCATATATACATATATACTTTTTTTTTTACTTCAAAACAGCAACATATCTGACACTGAGCCATTTACTCAAATTCCAAGCATGCACTGCATATCCCCCTGGATACAGAAAGCAGCAGGAGACCTCTACATTTTGAGTGCTCTATAGTTTAAAAATTCGGATATTAGCTTTTTTCCATTCAAGGATTCCCAAAATGTAAACCTAGATATAAGAGCATTTTAAATGGACCTCAAATCCCATGTACTCATACATGCATGTAGCATCCCAGCATAGTTTCTGTAAATTAAGTGTAAGCAGTATTTATTGCAATGAAAATATTTGAGGGTGTTTTGAAATTTAGATTCAAAGAAGTAAAAGTGGAAATTGAAAATTAATATATATCATTGATATATATATATACTTTTTCTACTATTCTAGATTTAATAGAAAGGCCACACAAATATGTTATTTTAGCCATTATGTGTAGTGTTATTATTACAATTAAATTTTAAGCATACACTAAATTCTGAAAATATAAATGGCATTTGCGGTCAAGATCCATGCCAATTTGCTGGTGGAGAACAAAAATTTAATGCGACTCTATTTCGTGAGAAAATAGGAAAATGAAAAATAAAAAAACAGTGTACTGTGTAGAAGCACAGAGTACATTGAACCAGTCAATTTGTTCGTAGGTCAACATGGGATGGAGGTTTCATTTGAAAAGGCTGTGAAATAAATGTCACTTTCTTAAGTTAAAAACATGCTATAATTTGACATTAAAAAAGAAACACTTTAAAATTTATAATGCATTCTTTAAAAAAATGGTGTGATTGGCAGAACCAATAAAGCACACTTATAGCAGTAAATCAAAGATCATCTACAGATCTTGTTATACTTAGTTTAAACTATTATGAACTGAATCTAAGTTTTGTTCTAGCTAGCTTTAACGTGAACCTTTTGTGTAAAATGTAATGTTACTTAAATATGTTTCTTAAGCTTTAAAAATGCCAAAAGTATTCTTTATTCGACTTACTTTCTATGAAGCTTCATCGGCTTTCAGGATACTCATCTCCTTTCCCAATGGCTTTAGTGCTGCCATAAGCCTGCCTTCGTGGGCTTGAATACTGGCATTAGTTCAGCCTAGCTCTGGGAGGCCTGGGATGGCTTTCCTAGAGATGGCATTGACCCGTCTGATGACACTGATGTGCTGGCTTCAAGAAGAGCAGTGGTCTTGCACACTTTTTGGTGAACGTTTCGGTGCAGAATATGTAATTGACTGGTTATATGGACTATATTACCATTTCTACAGAGGGATGCTAGGGAAACACAAAATTGAAATGTAACGCATGTGAGGTTACTATATTTGAAGACAGCAAGAGAAGAGGCTGTAGATGTGTTCTCTTGCTATTAGACATCAGCATAGACACAATGCCAATAGTCTGAGTGAAAGGGTGGGGTGGGGGTGCATGTTTTTGCAGTATTTTTTTCAAATAATCTATACATTGGCTGGCAATTTTGCTAGAAAAAAATTAAATATATATATATAGAAAAACTTTGAAAGAAGGTGCATTCCTGGTCGAAATAGCATTTTTATAAATTTATTGTGAAAACAGGAACTGATACATATTCCACATATATATAAACCTGTATTACAACCAGAAAAAAACTCAGATATGACAGGAGTGCTAAATTCAGTACATGAGTTCTTTGGAGTATCACCAGTTATTTGTTTTTAGAAGGGTACAATATTGGACATTATTCTAGCATGAAGCAAATTAACAGAAATAATTGCACATTTTTACCAAAGTTATACCAGTTATGTCTTCCCTTTCAAAGCACAGTGCTTGCTCTTGCATTTTTATTTACTAATTTATTTACTTATTTCAACAACAAAAAAACTGTATTAAAATGTAATCTAAATAAGCATTTGTGTCTTTTTTATTTCATGGTTTATGTAGCGTTTATTTTTTAATGTGTGCGTTTTTCATGCCTTCATTTCCAAGTTATTTAACACAAAATAGTTTATAGATTTATTTAAAACATTAGATTATTAGCTAGTAGGATAAAACAGCATTTTTATTATTGATTGCTGCTTAGAGATGTCGGAAATCTTAAATAAAGTAAACACAATCTTAATTTTATTCATTATTTACAGAAATGGTATGGCTTGAAATGCTAGCGAGAAGCAGCAATACTATACTATAAAAAGAGATAAATGAAAAATATCACAGTTGAACTCAATGGCCTTTGGTCCTTTTTCAACCTAGACAACTATGTAATTGTGTAACTACAAGGATTATTCGCTAAACTGGTTACTCTCAAAAACTGACCAGAAAAGTGCAAATTGTAGGGTAACCTATCCAAACCGGAAGTAAGACAAACAAATAAGCTGAGGCATTTTTATAATTTGGCTATTTTAATTTAGATTTGGAATTCCCTGGTCAATTCCTGGCAATGACCTGTTTAGTGAATAGCCCTGACTGTTATGCGTATTTGTGAAGAGGCGTTTTTAGAAATTCTGCTTCCCAAAATATTAGTTGAATATAGAAATAATGTCTGTCTATGGAAATAATGCATCAATACTATATAGTGTCTGGGTTTCTTGGTAGGGAGCCAATTTTGAGCACAAAGAACAGACGCTATAAGTGAGGAACCATGGTGGTATTATACCAGATGTCACAAATGCTTCTTTTAGCCATTAAGCTGACTATTTTTACAAAAGCAGGGCCATTTCATTAGCATGCTCTTCGTTAAGGCAGGTGTAGCTCAGATCCATAATATAGCATGTGAGACATACTTGCTGACTAATGTGTACCATGTTTTCTAGCAGAGAAGAATATGACCAGACAATATTTTCATTTACCTGATAGTGGGTCATATTTAACAAGAATAAACAGTTGCTATTCTGAGGTGCTAAATGCTTGTAAGTCCATCTTTTGATTTCCATGGACATTAGTACTTATCTCTACAAACAGTGGAGGGGGCAAGAGGATATATTTTTATTTTGTTTTTACAGGCAGCCTACTTATATACACCCTTGTCCAAATTATTATGCAAATGATATTTTTTCTCATTTACCTAAATAATTGATGTAAATAACAGTCAGCATAATTCTCATGTTATCAACTATTAAGAGTACAATTCAAATTTTATTGAACAAACCTCCTAATGATAACAGTATTTTTTTTAAACATAAAAAACTTACAATGCACTGTTCCAAATTATTACGCACAGTAAGTTTCAAAACACTTTATAGGTTGTAAAGAACTGAAAATTGTAATTTGTTGTGTTTGCAGCATATTTATTGAAATCAGAAGCTATTTCAATCAAACTTATAACAACATTTTAACTTTTTAAACATTTTAACAGGTCACATTACATTTTAACATAGGACCCCTTATTTGATAGCAGCTTCACAAGTCTTGCATCCATTGAACTTGTGAGTTTTTGGACAGTTTCTGCTTGAATTTGTTTGCAAGATGTCAGAATAGCCTCCAAGAGCTGCTGTTTGGATGTAAACTGCCTCACATCCTCATAGATCTTTTACTTGAGGATGCTCCAAAGGATTGAGGTCAGGGGAGGATGGAGGCCACACCATGACTTTCTCTCCTTTTATCCCCATAGCAGCCATTGATGCAGATGTATTCTTTGCAGCATGAGATGGTGTATTGTCATGCATGAAGATGATTTTATTATGGAAAGCATAGTTCTTCCTTCTGTACCAGGGAGGAAAGTGGTCAGTCAGAAATTCCACATACTTTGCAGAGGTCATCTTTACACCTTCAGGGACCCTAAAGGGGCCGACCAGCTCTCTTCTAATGATTCCGGCCCAAAACATGACTCCACCACCGCCTTGCTGACGTCGCAGCCTTGTTGGAACAGGGTGGCCGTCCCCCAACCATCCACTACTCCATCCATCTGGACCATCCAGGGTTGCACGGCACTCATCAGTGAACAGGACTGTTTGAAAATTAGTCTTCATGTATTTTTCTGCCCAATGGAGCCGTTTATGCTTGTGAGTATTGGTTAGTGGTGGCTGAATATAAGGTTTATGCACAGTTGCAAGACTCTGGAGGACTCTACACCTTGATGTCTGTGGGACTCCAGAGGCACCAGCAGCTTCACATATCTGTTTGCTGCTATGTAATAGTATTTTAGCAGCTGCTCTCTTGATCCGATGCATGGATCTGGCAGAAATCTTCCTCAATGTGCCTTTATCTGCACAAACCCGTCTGTGCTCTGAATTAGCCACAAATCTCTTAATAGTGCGATGATCACGCTCAAGTTTTCGTGAAATATCTAATGTTTTCATACCTCGTCCAAGGCATTGAACTATTTCACTTTTTAAGGCAGCAGAGAGATCCTTTTTCTTCCCCATATTGTATGAAAATGGTGCTCTGCTTAATAATGTGGAACACCCAACTTTAGTAGTTTTTCCTTAAATTGGGCTCACCTGGCAATCTAATTATCACAGGTGTCCAAGATTGTTTTCAGTGATCAATAGAGCCCTGAGACACAATGCCATCCATGAGTTAAACTGAAAAACAAAATATGTAATCTTTGTGACACTTAAATAGAATTTGCATAATAATTTGGAACAAGGTGTAAAAAGAAAGATAACTAGTGCAATGTTCCATGAGGCGTGTAAGAGCAAGAGGGTGATTCCTCCCTGATGATTACTGGTGTGGGGTGTGGGGTACAGAACTTTGCTAGTATTAGGTAGTGGTCCTGGATCTCATTGAATACCTAGCTATTCAGCAAGAGATTATTTCCAGCTATACGTTCATTGAGGTCCTGGAGAGCAGGGCTTGAGTCCTGCAGGAACGTGTGGGAACGGTGTTCCTGCACTTTTTCCACAGCCTGGAACGCTGTTCCCATTAGTAGTCCTGCAGGACTTGTTTGCCCGCAAGGCAGCCTGTTTAGCTCCAGGGGGGAGGCGAGGGAGCACTGATTTGTAAGCTCATATTCCGGTTCCCTGCATCACTCTATGGCGCATGAGAGAGCTGAGCAGGGAGAGTTCACAAATCAGCGCTCCCTCGCCGCATGTCTGGAACTCAGCTGACCACCCGTCTGCCTTCCTGCCCACCTTCCTTCCCAAACAGCCCAGCCAAAAAAAATCTACCAAGCTCTCTCAAAGGTAGGGAGACTGGGTGGATTTAAATTAAAATAAAAAAATGAATCTGTGATTATTGGGGGGGGAAGTGTGTGTGTGTCTGGCTGTCAGTGTGTGTGTGTCTGTCTGGCTGTCAGTGAGTCTGTGTGTGTGTCTGTCTGTCAGTTAGTCTTTGTGTGTATATCTGTCAGTGTGTGTAAGTCTACCCACTTACAGATCCCTCTTTTACATATTGAATGTTCCTGATTGGATTTAGAGGATACCTTTAACTTACTGCTTCCACAACCAGAAAGAAGAGACTCTGGCTTGGGTTTTTCAAACTGCCTACCTGCACTACCAACATGTGCTGGAGACCTTACCTTTTGTACTATTTTAGGAATACAAATGTGTAAAGTGCCCTGATGGCAATTTAGATGACCAGCCACTACCTACATGGGGTAAAATGTACTTTTACTTACCTTTTCTCCCTTGCAGAGATCTCTGTCCTTTTGGCATGCCTCCTTGGCTCGAAATAATCAATCTGAGACCATATGATATTACTATGTTATTTTCTTCAGGCTGTCTGAGTGACCTCACTAGAGGCATGTAAACCTTGCAATAAAAATGTTGTTGTTTAGCAGATAGGCAATGTTTTCAGCCACAGGGTTAAAATGGTGGGGGATGGGGGTCATTGCACCCTGGCCACTTAATGGAGATGATCTAAATCTTGATATAGATCTAAAGCTGTTGACCTAATCTATGCTAAACTTTGGGGTTATTGCTGTCTCATTCACATTTCTAACAGAGTTATTTACTAAAATATGAATTGTCCAGAATATGAGAATGAGAATTTCAGACCTGATTTTGACCTAAAATTTGAAATCCGCTCTAAATTTCCAACAATTCTCATTTTAGTGAATACTTTCAATAAATTGTGTATTACTATTCTAATGCAGACTTTCAGACTTTCAGACTCCAATTTTCCTGATTTCTAAAATGGACTACACTGCACTGCAATGTAGTTACTTCCTAAAAAGGACACTGTAGGCACTAGGCACCTTAACAACTTCATCTTATTGAAATTTTTATAGTGCCTGTAGTCCTGCCCCGCCATACAACCCACTAAAGCCCAATACTAAATGAATTAGATGGCTTGTAAACACATACCATGCCATCACGGTTGACCATAGAGAATCATTGAATACGGCCAGTGCTGTGCATGCACCTATATTCCTCAATGCTCTTTTATGAAGAAAATTGGATTGGCACACCTCCAGGATAACGCAACCTGATGAGTTAATGCTAATGCTACAGTATTCCTAATGCTGCAATGTTCCCTTCAGAATTAAAGCCTGAGTAGTGGCAAACATTGTCGAAAAAGTAATCCCTACTAAACAGAGGCTTGCACACCTGGGAAGTGCCATATATTAAAAAGGTCCATGATACACACCCTGTATCATCAGTTATTTAAAAAAAGAACTGTATGAATTAATCTTGAGATATCTCTTCATCACAGTACACAATAGTAGAGTGTCATTGTTTGCACAGGAGCTTTTTTATCTGGTCCTGTAGATCGTCTTCCATCTCTGGTAACTCACAGCTCATGAAAATATTAATAATAACAAAAATTCAATCTCACCACACAATACATGCCCTAGTTAGTCCATTTTGAAGCTAAATTACATGAAGCTCCAACAAAAAATATTTTGCCTTCATGTCAACCAATGATAACTTTTGGCATCCTACTTAGATATTGTGTTAAATCTATTTCACTTTAAACCTACTCTTGTAGAGGCAGTCATGTAGTTTGTCTAAAACCCACCTGAAAACTAGACATGTGAAATTATGCATTGAGTATTTTTTCTCACTTCCACTCAGGCTTCAGTAGTTATAATCCACAGGTTTTTTACTTTTACTTTTAATTCACTATTATATGAGAGTTACTGCCTTATAATTTATTAATTAAATAACAGAAGGATCCTATAATTTTGATACCTTTACATCAGATTAATCAACAGCTTATTGGGTTTTAATGCAGTCTGTACATAGTATTTTTTTTTATGTTAGGGCTTCGATCTCTACCTGCTCCACAGTTCCCATGCCTCCATGGTCACCCTGTTAGGGGGGGAAAGACATTCTTAAAATTGAGTTCATATATGTTTTGCTGGTCAATTTTCGTGAGAATGTTGGGGATGTTGGGGGTTTCCAAGATCTCACTACGGAGCTATGAGCTGTAAGTATGATATGGTATATCAGTTTACTCTCATGTTTAGGAACAGTTTCTGGTAGATCCAGCAAGAGATACATACTGGGTTGGAAGGGTATCCAGCTGGTCGATATATCTAGAATCAGGTGGTGCACTTGTGTCCAAAAGGAGGTTATAGATACACAGTGCCACCAGATGTGGAACATTTACTAGGTCACATCTTCAGCATAAGGGACTGGAGTTTGGATAGATTTTGTGGATCTTGGTGGGGACCATATACCATCGGTAAAGGAATTTCTGATGTTGTTCGAGTAGTGTGGACATTTTAATATACTTCCGAGGGGTATTATGAATTTTTTCACATCGTGATGTGGGGATATCGCAATTTAGGTCTATTGTCCATCTCTGTGCAGGAGCAGACCCAGCGAAAGGTGTGGAGTCTAGGAGCAACTGATAACACATGGAGATTGGCTTACATCTTGGGGGGAGCTTTGCATTAATACAAAGTTGTTCCCATTCTGTTAGATCTGTCGTTAGTAGGGTGAAGGGCTTGCACCCTTGGAATTTTTGATTCAGAAACAAGTTCAGTTGAAGGTAGGAAAAGTTAGAGGTTATAGGTAAAGCATATTTAGAGGCTAGTGTGGTGTAATCAGTAAGTCCAGTGTGCGAATATAAATGGAAGAGTTGTGTTGCACCAGTGTCTCTCCATGGCTTCGCATTGAATGTGGGGATACAATAAAGGAGGGCCATAATTGATGCTGCTAGTGAGATATTTTTGAGTTACTGAGCTTGGACCTACACATGTCCCAAATGTGGAAAGTTACGTGTAGCTGGGGGTGGGGGGGAGCGAGCCTAAACCTGGGCGGTACCGTTTCGGTAACCAGAGAATGGTTATTAAATCATGAGGCTGTAACAATTGCCTTTCTAGTCTCACCACTGGGGTGTGGATTGCTGTGTTAGGTGGGGTATAATGGGGTATAATGGAGGCCAAAATTGTCACACCATAGTATATTCGGGAAGGCTAACCCACCCAATTAGTCGGTGCATGCATTTGTTTTTTTGCCACTCTTGGTCTTCCACCTGCCCAAACAAAGTGAGAGAGGTCTTTGTGTATCGATTTGAAGTAAGATGCTGGGATTGCCAGTGAGAGTGTGCGGAAGAGGTATTGAATTCTTGGGAGGCGTGATTGCCTGGAACATATCAAGCAGGTAATTGTGACAATCTGGATTGGTTACCGAGTCTGGGATTCCCCTTATACGGAGATTGTTCCTCCTGGAGCGGTCATCTAGGTCAGCAAGTTTGGTTTTATATGCTTCCAGAGTCCCCTCAAATTCCTGGAATTTCTCTGCCAGGCTGTTGTGTTCTTTTTGTTCTCTATCTGGGATGTTTGCTGGCCTATTTCTTGGATATCCCTCCTCAGCTCAGTTTCCGTGCTTTTATTTGGGCAAAGATGTTGGTTTGTATGAGGTAGAATTCGAGGTTGTAAATTCATTCATTATCTTCCTCATTCTAGTGGAGGTGACTGGCCCCTCATCTCCTAAAGAGCATGGTGATGCAGGAGGGGAAGGAAAGTTACCTCGAGATCGAGGATTGCAGCCATCTTGCACTAGGCTGGGGCCGTCTTGTGTTTTGAGAGTGGCTGCTCTAGCCAGAAAAAAATTAAGTGCTGTTGGCTTTGGTGGCTTTCACTTTTTAAATTCACTTTGAATCTCCACTTTATTCTGTATCCCTGCCAGAATTGCAGAATCCCAAATTATACAGATACTTGCAATCACTTTTTGAAACCTTTTTTATATGGGTAATGTTCTTAGCTATTATTAGGCAGTTGATCTTGAACTGTTATATCTTCTTCATATATTCTGTTATAACACTAAATAATAATTTTCCACTGCCGATGAAGCGGGGCCCTGCACTCTAAGGAGTTCCCACCGGGTGGCCATGCACTTAGGGCCACCTGGTGGGCTTGTACTAGCAGGAACCCGGTCGCGCGCTGGTAAAAATGGTAGAGCCCCAGATGTCAAAACATTGTTGGAGTTGCATGACAGATAGGGTTCTACCTTTTGTCCAACCTTTCAATTGGGGGGGCCCAATAAAATTCTTGCACTTTAGTTCTGCCACTGCGGAACTAAAGTTGGGGTGTTGGGGTGGAAGACATACCAGGGATTGGGTCAGGGGGCCAAGCACTACTACCTAGAAAATCAGGTGCTGCTTCTAAAGTGCTTAGGAGCAACTATTAGCTCACCTGAGCTTATCCCTGCAGTTCAGATCTAGCTCATTAGTTGAGAGAGTTTTCAGCTCCACATAATGGAAGTGGCGATCTGTGCCTGGAAGATCCCAGGTGAAACCAAAAATTCAAACCATTTTTGATTGTTCAATTGGTTTGACTCTCATTAAGAGACCACCAGGAAGGGTACTCATGGCACCATAATCAACTCTGTATCGGCACCATAATCAACCCTGTAGTGGTTATTGTGCTTGAAGGGTTCTTTTCTACCTGAGATCAGCTGGGCACCAGTCAACTCCTCTTGTGAAGCTTGAAAGCTGCAGCACTGAGTGCAGGGCTAAGCAAGCTCACTGATTGAGAGAACACTGTCAGCCAATGGGCTGGACTATACTGCAGCTTCTAGTTTATGTGAATTAATGTTCAGTGCATGACAGTGGGACATTCAGCACAGAGCAGACCCCAGGTAAGTTGTTTCAAGCAGTTTCAATATACCTGTCTTTTAATATTTAATTACCCATTGGTTTAAGACAGGGGTTGGCAACCTGCATCCTGCAGGCAGTACAAGACCTGTCCCCTTCAGGCTGTATAAGCCTCCCATGCAATTTTTGGGCTGACAAAAGCCCATGAAAAAATCATGGACATCTGCCCGAAGAGGGGCCACCATGAGCCTAATGCGATCCAGTAGGCTGCTAGTGCCATAATGCTTTTGGGGGGTGTCACTAGGAAGAGTAAGCAATTGCATACCTGCACAGCAGGTGCCTACTCTGCCCAAATATACAGATCTGGTGGGGGGAGGGGGTCTGGAACGGGGGTGACAAGGGGATTTGGTTCCCACTGTGCTCTTCCTGCACAACTCACTCACATTCTCTGTAATGATATCTGAGCAAAGATGAGACAACACCCCAACCCAAGCATTACTACAAGGTCGGTGATGGAGCTGAGCAGGAAGAGCACAGAGGCCTCTTATATGGGGCTCATATATATAATATAAATAATTGTAATTGTAATTTTCAAGCACTTTTTGAATGGGGTTAGTGTCACTTATAAAACTGGATGATTAGTAAAACTGTCCATGGCAGTATTGTTCAATTTGACCAAATGTTTTTTCCTGAAAATGAAATTTTGTTAGGGACGTTCAATGCTCATTCATGAGACGATTCAGCTCAGTTAAACTTCATTCATGAAAATCCATTTTGGAAACATTCAGACAAACCAAAAAGCGAGCGAAAATTGGTAAATCAGTGTACTGCAAAATATATAGATAATATATTATGATTATAAAACCATGAATCATCGTTTCTTTCTAAACAATCATCTATTTTTTTGGAACCATGGGCAGAACTCTACATATAGCGAATGTTTAGCTATGTCATTTCAGGACAGCCTATTAAAAACCAATTAAAGCAGAACTGTCACTCTCCACCCGGCCTCCCCCCCAATCACACCCAACCTCCAAAAAAGTGTATTTCACAGAGCTAGAATCTTTATGGAAGGATCTTTGACTTTGTTTGAATTTCACTGAATAATACATATCAGCCCCATAGGATATTGATTTAAAGAGAGAGGATGCACTACAGCCCTCAAATAGAAAAATAGATGTGGACAGTGGACGGTAATGTGTGTATGTATTTAGTAGCTCCCTAATTTGATATCTTTAAATATGGCAAATCCCACATTATGATACCAAATTAGGGAGATATCTACTAAATCTGAAAGATCAAAATTAATCCCTTATGTGGGTTTGCCATAGTTAGCAATACCAAATTAGAGAGGTGTTTAGTAGATAAGGGTATCAAATTAGAGAGGCATCTACTATTATTTATATTTTTTAGCTACATAGATGAAGATGGCATTTGCAAACATGGCTTTTAAACCTCGATTGAAAAACGTTGCTGATCCCTGGTTTGGGATATTTTGATTTGATATATTGTTGCCACTTTCCAATCATGTATGCATTTTGCTGTTTTTCACATAAATCAGATTAGTAACAGACCATATATATCTGAAACCTGATGACACTCATTAGGTCACAATTTAATTTCATGTTATTCACATTCATAATCATACGTCAGCTGTTCCGAATTAATGAATGACCAAATCGTTTGGAAGAACTGTATCCATCATATGATTCGGGATTCATTTGATTTTGTCACTTGGTGATTCAGTTGTTCATTATTCAGATAAACTTCTGAATTGACCAAATTGCGTCAAAATCACGGATCATTCAAATATGAATGCACAGATCTATTTTCATCCTCACTCGCAAGTTACAGAGTATTTATTGGTAAACTATTTTTAGTTGATACCTCATTATGTGGTTTGGAATCTTTGGAATCTAAAAGTGACACATTATTTACATGGTGATGATTTCAGTGATACTCTTGCTCTTGCGTTCATAAATATATTAAGTTTGACACCATGTAATTAAATGCAACAAAGATTGCGTACTTTGTAATAGTAGTGCCACTTACAAGGCCTTTTAAATCAAATTAGTACAAATACTTAAACATTTCATTTCCTTAGTACATGTCACACATACTTTTTTTGTGTTCGTTTGTTACCAGTTTTTTTGGAAACTATGTCTCACAGCCAAGGGAGGTGTGCATATGGTTAAATAAACACATTTTACCTCCTTTAATGCATAAATGGCAGAAGATTAAGCAGTGAGACTGTAGGGGCATGATTGGCACACTGAAACCACTTCATAAAGCTAAGGCACGGACTCTGCTCAAGAAAATATATAATGCTTTGCTCAAAAAAATGAATTCAAATGATTTGCATTTCCTGTAAGTAAATCACATGTAAACACAGTAGATTTTCTCCCCATAGACAATAATAGGAGCTGTTAGCGACTGGCTTTTTAGTGACGGCTGCTCGTAACTCCCTGTCACCACATGAAATTGGCAAACATTAAACAACCACTATTTGCTGTCAGACTGGGTAGAAGAAAAAGAAGATGCACCACAGCAGTCTGCACGCCACGCTACATGGAATGACTGACAGCAGGGGAGCGCTGTATGCCCGCCATGCCCTTGCACCCAAAGGTGATGACATGCGCTGCCTTATGGTAGCACCAACCTTGCTTTTTCATGTCAGACATGTTTTGTCTTGTTTCCTGTTGTACAGTGCTCCGGAATGTGTTAGCACTATATAAATAATTGTAATTGTAATTTTCAAGCACTTTTTGAATGCAGGCCTCTGATAAATTGAGGGGTTAGTGTCACTTATAAAACTACATGATTAGTAAAACTGTCCATGGCAGTATTGTTCAATTTGACCAAATGTTTTTTCCTGAAAATGAAATTTTGTTAGGGAAGTTCAATGCTCATTCATGAGACGATTCAGCTCAGTTAAACTTCATTCATGAAAATCTATTTGGGAAACATTCACACAAACCAAAAAGCGAGCGAAAATTGGTAAATCAGTGTACTGCAAAATATATAGATAATATATTATGATTATAAAACCATGAATCATGATCGAAACAATCATCTATTTTTTTGGCACCATGGGCAGAACTCTACATATACCGAATGTTTAGCTATCTCACTTCAAGACAGCCTATTAAAAAACAATTCCTGCCCTCCCCCCCCCCAATCCCACCCGACCTCCAAAAAAGTTTATTTCATAGAGCTAGAATCTTTATGGAAGGCTCTTTGACTTTGTTTGAATTTCACTGAAATTCCAATGCAGCCAAGAGATATACAGAGACAAAGTAGGGTTTAGTTTGTCCCTGTATTTCTTTTCCGCCTGACTTTCTTAGACTCAGGGCGGAGTTTGTGTCAATCCTGACAGCCATCACCAGTGCAGGGAATTGGCTGTGTCTATGGAGGATCCAAAGGTCATGCTGTATCCTCCATAGACCTTAATGCTGTGCTCTCGTGCATTGACATTGGCTCAAGGCGCTGAAGCACCAGGAGCAGAAGAAGATCTAATGGATCAAGATCGCAGCGCCCACAAGGGAAATATTCAGGTAAGTAAAGCTCATCTTTACCTGCCCACCGGCCACCATACCCCCAGCCTCAATGTCACTGTCAATGACTGTACTGCTTTATGTGAGTAACCCTCTAGTGAACAATCCCACCACTGCTGCAAAGGTACAGACAAACAAGGGCCACTATCCCTTTAAGAAAGGTTTACATACAGGAGAACTGACATCTGCGCACCAAGAATGTACCAAAAAATTAAGAATAAAAGTAAGAAGTTTTTGTCTTAGCCAAAAATGCCTTAAAATACAAAAGCAAGAAAACATAGAGCAGTAACGTTTGTTCCGTTGAAACTGCCTTTAAAACGGCTGGTGCCCCTTATAGCTCAAGTCAAGGCCTGGCCCCTGATGTCTGCTCACATGCTTGCCCACAAGGCCAGCCCCCACTATACGTACAGGGATGCAGTGCATGTGTGTACAAGGAATGCTGTGTGTGTATAGTATATGTATGCGTATTGTGGATGCAGTGTGTGTGTAGTGGATGCAGAAAATGTGTGTAATAGAATTAGAAGGGAGCAGTTTTTAATAATAATTTATGGTTATTCCCTGTTCTTACCTCTGGCCAGGGAGGGGGTCACTACATATTCGTTGGTACTCTAAAAGTTCCAGTTTCCACCTCTGTTGATGTCAGGACAGAAACAACATGGGTTTACAGCAGGGAGATCATGCCAAACTAATCTTATAGAATTTTTTGATTGGGTAACTAAAATAATAGATCAGGGTGATGCAGTAGACATTGCTTACTTAGATTTCAGTAAGGCTTTTGACACTGTTGCACATAGAAGGCTTATCAATAAACTAATAAAAGTATGCATTCCAATATTGTTGAATGGGTAAGGCAGTGGCTGAGTGACAGGCAACAGAGGGTTGTAGTCAATGGAGTATATTCAAAGCTTGGACTTGTCACCTGTGGGGTGCCTCAGGGATCTTTACTTGGACCCATTATCTTTAATATTTTTATTTGTGATTTTGCTGAAGGTCTTGATGGTAAGGTATGTCTTTTAGCTGATGATACTAAGATATGTAACAGGGTTGATGTTCCAGGAGGGATAAGCCAAATGGCAAATGATTTAGGTAAACTAGAAAAATGGACAGAATTGTGGCAACTGACATTTAATGTGGATAAGTGCACGATAATGCATCTTGGACGTAAAAACCCAAGGGCAGAGTATAGAATATATGATAGAGTCCTAACCTCAACATCTGAGGAAAGGGATTTAGGGGTGATTATTTCTGATGACTTAAAGGTAGGCAGACAATGTAATAGAGCAGCAGGAAATGCTAGCAGAAGGCTTGGTTGTATTAGCAGTAGAAAGAGAGAAATGCTCATGCCATTATACAGAACACTGGTGAGACCTCACTTGGAGTATTGCATGCAGTACTGGAGACCATATCTCCAGAAGGATATTGATACTTTAGAGAGAGTTCAGAGAAGGGCTACGAAGCTGGTTCATGGATTGCAGGATAAAACTTACAAGGAAAGGTCAAAGGAACTTAACATGTATAGCTTGGAGGAAAGACGAGACAGGGGATATGATAGAAACATTTAAATACATAAAGGGAATCAACACAGTAAAGGAGGAGACCATATTTAAAAGAAGAAAAACTACCACAACACGAGGACATAGTCTTAAATAAGAGGGGCAGAGGTTTAAAAAAAATATCAGGAAAAAAACTATTTTTGTAAGCATTTTGCTTAACTTGTATTCAGGCAAACAGTTTTGCACATTTCTTACAGGTTTTTTTTTTTTTTTTTTTAAGATTTCAAAGCCAAATGCCTAAGAAATAAATGCCAAAGCAACCTAGGAAAGTGGCCCATTTGCACCATTAATGTCACATGTTCATCCTCATCTTGTAGTGTCCATGAGGATGACTACCTTCCTGGCATTGGTGGAGATGCTGGTCGGCGGCCCTGTTCCTGCGGCATGTTGAAAGACGCTGGCCGCTGCAGATCCATATCAATTTGTAGCCCCATGTCCGCCCACGTTATTGACTACATCAACGTGCGTGTGACGTCACGCAAAGGACATGCACGCATGTTCTGGGGTCATAATTTAAAGGAGACTTACTTAAACTCCTTTCTTGTCTATCCTCATTGCCCTGTCGTGGTTTCCCTTAGTGGCTGTCCGAGAGTGTGTTCCTGAGTGTTTATTTCTGGTTATTGACTTTGGCTTTGTTTTGACTTCCCTGTTTTCTGGTATCCTTGACTTTTGGATTTCCATCATCATTGTGTCTCATTCTGTGCCCCTGACCTCGGCAAGTATTCTGACTATTCTCTGGTACGTTAAGTCCAGCCATTCTAATGCCGGGCAAAACGTTACCTTTAGTCCTAGGTGTGATACAGTTCTGCGTGCTGGATCAACTAGTAATCCTGACAATTAACCACTCACGTTAATCCAGAAAGTGGCCGCTGCTCAACATTTAACACCCAGGCACTCCTCGGAATGTGGCACCTTGCGTGCAATAACCATCTAGGAGACTCTCTATGAAAGTGCACCCTGCTCACAAATAAGAAACCAGGAGCCCCAGATGCTCCAGGAAAGAGGACCCTGCTTGCTAATAAATTGAGGTGTCCTGCTTGCCAATAGACTCTCATCCACTACAGGAAAATGTTCTGCTCACCAAACAGTAAAGTGGCCCCTACTCACCAATATGTGCCTAAACACCCCAGGAATGTAGCCCTTTGTAACCAATAGTTACCTAGTATCCTTCAAGGAAAGTGGCCCCTGCTCGCTAATATGCTCCCAGGCATCCCTGGAAAGTGTCCCCTGCTAGTCAATAGGTGCCCAGATAATCACAGGAAAGTGGCCTATTTGCTTATCACATGTTGGCAACTTGGCAAGTTGGTCTTGGTCAGCAACTATTTTCTCCACGCTATGCAAGCTTCTACTGGGCAGTCAATAGCAGCTATTGTGCCCTCACAATGCCACAATTTCACATACAGTTCTCATCTGAGTACAGACTTCATAAGGGCATCAAGTGAAGTGAATTAAGTGAATGCATGTCAGGCTGCCTGCCAAACAAGAAGGTCAGCCCACCAAGGGCAGATATGGTAGAGAGGGTTGTTAAGGCACTTTCTGCAGGTTTAGAGTGCCCTGAGCATAGAACAAGCACATCTAATAAACTGATATGCTATTGGGGGACAATGATATTGATACACTTTCTGGGGACAGTTCTCTGGGGTTCCCAAAAGTGGGACACCAGTAAACAAAGTCAATTTGATAGAACAGGACACTAAAATAAGAACTATACTGGTGAAATCGGGACTGTTGGGATCCCTAGTATCAGACAGACGGATGAACAGACATATAGACAGAGAGACAGAGAACCATTGGTCCATCCTGTATACAAAATATTATACATCAAATAATTTATTTAGAATTTTTATTTAGGTTTTTTTTTTTTTTAGAACTTTTCCTAATGCCATTTCTCATAATAAATAATCAGATATTTTATATGTGTATATTTTGCAGTGGATATATCAGTGCTAATTGGTAGCGTGCGGTTTGATATGTGCACTATATTATTTGATTCACCTTTTATTCCTTTTGCTTTAAAATAAATATAGCCTTGGTATGCTTGGTTATGCCCACTAGACTTGTGCATTTGGTTTCAACTGAATTACGTTTCATCCGAATTTTGGCCGATCGTCGATTTGTCTGAATTCCGCAACTACGAATCGCCATATGGCCCAATGACGAATCAAACAAAAAGGGCATAAGATAAGTTATTTTGTTTTGTATGGGATTCGGAGCTTTTATCCATGGCACGAAAAATAGGGGGAGGGAATAGAGAAGAAGCTGTTAATCTTTTTTATTTAAAAAGGCCTTGTGGACCTAACCAAACAAAAAAAATTTCAGACAAATCGATTCAGACAAAACCAATTTTTATGCCATGCACAAGTGTAATGCCCATTAAGCCAGCCCAATACCAGCTCATATACATCACTTAAATTACATAAATCTCATTGGAAATCTACCAATTATTCCAAAGACTTGTCTGGGAATGACAGAAGGTAATTTTACATGTAAAGGACTTTTTTCTGTTATTTCCATACTGTAAACTATTCATAATGCTAAAAATACTTAGTTCACAATTTAGGACTGTGTCGAGTGTTAAGGGTTAAGCTCATTGAATGGCAGATGGGATATTCCAAGGCTTTTTAATGCACTCCACACCCCCAGGCACCGAAATGGTTCATAAAACTACAGCGGGAGCAGGACAAAGAATACATTTCCTGAGCTTTGGTTTAGATGTAACTCAAACTTCAATTCATGAGGTTTGAATTTCAAACCCCATAAATATAACCATCCTATAAAACATGCAAAGAATTCTAGGAATCTGCATGTTAAGACCCACAACTGAAACATTACTTTTGTAGAATGGTACTAAATAGGTTAAAGGCAGGCACGCTAACTTAAAGCTTACAGGTTTATTGCCCTGCCCAGATGCAAACATCTTATTTTTGTAAACGTAACTTGTAAACGAGCACATTCAGAATGTTATTTTAAACCGTTTCAGTAATTCAACACTAACGTCAACTGTCAACAATAAATAAACATATCACTTATATAAAATAATCTGTTTTTAATGTCAGTTTACTCATTTATATTCATGATATTATCTATTTTATGAAACACACCTTGGATAAATACCATATATAAAAAAAACATTGAGATAAACAAATAGTCACATTTATTGAAACAATTGTAAAAAAAAATGCTAATAATCCTGTCAGGGTTTTTTTTTAACCAAAGTTAGAATTTAAAGTGAATTTAACATTTAAGAGCCAGAGTGGCCGAACAGAATTCTTAGCTGACTTAGATAATCTTTCCAGTTCTGCTATTTTGACCTTAAATTTGAAATTTCATTTTGAATTTACTTTAAATCGACACTTTGGCGAGTAAACCTACAAGAGTGTAAATAAGTATTTCCAAGGGTATCTGGGACAGGTTAACCTTAGAGCAATGATGTCAGCATAATATGTTGGTGCTATGTAAATATTAGTGATAACACAGGAAGTCCCAGATATTTGTGAATGACATTTCACATGATGTTGGTTTGCTAAGCATCATGGGACAGAATGTTAATACAGTTCTCCATTATCACAGGAGCCAAGATAGTCCATCACTTCCTTAGAGAAGCAAAATGTCACTGTGTTTTCAAATTACAATATACAGTAATAATTGTGACAATTTTGTTAAACGTTGTCAAAGTGTTTATTTTAAAAACACCACTATACCATAGCACTTTGTCTAATTCCTACTTCACTGCTATAAATATGGATGTTATTTTAAATAAACACATTTACACTATATAAAACAAAATTGGCACAAACTATGCGTTTAGTCTCCTGTATCACCATCATCATATGCTTCCTCCTATGACTTACATTTTTTTTTACATATGTATCGCAAATAACTTTGATATGCTCACATGGATGTTTTTCCAAAACTGCCAAAACCACTGTCACAAAATAGGAATGATTTATTTATTTATTTTATTTTTTTCCCCTAGAGAATAATGAGTTTAATGTATACACTCATTGGGTCAGATTTTATTGCCAGGTCACTCTCAGTGATTGAGTATAAGTAGCAGCTCCAGGCTGCTGTGCTGATGAAAATCCTTTTGTTTTGTTTGCAATTAGAGACTGCGGTTGGTGTCCCAAACCTTGCTTTGATGTAAGATGTGCCCTGTCCTCTAACCAGAAAACTTTCCAGTTCCGTCGTGACATAACAGGATTTTTTCGATGAAAGGGTTAAAGACGCATGGACTGCTGCTTATGTTTGTTGCCACCAAACCGTTTCAGTCTCTAAAATGTTGTGTGCTGGAGTCATTGAAAACATCAAAAAAATCAATAATTACTGTCACATAGAGCATTTCAAATATTGTGATTTTGGTGAAATTCTGTATTTCAAGTTATGTTGAAAAATAGAGGGGCTTACTGATGGAAAGGATTATTCAAGTCCATCTCTAGATTCTTACATATTTTACGAAACATAAACGTTGTATTACCTATTTATTGTACAGCGCTGCGGAATTTGTTGGCGCTTGTAAATAATAATAATATTAAGCATGCAGTTTTCTGCCATCGTATATTCAAAGTACACGTTGGACCTCAGACTACTGCACTAATAAGAATTGGATTACTCTTTATTCCAGGTGTTAATGAACATCATTAAAAACTCCAATCGGCAGCAAAGAGAGAACATATCACACCAAGCATAGTAAACCCAACATCCCGAGTCACATTTTGCATATGCAATCACATCACAAGAAATACACATGCTGTGCACAATGGGACAAAAAAAGCAAGCGAGAGACAGATCGAGAGGAAGAGAGGGAGAGAGAGAGACAGAAAAAGAGAGAGAGAACAAACCTACAGTATGTTATTGAAGCGATCCAGACTGGTACTGCTACAGCAAGCAACAATCCCATTGCTCATATTGTGCAGATATCATCTGAGTCCCAGTAATTGTTTAGTGCCTTTCGCACTCTATAATGTGAATTCTGCATCCAGGATAAAGCTCTAATCTAAATAAGGTGCTGTTTTCAGCTTGCATTGCAATGAGTTATGTATCACGCCTTTTTTTTTCTTTTCTTTTTTTTTTTTTGCTTCATGCAAACTTTAATCCACAGGGGTCTAATCCTCCAAAAGCAGACATTTCAGATTGAAAGAAAGAAGCTCCATTAATTAGAAAGTGCGCCAGTTGTAGCCAAATGCCATTATATTAGTATGCAAAGCCTGCAGTCAGTTAATCTCTACAAATCGTTTGTTTCCTTAATTGTCCTCTAAGGGCAAAAGTGAAAAACATCACAGAAGAATAATATTTTTGTTGGAGTGAGACAACTTTGTAAAATAACTTTAACAAATGATTACTCTTTTGAATGGGTTTTCTGAAGCTGATATATTCCAAGCATCAAGAATCGGGTCTTATTTTCCCTATTTTGCAAGATGATTATCTTACTTTTGTTTCTGCTATTTACAGAATGGGTTCTGTGTTACAATGTTACAGCAATTATTTTTGTGCCACCAACACTTTACAGAGCATTACACATAAATGAAAATATGGTATGGTGCATGATAGAGGTACAAAGATAAGGAGAAGGTTATACTGCTTAAGGCTGCTTAAAGCTCTGCCCTCCAAGACGTTGATGGCCTACAAATCCCAGAAGTCTTTGAATGAAATTGATGGCTAGAGAATGGCGAGTTGTAGTTCAGCATAACATGGGGGGTAAGATTCATGATGTAAGGTTTACTGAGTAGATTAACAGGGAAATTCACTAAAATGATAATTCTAAGCAATTCAGACAACTTTCATACTCAGAAATGTTAGCAATGTTAAAAACAGTGCTACTCATATGTTTTTAAAGTGACAGTAAACATTACCAAAGGTTGAACTATAAATGCAGTGTGGCTGGTGTAAAAGCTGCATTCATCTTTACACATATATTACATTTTCACTGACCACTGGGTCACGTCTGATTAGGCTGGATACACACATATGCCAGTTGAACATTGCTGTCCTTTATAGATGAAACAAGTAAAGGGGACCTTTCTCGTGTTTCCAAATAAATCATAGTTCGTCACTGTGGGGGGCTGTGAGTGATGTTCGGTACCAGAGGTTCCAGTCTGCTTCACTTTGAAGCATTGGGACTCCGTAGCAAAGAATAAAATCTCACATATCTTAAAATCTACATGTATTTTATCTCTCTTCTAAAGTTCTGAACAAAGTCCCCAGAACACTATTTGACAATATGTATAATAGTACACTTTTAGTATCTATCTATCTATCTATCTATCATCTGTCTGTCTATCTATCTATCTATCTATCTATCTATCTATCTATCTATCAAACATCTATTGATGTATCTATCTAATTATCTATCTATCCATCTATTTATCATCTACCTCTATATCTATCTATTTATCTATCTATCTTTCTATCTATCTAATATTCTATCAATCAATTATCTATGTGGCTATCTATCTATCTATCTAATAATCTATCGATGTATCTATCTAATAACTTATCTATATATCTATGGATCTATCTATCTGTTTATCATCTATCTGTCTATCTAGCTATGTGTCTAGCTATCTATATCTATCTATCTATCAATCTGTCTATCTATCTACCTATTATCTATCTATCTGTGACGGACCGCCCTGCACCCCCACCGGGTACCTCTGTCAATCGCTGCTTCCTAGTACTTGTGAGCACCATAAGCACTGCACTGGAACACCATAACCACTGTAAATCCCACAAACCGCTGCAGCTTGGTTGGGGTCTCGCTGTCCTTCACCCACCCTGGACCCAAGACCAGGATCCAGCTTCCAGTAGGTAGACCTCTCCTAGTCCAGAGAGAGCAAGTGTTGTGATACAAGGGAGTATAGTGATTATAGCAATCCCCAGAGTGTGAATATAGCTCTCCAAACCCCCAAACATGAGCCTAGACTTCATGAAGGGTAAAACAAATCTCTCTTTAATGGTAGCCACACTGGCCTTTTATGCAAGTCCCCATGCAAGGGGCACTCCCACATGGACCTTGTGGGGAACTACAATACAAAGTCACAGACCAATGACAATACAGTTAAAATACATGACACTCCCATACATAATAGGATAATCCCTCCTCTGTGCCTGGGAGATAAAAGGATCAGGAACTGTGCTAATCTAATCCAATTATCCTCAAGCACAGAAAAAAACATAAATTTTTACAAACACCCCAAAAGTACTTTAAAACACACAAGATCCCCACAAATGTTACATCGGCTTATAGCCCTGATCTGGACTATCAGGATCCAGACTAGTTCGGTAGTTTTAAAACTAACAAACTACCGAACAGAGTCAGTAGTCTTACCCTGGTGCTTGTTCCCTCGACCAGATGAATGATTTCACCAAACAGTGCCTTTCTAAGTTGTATAGAACCGAAAGCGGGCGATGATGAAAGTCCCGCGGTGTTCGGGAGTTTCTGCGTACAATTTCATTTCCATGAGATTCATGCCAAAACACCACTGCCTGCGTTCATGCGAACAAGATGGCCGCCACCTCATGGTTGTCCATAGAAATTGCGGCCACCCAATGGTGAGAAACATTCCAAGTTGTTAATAGGTTTTAACAAGTTCCAGGGTGGTCTCTGGTTCGTGTGGACATTCGGTAACCATACCATATAATCCCAATTGCACAAACAGAGTCTTTTAAAAGTATATAGTTTATTACAGGGGCAATAGTCATAGGGCAGAAGGCTGGCAAACAGGCTCCTCCAAAAGCACATGATGAGGCTCAGGTCGTCACACTATCTATCTATCTATCTGTGTATCGTCTATCTAGCTATCTATCTATCTATCTAATAATCGATCAATCATCCATTGATGTATCTATCTATCTAATAATCTATCTATTATCTACCTCTATATCTATCTATCTGTCTGTCTGTCTTTCTATCTAATATTCAATCGATCAATTATCTATGTGCCTATCTATCTAAAATCTATCAATCATCTATCGATGTATCTATCTATCTAATAATCTATCTATCTATCTAATATTCTATCAATCAATTATCTATGTGCATATCTATCTATATAGCTAATAATCTATCAATCATCTATCGATGTATCTATCTATCTAATAATCCATCTATCTAATATATCAATCAATTATCTATGTGCATATCTATCTATTCATCTATCTATCCATCCATCTAATAACCTATCAATCATCTATTGATGTATCTATCTATCTAATAATCTATCTATCTATCTATCTATCTATCTAATAATCTATCAATCATCTATCAATGTATCTATCTATCTAATAATCTATCTATCTATCTCTATCTGTCGGTCTGTCTGTCTATCTATCTATCTAATATTCTATCAATCAATTATCTATGTGCCTATCTATCTAATAATATATCAATCATCTATCGATGTATCTATCTATCTATCTATCTATCTATATATCTATCTGTCTGTCTATCATCTATCTATCTATCTATCTATCTGGCTATCATCTATCTATCTATGTATCTATGTATCTATCTAGAAATATAGTAATCTATCTAGAAATTTATCTTTTTAGAAATCTATAATTTATATACATTCATATGTGTCACATTACTTCAGAAAGACCTCTGCTGCAAGTTATGGTCAGACTAACATCACTAAATTGCATGTGCTAAGGGATACATTTAATTACAAACTATAATGATGCACATGTTCATACAATGAATCCAATGCATGCTGCTGATTTGATTACTCCTCAGTATGTGTAATACGCATTATTTCTTTCTCTCTCTCCCCAATGAGGCAGAAAAGCATTGACAAATTCAATTTAACAAGGAAACATTTGCAAATTACCAATCATTTGAAGTTGTGTAACTATTACAAGAAACTTTCATAGTCCATCCCACCTTTCCTATTTTAAATTGGTCGATACAGATTAAATAGAGTCCAATTTAAATTCCATATATTTTTTAATCTATAAATTGTACCAACCACACAGCCAGACAATATATATTAAAGAGAAATTTGCAGTATTTTATTCCAGCGACACTTTGTTTGTGGGTTTCACATTGTTCTGCACAAATGCTCTCTGTGAGTGTGCACCATATATTGTATAGTATTCGAAATCTACTCCTTAGTACATTGGCTGCACAAGAATTTGCAAAGTATGCAGGCCCATGAGCATTCTGAATATATAATATGAAATATATCTAATCATCTCTGGTGATTTACTAGCCATTTGGCTAGTATAATATAGGCAAAATAATTAGATCATTTAAATGAGAATCTTCAATTCTATTGTATTAAATTTGATGTATTTAATGTATGCCACACATCTCACATACTAGGGAGCCATGACCAAGCTCTATATGTAGTGCCCCCATATGCAAATATTTCTTTCATGATTTTTTTTTTCTAAAAATTAGATTTTTGACACATTTAGTGGTACCTGTAAACCTATAATTAAAGGGGAGCTGCCCTTCTGAAAAATAAAATTCAACGTAGAAATCTGTTTTGTCATTCCCTAGAATCGAGTGCCTCCATCTTGACTCCCTGTCAGTCACTGTAACAAGTTCTCCATTTTGCATCTTGCAGTCAGTACCGAGAGGGTATTTCTCCTCCTCCAATGCAAAGTCTACTCTGGCTGTGCCTGAATTGAGCTGGATTGAGATGTCTACTACAAAATCTTTAATATACATTTCAAAGAAAATGGAGTCTCACAATGAAGTAAAAAGGGCATTAAATGTGTTTTATGGTTAATTCTCTAGTTAAATAAATATTATTAGAAAAGTTTAATTTTTATTTTTTTAATTTTTTTGGCTGTTCAATTTTTGGCAACCTGTCATATGTAACTCTAAAGACTTTATAAATGCTTGTGTTTTATGTGCTATACAACTAGATTTTTAGGACACTTCAACATTTTTTTTTTTAGTTATACTGTTAGCACAGTTTGTTGATTGCATTTTAAAATCTGCTGTGACATGTCATTACAGTTTCTGCAGTTATTGACAAGAAAATGTTTAATTAGTTTTGACTAAAAAGTATCCCCATTAGAATTAAGGCATTACTATTAAGTTTTAAGTACATTGCCTGCTGTTCGTGTTATTAACTTGGCATTTAGTCTCCAGGGTATGTGGAAGATATATGATGCAAGCAATGTGAGTGTGTGTGTGTCGCTAAAAACAATTTGTGTTGGATCATCAACATTTCTAAGAAAACATATTTTGTTAATGCTTCACAGACAGGATACATCTATTATATTCACAAGACTGCAGTTTAAATAAGTTTCTGGTGTGGGACAATTTTTTTCTGTTCAGAGTACTTACCTTTCTTTCTTTCTATAGAGCTTTACTAAATTCTTTGTCTGGTTAACAAGGGAAAACAGTGGAGCAAAGATAAATATTACCTTGTATGACAATGAAATCAGTGTTTGACTCTAAAAGAACAGAAAATAATCACATAGTGTATGTATAAACTTTGACAAATAATACAATACCTTATAACTAGAGTTGAGCGGACACCTGGATGTTCAGGTCCTTTGCCGTTCGGGTTCGCTCAAGTCTATTATGGATCTTTTGATCGCTACATGTATTACTTGGATAACTTGCACCCTGCTCCCTCTTATGCTGTGCTGGTGCCTCTGTGTGACCAGCGCTTCTTCCTCCAAACTGCACACGTCACTCGCATGACCTTGATTCAATGTGTGGTCTAGAACCTCATCATCCTCCAAATCATCTTCCACCCACTCAACTCTGCCCTCCTTGCCGGTATGCACACTGCAGAAAGCCACAGCAGTTGGCACCTGTGTTTTTCCAACATGTAAGGTCTGCAAAGGACATGTGGAAATTGTTTAAGAATTTCCTCCAGGCAACAGTTTTCCCTATAAACTGACCTCTCAGTTTGACTTGTGAGGGTATTGCCCCAGAATTACAATATTGTTGAAGTACTTCTTAGCTATTGATCACTGGTTTAAATATAGCAGCTTGTTATCTGGTAGTTTCTAGTGTAGAGAATATCAATCTGTTTTCCATCACTTAGATCTTTGTAACAAGTGTTGTAGGTGTGAAACAATATTACAAGTGATGTAGTTAATTCAAATCAAAGTTCCATTTGCAAAAAATATTCTCGCCCATCTTCTGTGGGTTATTGCATTTTTAAGATGTAGACTTATTGTATCACACTAGCCATGCACAGGTAGATTGTCTGGCACGTTGTTTTGGTGTTTGGTTTTTAACTTTGTAGTTGTGTCTTTACACAATATAGAAATATATATTAATGCTTCTGTATACGAAGTATGTACTTTTTAGCAGATTAGCACCAAAACAATTAGAATGTTTACAAGTGCACTGTAAGCACACTATTAGATGCTTCGATTTGACTCTCAGATATGAAGTGCACGCCCCAAAATTTACTATTTAGCAGTTTAGCACCCAAAAAATTTAAGTTTTAAAACTGCAATGTGACAGCAGTATTTGACGCTTCCATTTGACTCTTACATATGAAGTGCATCGCAGGCCGCAAATTTACCATTTAGCAGATTAGCACTCAGAAAATAAGAATGTTTACCACAGAGCTGTAAGCACACTCTTAGACGCTTCGATTTGACTCTCAGATATGAAGTGCAGTCCGCAAATGTACTATTTAGCAGATTAGCACCAAAACAATTAGAATGTTTACAATTGCGCTGTAACCGCAGTATTAGACGCTTCGATTTGACTCTCAGATATGAAGTGCAGTCCGCAAATGTACTATTTAGCAGATTAGCACCAAAACAATTAGAATGGCCTGAATAGGAGAAGCCTTTGGTGTCTTAACTGGGTTCCACCACACACTTCTGTGACACCAATTCGGAGATACCTTAGAAAAATAAAATGTCACACGTGCAATATTTTATACTGTATCAGCAGTGAGGTAAGGTGAATGGAACACAAGGGGTTGGCTGCACTCACCTGAACATGCTTAAATGGGATGCTGCTGGGGGCCAATAAGTACAGTAAAAATGAAAATCCAGCGCACTCCCTTATCTACTAAACAGCTACTTTATTGGTGGTGACCGAATTTGCTAGTTTTGTTAAAAACAGCTAATCTAGGAAAAAAATAATGGGGGTTTAGTTACATCATATGATCATACATTGCATAAGCCTGCCACAACGTCAATGTACCCCATCTTTGGCAGGTCCTACTTTAACAGCCAAATATCTGCTACATGAGTTACTTACTTGGGGAAATACTTCCATCTCGAGTTCTCTGCAGTACAAGGCTAAATAGAGTTACTGAGATGAGGCACCTGTGACAGGGAGGAGTGCAAAACCAAGGAGCTGGCTAGACTCCTAAATATATATGTGGTAAAACAAGGGGTTGGCTGCACTCACGCAGATGGGATACATTGACGTTGTGGCAGGCATATGCAATGTATGATCCTAAACCCTAAGCCCACATTATTTTTTGCCTAGATTAGGTGTTTTTAATAAAACTAGCAAATTCGGTCACCACCAAAGTAGCTGTTTAGGTGATAAGGGAGTGCGCTGGATTTTCATTTTTAAGGTAAATGGAACACTCACATGGATTAGAGTCTTGCGAACTAGCTCTTAGTATAATGAGCTGTTTGTTAACTATAGGGTAACACTCCCCCTTGTTCTGGGTAAATAAACTAGGCAGGTGACTTTCCAACCAATATCTGGGATGATTCCTTCAGAGAATAGGGTGCTAGAATAGTGCAATATGTATAGATACTGTGGTGCAAAAAGAGGCAAGCGATAACTAAACATTTACATTTTCAAGAGCCTTGATAAACCTGGCTCTGGGTATCCCATTGTATAGCACTATGGAATTTGCTGGCGCTATATAAATAATAAAATATTAATAATAATAATAATAATAATATAGAGTTGTGTGTTAATTAGGGGTAACAATCCTCTTCTTGCGAATATGCAGGGACTTTATGCAGAGTTTTTTTTAAATTATATATAAATTATTTTATTTGACATATAAAAATAAACTTTATGTAAAAATATTAAATGCTGTATCCATCTTCCTGAAACACGTTTTGTCTCCTATTGTCGGTCTCCTCAGTCAATTAGTGGTTGTGCTTTGAAAATTGCAAAACAGTGTGGTGGTTTACTGCACACATTTGACAGGTCTTTTCTTTAGCTCTTTGTAGCATCAAAATCCAATTTTTCTGAGTGTTCAATCCACAGATGTACTAATATAATTATGATAACTCACATTTGAAAATGAGACAGATATAGTATAGCATAATTCAGATGTAATAATATAATTAAGACAACGGACAATAAGCATTGCAAAAATGTCTGAAAGTTTAGCTGTTTTTGCATAACTGTACACTAATAGGTAAATTTTTGCGCCATTTTGGTTCGTACAAGTTTGTACCATTTTTCTAAAACTACCACATGGATCAAATTTGTCCAGACTGAAAACCCACACTGATGAAGCTCAGTTCATTGATTCCTTTTTTTTCCAGATATATCGAAGTCTACTGAATACTTCTAATAGCCATTCTAGAAACGGCTTCCAGCATCAACACCACGTCCATAGATCATGGCAGAAATCAAAAGGACAGAGGAGCACAATTCCTACCAAATGAAGGACAAAATGAGATTTTAAATGAGGAAGCAAACAAAGGGGAGTAAGAAAGGATGGACATGGTAAGGGCAATATAATTTGGAGGTAGATGGTCAAAGAATATCAACTAGAGGAGAAAAGAAAGTGTATATACATTTTGGCAATATGTTGAAAGATGAACATCAAATATAGGAGGTGGATGAGGTAGAAAATCAATTTAAGATACAGAGAAAGTGTATGATCAATGAAAGCAGAGGAAGGGGAATATGAACTTCCAAAGAGAATTCCGTAAATCAAGTAACGGCAGAGAGGTTACATGACATCTGGAAATCAAAAGAAAGGCAAATAACAACTGCGGGCAGAGAATAGGGACAACAACTCATCTCGGACATAGATGAAATGCAGACATCAAGTGGAAGTCCAGACAATTTAATATTAACTATGGCAGGGAAAAATAATATATGACTGGATCACAGAAAATATTATTATAATTAAATACAATGCAGTGTCCACATATAGTCCTTCAGAATTAATATAGACCTAAATGTCATAGTTCCCTAATGGAAATGTGACTTACATGTTTAGTGTGGCCAGTCTTAACCCCAACTCTGCCCTGGGCCGTGTTTGATTTTGTTGTACTTGACTCTTCAGACATTATGAGGGTTAGTTACTCAAAAAGGAGTTATGGAGATAAGAGGAGAGAATGGCTTACTCTAGGTTGAAATAGTGAATCTGGAAAAACAACGAAGTATTTTTTTCTAATTCAGTAATTTTAGCCTAAAAATCACTTTTTAGTTTATCAATTAACACCGTATCAAGAATTACTTCTCAGTCTGCTATCCAATATGCTAATACATTTATATAAGGCTACATTCATCATTTAAACAAAGTTCTGTGTTTCAGTGAATTCAAACCTCTAATTTAAGAAACAATAAAAGAGAGTAAAATATAGCTTACAAGATCGCTTCCAACTTAACCTGCTGTTAGAGTTAGAAAGATTGAACACTTGGAGGTTCATCCACTCTTGGGATTCACTGAAGTGACAATTTCTTGTAATTCAAAATTTACTCAAAGTGAATTTCAAATTTAAAGATACACTATAGTCACAAAACAAGTTTAATTTAATGAAGCAGTATAGACCATGCCTCTGAATTCACACTGCTCAGTTCTCTGGCATTTAAGAGTTAAACCACTTTTGTTTCTGATTATGCAGCTCTACTACACATCCCCTTGTTGTAACTCACACAGCCTGCATTAAAATAAAATAGCTTCATTTTCAATCAGATGTACTTTTTTATCTCCTGCTCTGTAAATTGAACTTTACAGGAGGCTTTGCAGGAGGCTCCTGCAGGGTTAAGCAAACTATTATCAGAGCAGAAGATAAGAAATTCTAAATTAAACAGAATTTGAAGTAAAGGAAGTGTAATCATTAGATGACTCTTTACAGGAAGTGTTTAGGAGAGCTCTCAAAGTCATATGCAGGGAGGTGTCACTAGGGCTACATAAACAAAGTAAATTAACTCCTAAATGGCAGAGAATTGAGCAGGGAGACTGCAGGGTCATAATCTATACATGGAAACTACTGCTTTGTTAAACTAAAGCTGCTTTGGTGATTATAGTGTCCCTTTAAGGCCAAAATGTTTAGATTTGAGAAATCCCCCTGGTCAGTCCTGTTTTCAGTGTGGCTACTGGGGTCATACATTTTATATTCACTTTGAGTTCACTGTGAATTACTGGTGATTCTCACTTTAATGAATGTCCTTGTAAGTGTATTTGTAGTCATGTCCTCCAATATATGATAATTGAAGTTATTGGTAGTGATGTCGCGAACCCGAAATTTCGTTCAAGGAACGCGAATTAACTTCCTCAAGAATGTTCACAATCCCGAAACGCCATTGACTTCAATGGGGAGGCGAATTTAAAACACACAGGGACTCTTTCTGGCCACAATAGGGATGGAAAAGTTGTTTCAAGGGGACTAACACCTGGACTGTGGCATGCCGGAGGGGGATCCATGGCAAAACTCCCATGGAAAAATTACACAGTTGATACAGAGTCTGGTTTTAATCCATAAAGGGCAGAAATCACCTAACATTCCTAAATCACAATCAATATGGATTGACACCTGACATATGACATATTGACACCTTGACATATGGATTGACACCTGTCCTCAGAGCCCCTGATGCACACGACACAGAGCAGAATAGAGACTGGTCCCCCTACATAGGGTCACTTGGCAGATATGGATTGACACCTATCCTAAGGATCCCTGATACACACTGACAGAATAGGGACTGTTCCCCCTACATAGGGTCACTTGGCAGATATGGATTGACACCTATCCTAAGGATCCCTGATAAACACTGACAGAGCAGAATAGGGACTGTTCCCCCTACATCGGGTCACTTGGCAGATGTGGATTGACACCTTGTTACAAACTGCTATTTGTAACGGGCCCTTTAAATGGCAAATTGCCCTGTTTCCCTGGGTTGTGGAGAAGCCTCTTTGCCAGCCTCCTCCCGCATGACTATGGCCCCTGGGAGATTGTGAAAATGTATGTACTTTTATTTGGTGTGTATGGCCCTTTAAGACTGTCGGTGGGCATATTGGGGCTTATGGACTCTTTATGTGACTGGTGCTGGCCCTTTAAACACCTTTTTTGGGACATCAGGAAGATTGGGACACTGCCCCTTTAAGGCCGTGTCCCCAGACTTGTTGGGGACACGGCCCTTTAAGACGGTGTCCCCTGTGTCCCCAGACCTGGTGCAAACCCTTTGTGCCTGCCTTGCTATTTCCCACTTGGTTCAGTAAATGGGAAATTATTTCAGCTGCAGAGACTAAGTCCCATTCAGCGGTGGGACTTAGTCTTTTTTTCAGCCGTTTTTTTCAGCCTTATTTCAGCTGCAGAGACTAAGTCCTATCTGCCATGGGACTTAATTTTTTCAGTCAGTTTCTTTCAGCCTTATTTCAGCTGCAGAGACCAAGTCCCATCTGGCGATGGGACTTAGTCTTTTTCAGCTTTCAGCCTTATTTCAGTTGTGTAGAGACTAAGTCCCATGCATGGGACTTCTTAGTCGCTTCTCAGCCCGAAATAGATTCCACCTCACAGCCCAAATCTATGGAACTGTTTTGGGTAGGAATAAAAGCCATGGGGTCGGTCATAAAGGGACCTCCAGCTAACTTTAACCCTGATGGATTTTGGCTGATTTTGGTTAAGGTTTATGTTTTAAGTGTACATCCTTAAATATGTAATTATGAAGATGGGATGTAGTTTTAAAAGTTACAGGTATGGCTAAAACTTTTACTGCCTGTGTTTAATTATGTTAATCTCTTCCTAAACGCTGTCTAAAGTGGGAGAGGAGAATGTTAAAAAAATATATTTTTGTCTGAGTGTGAGAAATGCTTTTCAGCCGCTTCTAATCTTAAGCATCATTTGAGGAGCCATACAGGAGAGAAACCTTATTAGTGGTGTGTTTAGTATTGTTCTGATCAGTTTAATACCTTCCGCGTCTCCTATCAGTGGACGTGTATATGGCAGCCATTTTAGGAACCCTACACCTGGGACCCGAGCAAGGTCACCTCGTTCAACAGGCGACAACATTTGTCCCTGGAAAACTATCCTGGACATTCTGTACAATTTGTATGGATATGGCAGTGATTTCTGTAACAGGGAGATGGAAGAAGATGCTTGGTCGGTCCTCTTAATTCAAATTTGGGGCACTGCGCGGTCAAGCTAATGTGCCACCAGATAGGAGTGGGGTGTTTAGTATTGTTCTGATCAGTTTAATACCTTCCGCGTCTCCTATCAGTGGACGTGTATATGGCAGCCATTTTAGGAACTGTACACCTGGGACCCGAGCAAGGTCACCTCGTTCAACAGGCTTGCAGCATATCCTCCAGGAAGAAGAGCCTGAACCCTTACCGGCTGCACGTGTCTTACCTGTACATGGAAAGTTGCTGTGGTTCCTTGATGAGCCAGCTGCCCGTGAGTTAACATGTCCCGTGGAGAAGCACTCTGTCCTGTAAAGCCTCACCAAAAAAAAGGAGTGGTGTGTTTAGTATTGTTCTGATCAGTTTAATACCTTCCGCGTCTCCTATCAGTGGACGTGTACACGGCATCGATTTTTGTAACAGGGAGATGGAAGAAGAGGCTTGGTCGGTCCTCTTACTGCAAATTTGGGGCACTGCGGTCAAGCTAATGTGACACCAGATAGGAGTGGAGTGTTTAGTACTATTT
>OW240920.1:53675588-53690655 GCA_933207985.1 Pelobates cultripes | reverse complement strand
GTGGCACTGGTCACCGTATCCACTGTTAGCGTAACACACCTGCTTTAAGAACACTGACTGCAATTCAATCTATAACAGTGAAAAAAGTTTTTTGTTTTTAAATCCAAGCTATTGTGACACCAGATGTAATTGGTGGCACTGACTGGGGAAATGGGCACAGCATGCACTGTGAGCCTGACACAGAAGCTGGCAGCAGTGGCAGACAACTGACTGCTATTCAATCTATAACAGTGAAAAAAGTTTTTTGTTTTTAAATCCAAGCTATTGTGACACCAGATGTAAGTGGTGGCACTGATCAGGGTAATGAGTACAGTATGCACCCGTGAGCCTGACATGACAGAAGGCAAGTAGTGGCAGACAACTGACTGCTATTCAATCTTATAACAGTGAAAAAGTTTTTGTTTTAAATCCGCTTATTGTGACACCAGATGCAAATTGTGGCACTGACTGGGGAAAACCGGCACTGTGAGCCTGACACAGAAGCTGGCAGCAGTGGCAGACAACCAAGTGCATTTACATTGTATATAGAAAAAAAAAAAATCCAAAAAGCATACCCTATCCCTAACCTAGCTATGCTTTTCCCTATCTTAATGAACAGCAGCTACACTTTTCCTCCTTACTAAGCATGCAGCTTGAGAATGAATCTAAAATGGATGCTGTCCAGTAGGTGGGAGGGTCTGCTAGGGAGGCTGTGCTGCTAATTGGCTGGAATGTGTCTGCTGACTGTGAGGTACAGGGTCAAAGTTTACTCAATGATGACGAATAGGGGGCGGGTCGAACCGCGCATATGTTCGCCCGCCGTGGCGAACGCGAACATGCTATGTTCGCCAGGAACCGTTCGCCAGCGAACCGTTCGGTACATCACTAGTTATTGGATGTTGGTTAGATTGTAGCATATCTGGCAGTTGTACTCTGGCCCGAGAGGGCTAAAAGAACAAATAGGATTGTAATATGATAAGTGCTCAAAAGGCAAAGCAGAGTAACACATTATGCTCCAAGCCATTGATTATGCATAATGTTGTATGATTCTTCATTCAACATTATGTCTGGCATCTGAAAGTGAAAAGGGGATTGAAGTCATTGTGTTTTATAACATTCCTGTAAAAACAGTTGGGAATGAAGTTTGCCAACATAACACAGATGTGTGCGGTATGAGGTATACCTTTGCCATTCCAATAAATTAAGCCTTGCCTACACAGAGGATACTGAGAACACCATACAGCAGGTTCAGTGTTCCCAGCTTTGGCTGGAATAAGATCCTTCTGCACTGATGTGAGCTACGGAATAGTATAAACTTGTTGTGTCAGACCCAGACATGGAGATTCTAGGTATGCTGAAGTATCATATAGACCAAAAGTTTATGATTAATCAGACAGAAATCTGACAGTTGAGCTTGAAGTGAGAACATGTAAGGACAGTTATGAGGTGCACTTTGTGTGGAGCTACATAACTAAGAGGTTAAGAGAATAGTTGTATAGGGGAAAGCATGGAAACTACTTGTCAGGGGCAGGTTGCAAAATGTTGGTTATAAGTTGGCTTGATGGTATAAGCCTAGTGAAATCGTATAATTCTGATTTCAATGAGCTAACATGCTAGAGCACAAAAGGCAGCAGTAGGGGGTTGAAAATGAGGTTGCTAGAAAAGTATTCACTTAGGGCTTAGTGGGTTATTTTTTTAATTATTTTTTTGACAGTTGCAGGAGAGGAATCAGGGTTCAGTGAGGGAAAGCTGTTAACAGTTTGACACACTTTTCTGAAGAAGTGAGTTTTCAAATATTTTTTTAAAGGAATGGAGAATTAGTCTAATGGATAAAGGGAGGGAGTTCCACATGAATGGTGCAGCCCTAGAAAAGTCTTGTAGGCGAGCATCAGAGACGGGAGTATGGACAGATGATTGACATAGGTCTTTGGCAGAGCATAGGGGTCTGCCATAATATGTATGGGAGTACTTGGAGAGGTGGAATAAACCTAAAGCTAAGATTCAAGGTTTTGTTTTGGTTCAGAACGTAGACAATTGCCACCATCCTTAAGGTGTTAAACGTGTAGTCACTTGTGGTCACTATTTGTGGCTGCGGAAACACAAATAGCAGGCAGGTACTTGTGGGATGCAACGACAATGTGTGAGATGCAAGAAAAAAGAAAGAATCTCCTCATACAAAATGTATTTTACTTATACTTGTGTATAAAGGAAGATAGGTAGGTTGGTTACATTATATAGAGATTCGTAAGCAAGTACAAGAATCTTAAATTGAGCCCTATATCTTACAGAAAGCCAATGTAGGGACTGACAGAAGAGTGGGAGATGCGGGCAGACAGGAAAATAAGCCTCGCCGACGCATTTGTTATACACTGTAACAGGGCATGTTGAGAACACATAAGACCACTGAGAAGCAGATTCCAGTAGTCAAGGCAAGAGAGGACAACATCATGGACCAGCACCTTAACCTCATCAAGCATTAAAAAGGGACAGGCGCACGCTATATTTTTGAGATGGAAGCGGAAGGATTTGCAGATCGACTGGACATGGGAAGTGAAGGAGAGGTCAGAGTCAAAGAAAACATCTAGGCAGTGAGCCTGTGAGGTAGAGGTGATGGTAGCGCCATTGACTTGGAGACAGACAGACACGGGAGTAGCAACACTTAAGGGACGAAAGACCAGAAGTTCTGTTTTGGACAGGTTCAGTGAGTAGCTATTGCTGGTTTGGTCTTACTAAGGGTTTAGAGGCAGATTGCTTGAGGCTCAACCTGTGAGTTCAACTGAGAAATGAAAACCTTATGAGAGAGGCATGGAGTTGGTCTCAAAATAGTGAATAGCCTAAGGTTAAAGAGGCCAAATGATTTAATTGAATATGTGTGTGTTTCTGGGTGTCCCTATACTGAGGATCTGACAGGTTTATCTAATGGTGATCATGGGTGATATGAAATCAAACAAGGGCTATGGATTCAGAATATGTAGCATACAGAGGTGTGTACTGGCCTTTAACCTAAACGATGTTAGGATGTTCTATTGTGTACTACACAGAGTGGGCTTAAGTGCCTGCAAGATGGCATAAAGTGGCTGGATTAAATCCCTGCTCACATCAGGGAGTCCCAACTATCAATGAATACCTGGGGCACCACTCTGTCTGCTTGGCCATTTTTAGTAGCCGCAAACGTTTAGATAAGCTCCTTGCAGCACTTGAATTTAAAAGTTTTAATGCCTTCAACTTTATTGCAGGGTGAGCATGGGTAAATCCCAGCTCACTCTACTAACCCAAAATATTAATGGATACCAGGTGCTCCTGTTAATCAGCTGGGGCCATTTTTAGTGATCCCATACTAACCGATGAGCTCTGTAATCCCGAAAACGGTCAGTAGATGGCAATCACTGACTACATTTCTCATATCAAAATGTATAATTATATTAGCAGTGGGTTACGTTAGAGTTAGGGTTGGGGTTAATGGTGGGGTTAGGATTAGCTTTAATTTTAATAGTAGGGTAGGGTTACAGTTTGTGTTAGGGTAGGGTTGGGTTTATGTATGGTTAGGATAAGGTAAGGGTTAATACTGGGTTCATGCTGTTTTAGGATTAAATATAGCATAAGGTTGAGGATAATGATAAGAATTGGGTTGGCATACAGTTAGAATTTGTGTAAATGTTGGGTAAGGTTTTTGGTTAGTATAGAGTTAGTGTGAAAGTTGGTGTGGGGTTAGTATTAAAGGGACACTATACTCACCAGAATAACTATAGCTTAATGTAGTTGTTCTGGTGAGTATAGTCAGTCCCTGGAGGCTTTTTGCTGTAAACACTGTCTTTTCAGAGAAAAGTCAATGTTTACACTGCTGCCTAGAGACACCTCACTCAGACGGCCACCAGAAGTGTATCCTGGATCAGTGCTGCACATGATGTGCAGTGTCTCTATAATCTGCATGGAGTGCTTAATTATTCCCATAGAGGAGATGCTGATTGGCCAGGGAGGTGTTTCGCTCTGACCCCACCTATGTTGTAATTCATGGAACCTCCTTGAAACTTCTATTTCACAATTCATCTGAAAGTTAATTCACCCTTTTCCCTTTCCTCTTATAGATAGATATACTGGTTGCACTGTGTGTAATATAAAAGGGTTTTATAAACGAATAAGCATTGTATTTATACACAAAAAAGATTTTATTACAAAAATGTTTACATATAACATTATTATATTTTGTTTATTCCTCCTATGTTTCTTGTCTTTTTACAACATGAACTGATGGCAAATTGCCCTACTAAAAATGGATGCTCCAGTGTATTGAACGAAGTTTCGAAACTCCATTAGAGTGTTAAAAGAATTTCCGCATACGTCACAGCAAGTGACGTATCGCAAGTTGGCATCACAACACCTCGACACCTCACGAAAAATGGATGTTCCTATCCACTGCAAGAAGCCTTGTATTCCTTTTGGATTGACTTCCACATACGTCACAGGAAGTGATGTATCGCAAGCCAGTATCACATGATATTTCAGCTAAATATGACCGGATGAATACCGACCTGGGACTCAGCCCTATTGACTTTATATATGTCAGACATTTTGTAAATAAAAACCTTTTTATACGTACCTACCCTGGACTTTGGAGTTTGCTGCAATTTAACAGTACAGAGTTCCTGTGGGTGGGCCTGTTGCAATTTCACTATATAGCTCAAGAAATGACAATGAAATGACAAGCGCAATAAGTCTGGAGCCAACTTTCAATAGGCTCTGAAAATTGTGAGTTTGAAAAACACCTCATTCATATTATTATTTTTTATATATGGTTTACACTATGTGTGCTTCATTTATCTGTATATAGGTTTTTGAGAATAACCTGTTGAGTGGTTACCTAAAAAATTAAGTGTAAGGTAACTTCCACATTCACTTCTGTGTGCGCAAATCACCTTTTCTTTTATCCGACCCCACCTGCCTATTTGGCTGAGATCCTCAAAATTGACGATCTCAGTCAACACAATGTTTGATTAGTTGAGGTAATTAATTCTGATGATGTGATCCAATGAGGTGGATCAGGGGAGGGACAAGTGCCGGCAAACTCATGCGGCGATGGAATAAAGATTAGTTTTTAATGTATTTGAGGGGTTTAAGAGGTGGTCAGTTTTTAACACTATAGGGTCAGGAATACAAATTTCTGTTCCTGACCCTATAGTGTTCCTTTAACTAACAAAAATTAACTTGGATCCTGAACATATTAGGCATTTAACAATAAAGATTGATATATGAATAAAAAATTATTATAAGCAAAAAAAAAAACAATTCCCCCCCCATATTTAACATTTTATTTTCACGTGCCATATAATGTTGTGTTTGATATACATATAATATGTGAGATGAAAGCCCTTTCTGTTTAAAAAAAAATGAAATATAATATGTATGGGAGTACTTCAAGAGGTGGAATAAACCTATAGCTCAAATTCAAGGTTTTGTTTTGGTTCAGAACGTAGACAATTGCCACCATCCTTAAGGTGTTAAACGTGTAGTCCCTTGTGGTCACTATTTGATGCTGTGGAAACACAAATAGCAAGCAGGTACTTGTGGGATGCAACGGCAATGTGTGAGATGCAAGAAAAAAGAAAGAATCTCCTCACACAAAATGTATTTTGTGTTGGAGAAAGTCAAAGTAGTGAATTAAATGGAGATACGTGATAGTCACTAGCAGAGGCGTAACAAGAAACCACCGGGCCAATTTTCCCACCCCCCCACATGTGTTTCATTCCCTCCCCCAGCTCCTCCATGTGTCTAATTTTCTTCCCCCGCCTCCCCATGTGTCTCCTTCCCTCCCACCAGCCCCATCACGAGTCTCATTCTCTCCCTCTCAACTACCCCATGGCTCATTTCCCCGCTCCTCCCCTAGCCCCCATTTGACTAATTTCACCACCTCTAACCCCCTTCACCCCCAACCAGCCCTCATTAGAGTTAGGGTTGGGGTTCATTATCCCCCCTCTCCCCAAATCCAGTTCTCACTCCATCTCTCACCCCCATCCAGCCCTCATTAACCCCCTCACCGCTATCCAACCCTCATTAACCCCCTTCACTCCCCATCCAGCCCTTATCTCCATCTCTCACTCCACATCCAGCCATCATTAACCCCCTCATTTTCCTCCTTCCGGTCCTCTTTAACCCCCCTCATCCTTCTTCCAGTCCTCATTAACCCCTTTCACCTTCCTTCCAGTCCTCATTAACCCCCCTCTCACTGAGAAAGCACTTCCTGTCAGACTGGGTACCTCTCAGCTATGCTACACACAGATATAAGGTACAGGGGAAGAGTGGGGACAGGGGGATTGAGTGGTGGATGGGGGGGTTTAATGAGGGCTGGAAGGGCTTGTGAGAGAGTGAGGGCTGAATGGGGAGGCTGAGAGAGGGATTAAGGGCTGGATGGGGGTGAGAGAGAGGGCTGGATGGGGAGTGAAGGGGGCTAATGAGCGTTAGATAGGGGAATGGGGGTTTGTGAGGGATGGATCCAAAACCCTTGTTTGATCCAGCCCTCACTAGCCCCCATTCTCCCATCCAGCCCTTACTCTCTCACCACCCCTTCCAGCCCTCATTAAACCCCCATCCACCACTCAATCCCTCTATCCCCACTCTTCCCCTGTACGTTATGTCTGTGTGTAGCGTGGCGGAGAAGTACCCAGTCTGACAGGAAGTGCTCTCTCAGTGAGCACTTCCTGTCAGCCGAGATGCTCAGCCGTGCTACACACAGAGAGAACGGAAGGAGGGGAGCAGCACAGCGCTCCAGTCCCGCCAGTCACCCAGCGACCGCGGGTCCGGGCCAGTGCGGTGGTGAACTGGCCCTATAGTTGTGGTCGCATGGGTTGCAGGGGTCTCAGGAGTCGCAACTGCGGCCGGGCCCCCTGGAGTGACGGGCCTGGTCACAACTGCAACTTCTGCGACCCTAGTAGGTACACCACTGGTCACTAGTGCATTTAACAACATGGAGTGAAAGCTGACTATGTATCATAGGTTACATGTTGATTGAAGCACAGAAGTACAAACACATTATAAGCTTTGTATAAGAGTGATCAACCACAGGATAACACATGTAATGTTTGTGGCATGCAAATGCATATCAACAAACAGGTACATATGGTGTGTTAGTAGATGGCAGCTTAACACTGGGATCTAAGTGCTTGGGGACCTCTTGCCACCAGGTGAGGGGGGGGGGGGTGGCAGGGAAGATTGACCACCATTTTGGGGTTGTGCACAATTGTATGTCAACCCACTGATGACATTTAATACTCTCCAATTTAGTTTGAAATCTGTGACTTTAAATCAAACACTGAATGCATCTGGTCCAGTCCAAATTAGCATACAACCAAAATGGTGTCAAAACTGGCCAAACAGTGTCCTGCAAAATAGAAATATTATTATAGTGTTATTTGTACTGCTGTACAAGCAACTGCAAATTAGTGAGTTTTTAATATATAAACCTCCTGTTAGAAACTCTTATGTCCTATTAATCACTATGATATACCCCAAGTTAAAATATTCATGCATGTAATAATGCATTTTCATTGGGGTATAACTAAAAACAGCTCGTAAAAGCTGCAGATCTTTTGTCTACAGCCTTTAGACACCTTCCCCTTCTTCCTCAGTCCAGACTTTCTTTGACTGTCCAATCACAGACTTCCCAATGCAACTCAATGGGAAGTATTTGCAAGGAAGGTGCTCTGAGCAATTGCTGCATCTTGAGTTTTGCTCCACTGAGCTAACCAAACCAGGAAGTAACAGGACCGGTTGTCTGATTGACAACCGGGGGTGTGTAACATAGTTCATTAATAAATGTGTCAATTTCTATCCCTTTACGTTGGCTTAGCAACGTCAGCTGGTCTAATTTGGTTTCTCTACTTGTATAAATATTTCACTTTGTTTAAAACCATTTAATGTTTTGTGTGAAGGTCAAACATATCATTAACTACTGGTTAGTGAGTACTAAGCAGAATGATCTGTATTTAAACAAGCATATTAAGGTTAATTTATTAGAATGGAGGCATAGCAGAAAATATTAAAATATTTAAAAAGCATTGTCACATAATACTTAAATGCACTTAAAATAATTTTCAAACAGCTTATTTTTGTACTCATTTTGGTTCTCATTACATACATACAATCATAAGGATTTATTAACAAAAAATATTAAATTGGGAGAATGAATAAGCAAAATTTAGGCCAATTTAGCATATAATTTAGTAAAAGAATATAATAGAATCTCCAACTCACTGTATTCTCAATTGAGCTATTTTCATTACTTATTATTTACAGAATATAATAGTGATAGATAGATAGATAGATAGATAGATAGATAGATAGATAGATAGATAATTGTGTGTCTATAAATATAGATATTTTCTATTTTACATCATAAACATATATATTTTTATCATATACATCAGAAGATCATTAGATCATTATATATACGCAATTATTGTCTGTGTAAAATAGTAAAATAGCATCAGTGTTATTTGACAGTGACCAAAACCATTTCCATTTAATTACCAGAAGTCTTTCTACAAAACAAAAACTGAATCCTGTTGTTTTCCCACCATGTAACTGCATCTTGCACTAGATTGAAAGAACCATGGGGAATGTGCTTTACTGCACCTGTCTCATTTTAATTCAGTGCAACATTCTAACTGTTTTTTATTTTTTTTTAAGATAAATAAAGTCTGGGTTTTTTTTCCATTCATTTAATGAAAATTATAAATATAATATTTCTGATATTAATTTCACACCATCAAACCATTATATTTTTCAATCTACGCTTTTATACAACAATGTTGCTTATTAAATAACTATTGAATTTCAGGGACAATGAAATACGTCAATATATGCGGTCCTTCTAAATAAAAAAATATATATATACAATTAATACACAAGAAAATGTATTTGATGTATATTTAAGATAAAATGATGCACATAATAAATTTTCTGGAAAATTTCAGATATTAAAGAATGGAATAAAATGACTGTAAAAATCATGAAAAATTATTAGCGGTACATAGTTATTTTCTTTAGCCATCATTATTGTCAGAATTCTGACTATACTCCCCAGGAGGTTTTACAGAGCAGTATTTACATGGGATAGAAATATCTGAATGATTTTCTGTCAGCCGAGTCTTCAAAAGAAGACATTTTCACAGAAAAAAAAGAAACACTTTAATGTTCTAACTAAAAGAAATCTGAATAATCAGAGAACAATAATGAGAGTGTTATTCATCAAATATTTGTTTGTATATAGAGTATATAGAGCGAGAAAGACAGAGAGAGATACAGAAAGAGAGAAGGAGAGACTAGCAAAAAATATTGCTGCTTTTCCTATATTGCCAAATATTTTTGGTTGTAAACATTTATTACATTGGATAACACAATTTATGTTTACGCATATCTGCATGAGTTTGTTTTATATATATATATATATATAGAGAGAGAGAGAGAGAGAGAGAGAGAGAGAGAGTGTAGATTGAATTTGATCAATTCATGTATATGTATATCTATATTTGTATGTGTTTGTGTGTGTGTCTGTGTGTGTGTGTGTGTGTGTGTGTGTGTTCAGCTTTATATTTGTATGCCCTGATTTGATTTTTTATTTTTTATTTTCATTTGATAAAACATCAGTCATTTTAACAGTTAAACTCTATCAGATTTATATTGCTTCAGGAAGAGAGGAAAACCCTTGAAAGCTTGTCTTTTAAATATTATGTTAGTCCCATAAAAAGGTGTATATATATATATATATATACACATATACAAACACATGCATATATATATGTTTATATTAACATATATCAATTGTGTTATCCCATAGTGTAATAAATGTTTTTAACCAAAAATATTTTATATATATATATATATATATCAAATACAGCTTGTAATACCTTTTTTATTGGACTAAAAAAAACTAATTTCATCTGTTACACACACATAAACACACACATATATCAGAACACTTATTATTTGAAAGGCATATGTTGTTATTTGTGGATATTTTTTAATTCAAATATGCATAAAAGTGTAATTTGAAAGAATATAATTTATTTAACATTTAAATATGAACGTTATTGATTGTAAACATATTTTATAATGGTATGTACTAAGAAAAACTAGGAAACTAATTTTAAATGAATTGATTGTGTTTAATATTTCTTTGTTTTACTCTTTTTTAATGATATTGTGTAACACTACATACGATTATATGTACGTTTTTTGCACTGTATTTTCACAATTTCACTTCTCTATGTACAATAATAAGATTTTTTTTCATTCTGTCTTATAACATTGTACTCTTTAAATAATACATTTTCTAATGGCTTTGTACATGAGATGTTGGTATAATTAATGCTTAGTGGATTTACTTCTGAAAAGGTATTATGAAAAATTACAGAAACCGAGACAATTACAAAGATTTACAAAATATGCATAGCTCTGATACATATTTCATATTTATAAGCAATAAGTTAATTTATTTTAAAATCAAGAATATATAAATATTTGTAAAATACACAAGGTTTTAAAATATATTTCTCTTTGTTTTTCAATGACTCATCACATTAAATATTACATGTTTTAGTTTTTATTGTATCCAATCAATATCCTCATTTACAAGACAAAGTTACGCATCTGAAAAGCAATGGAAATAATGCCAAATTATCTCACTTAATGTCATTTAAACAATGTCATTTCTCATGAGCTATCAGCGTATCTATTGGTTTTTTTTGTATGTCTATCTATCTTTTCTTTATATATATATATATATATATATATATATGTATTTAATCTTTGTAAGAATTATCTATAATTTATCTATCTATCTATCATTTATTTATCTACCTATCTAACACTTTGTGCACGTCAATATCAGATAGATAGATAGATAATAGAAAGATACATCAATAGATGATTGATAGGTTATTGTAACACTTTGCGCACGTCAATATCAGATAGATAGATAGATAGATAGATAGACAGATAGTGTTAGATAGATAACATACATGACAGGCAGACAGAATATATGTATATATAAAAATGCATCTACAATGGTATATATATGAAAAATGAACTAGTAAAAACCCTGGCTTTATAGATGAAGGCTGTATCAAAGGAATATACTTATGTTATTTACAAAAAAAACACTATGTTTAAAAGAGTATGAAATAAATATAAATCACAAATCTTGACTTTCATCATGCTATATTAAGGTAATTCTAAATGATGATAAGCATTAAACAGATGCTAGAGTTCTAAGAGGATTAATTTTACAATAGATAGATAAGATATAGATAACAGGGGTGCTGTTAAGCCAAAGCTCTTCCCTAAACCCATTGATCAAAATAAATAACTGGGGTCCTTTTCAAAAATGAAACTGATTTGAAACGCGCTTTGTACAATGTTAATTCAAATCTCCAGTTTCGGAAAATAAAATACCCAAGTTGGCAATTGACTGAAAGCAATTTAGCAGCAGGGTCACCTTTGAAAAAATTGATTAAAGTTTGGGTAAAGGTGGATCTTGGTAGAAAAATAGCCAGCTTGCCTTTAGACATTTAACATGCTGGCGTTTATCAAGGTCCGACCAAATCCTGTTTGCAAAATCAGGTAAACTTAATTGTCCATATTAATCTCAGGAATATATGGATTTGAACTACTGAAGTCCAGTCAATCACATGGTTTCTTTTTTTTTTTTTTTTAGTGCTGTTAATTCAGAGCCATTGAGAATTGGTAGCCCCATTGATAGGTCAACCAGCCACTGCTACCAGCCACTATAAAGGCTAGAAGTTCTCAGCTTTGACCTAAGCTCAGTGGTGTGGACTTAGCTCATTGGCTGAGAGCAATCATCCAATGTGCTGGCCTTCACTGCATAACCTAGTTAAGGGGAGCTAATCTTAGCTCTTAGCAGCTCTCCATAGCTCTCTCTGTATCTCCATAGGGAAAAAAAAGAGACAAGGAATGGAGATGCCAGGTAAGGAGTCAAACAGTTAGCAAACAGTTTGACTACTTAACTTGTATGTAGATGTTGGGGGAGAGAGGCACCATAGCAATTACAGCACACTCTAGTGGTTAGGGTACTTGGATTGTTTGTTTAAAGAGTCCACCAGAGACAAACTATTGGTATCCACCACCTACCTGTACAACATAGAGTTTTTTGCTTAGACTGTTTTATTTTGTTTTGGTAGTACTTATGGTTCTGATTAGATTTGTGCAGGGTGAAAATTATGGTTCTTCCGAAGCACTGCAGTAGGAAAAAAAAACATTTGTGTCAACAGAACTTAGTTTGTGTCGCTGTTTGTTTGGACTGAGTTTCAGTAACAAGAAATATCCAGGAAGATAAAGCAGGAGGAAAAAATGGTACTATAACCGTGTAGAAACCGTGTAGAAATACAAAAAAATGCTTCAATATATTGCCTGGCGTAATAGCTAAACAATATCAGCTTTTTTTGCAATGACAATTCAGAGTTGCCAAAATGACATTATTATGCACTAAAAAAAAAAAAAAATAGGAAGTGAGAGAACTTAGTTTTAGAATGAGTGATTGTAATTTCCTTTCGCTATCATGCCTTAATGAAAAAAGGAGTGCGGATTTTGGTGTTCCATAGAGCTGGCCATTTTTTTTTTTCATTTATGATTTCCCTTTCTTTAGTTTAACAAGTGACTCCTTTGCTCAGGACTCCGACAAGACTTTCTATTTAACAATTCACTCTGTTTTAGTACTTATACTTTGTGTAGAAATTGTTACAACTTTTAGCTACACTAAGCTGGGATATTTTGTATCTATTTTGGGTTACTCACGGGGGACGACGTGTTTTGGCTGTCTAATATGTAGGGACTGTAAAATCTATTTTTGACTAACTTTACACTATTGTAGGGACCAGCCGACACACGTACCTCTTTCAGTGAGCCCACATACTATAGGACAGTCTACTCTCATCTGTTCATTCTATAGAAAGTTTGTATGTGACATATGGACCAGCTAGGAAAGACTTTCCATTCACTTATTTAGTCCTTGAAAGCAATTTAGTCCTTTATTTATGTAGAAATTGTTACAACTTTTAGTTACACTAAGCATGGGGGGAACGTGTGTCGGCTGTCAAATATATAGGGACTAGAAAATCTATTTTTAACTAACTTTATACTACCGTAGGGACCAACCGACACACGTACCTCTTCCTGTAAGACCATATACTATAGGACAGTCTATTCTGATGTGTTCATTCCTTAGAAAGTTTGTATGTGGCATATGGACAAACTAGGAGGCAGTTAATTATACTGCCACACACTATTTTGCACTTTAGCATTTTATCCGGGCGGCCACCTCTTTATACTTTCTGGTACCTCCGTACAAATATCCTTTATGCATATTCCTCCCACTTTAGAATTTGGGAGTAACATGCTGGTACTCAGTCCTTAGGATTCCACTATCCAGGTTTTCCTAGAAAATATTTACTAGTCCCAGATTTATGTGTTTCTTCTTGTCACAGGAGAAGTTATTTTATTTTATTTTATTTTTTGCTTAGAGTTATGCTTTAGATTGATGCACCTTTTTTGTTTGGTCACTGTTTTTTGTTTGTATTGATATTTTCTTCCCAACTACAGAGTACGATATTGTTATATTTATACATCCACCTGGTGGACAGTTTTTTTATTAGATTTTATTAAAGGTTATATTTTATCAATTCTTGGTGTTTCACTACACTCCATGTTTCTCATTAGTATTTTATAGGGCTCAAACCCCTGATATGTTAGTGAAACCCCTCCCTATTAGGTATTTCAGTGGTAGACAATATCTATACCACTTTTTCCAATTAAAAAGGGAGAGCAGAAGTAATTTAAAGGTCAAAATAAGGGATTTATCAAAAAAGGGAAGGAAGAAACCAGTGGGCAATTGACCACCCACTCTACTTACCCACATTCTTAATTTTTTGGTATTTATTTTAACTGTGCCCTTGCGGCAGCAGAAGTTATTATATGAAGGGACTCTATAGTCATCAAAACAACTTTAGCTTAATGAAGCAGTTTTAGTTTATAAATCATGCTTCTGCAGTCTCACTGCTCAATTCTCTGTGATTTAGGAATCACTTTTGCTTCTGTTTATGCAGCTTAGCCACACCTTCCCTGGTCGTGACTCACAAAGCCTAAATGAAAAAAGGTTGCATTTTCAATCAGATGTTAACTATTTTATCTCCTGCATTATTCACGCACACAGGAGGTTCCTGTTAACAGAGCAGGAGACAAGAAATTCTAATTTAAACAGTATGTGCAATAAATTAAGTTTAAACATTAAATATATCTTTAAAGGAAGTGTTTAGGAAGGCTGTGCAAGTTACATGCACAGAGGTGGAACCAGGGCTGCATAAACAAGGTGGTTTAAATCTTAAATGACAGAGAATTGATCAGTGAGACTGCAGGGGCATGACATATACACCAAAACTTCTCCAATTAAGCTGAAGTTGTTCGAGTGCTCACAGTGTGCCTTTAAGTACAGAATTATAAAGACAAATGTCAAAAAAGCTTTTCTTATAGCTCTTGATGTTTGTGCATTTTATATTTTAGGTACTAAAAACTGTGTTTTAATATTGTATTGCACTATTATTGTTAGATCATTATGTTTTTATTTTTTTTATAATATTTTTCCATGCTATTAATATGAAGTGTTAAATTTTACCAAGCCAATCTATATATGTTTTTTTTTTTCATTACAGGGTAATGCCATTTGTCTATATTCATTTATATACCCCTAGGTAACCTTATTAAGTACTACATTTGGCAGTTTATACCTTGAACCCTTTTAGGTGGCAGCACGTTTGGCACTGTGTGGACTGTATAGTGTAGGTTTTAGTACTTGCTTGATTATACTTCTCTCTCATGCTGTCCCTCGTTTTATTGCATGCTGGGCCTATCGTTGGGCCTATTCTAGGGTGTTGAGGTTATAATGGTATATAGCACCTTTTTCACTAAGATGAAGTGAAGTACTGAAAAATACAATGTTTTTACATCATGCCAGCAGCCTCCTTTCTCACATCTTGTTAGAAGCCAATGTTTGTTATCGAAAGTAACACGGCAACGTCTTGGCAAC
>OW240920.1:53284502-53675488 GCA_933207985.1 Pelobates cultripes | reverse complement strand
CCTCCAACAGTATAATTTCACTGTCCAACACAAAACGGGCAGCTTGCATGGGAATGCAGATGGCCTTTCTTGGCAAGGGGAACTAGAGGGTTAATGGTAGCAGGGGCGGACTGACCGGTCGGGCACTTCGGACATGAAAAGCGGCCGGCCCCCTCTGACTTGAGTAAGGGGGGGGGATAGAGAGATGGGGAGGGGGAAAGCAAGAGGGGACAACAGGAGAGAAGGAGGGGGAAGAGGGGATGCACAGGAGAGATGGGAGGGGGGGAAGAGGGGACAATATATATGATGGGAGGGGGAAGAGGGACAACAGAGAGATGGCAGGGAAAGAGGACAATAGAGAGGAGGGGGAAGAGGGGACAATAGGAGAGATGGGAGGGGGAAGAGGGACACAGAGAGATGGGAGGAAAAAGGCTGAGGACACAGAGAGATGGGAAGAGGGACACAGAGAGATGGGAGGGGGGAAGAGGGACAATAGGAGAGACAGGAGGGGGGAAGAGGGGACAATAGAGAGATGGGAGGTGAGCGCCAGGTGGGGAGGGGGGAAGAGGGGACAACAGAGAGATGGGAGGCAGGAAAGGCTAGAGACATGGAGGGGGAGAAAAGAGGGGGGAAAAGAGATATGGGGAGAGGGAGGGGGAACAGAGATATGGGGGAACAGAGATATGGGGAGAAAGGGGGGAACAGAGATATGGGGAGAAAGGGGGGGAACAGAGATATGGGGAGGGGGGAGAAAGAGGGGGAACAGAGATATGGAAAGAGGGGGGAACAGAGATATGGGGAGGGGGGAGACAGACAGAGAGGGAAGAATGAGACACTGGGAGAAAGAGGGGGAATAGAGAGATAGGGAGGGGGAGAAAGAGACACAGGGGGAGAAAGAGATGGGGAGGGGGAGAAAGAGACATAGAGGAAGAGAGATGTGGGAGAGAGACAGGGAAAGGGGGGAGAAAAACAGTGGAAGAGAAGGAGAAAGAGGCAGAGGGGTAAGAGAGACTGGGAAGGAGGGGGGAGAAAGAAACATACAGAGGGACGGGGGGAGACAAAAAGGCACACAGAAGGGCTGTATATATCACTGGTGGATCCAGAGGGGCAACAGGGCAATTGCTCCCCCTCCCCTGTCCGCAGGCACCGTGCGGGCAGGGGAGGAAGGAAGAGAGGACCTGGGAGCTCACCCTGCAGCTCCTCTGTCCTCTTGCATCGGCACAGAGCGCTGCCGCTGATTACCACATGGCAACGCTATTCTCTTATGCAGAGTCAATCCTAGCCCTGGAGCTACGGGTCTGGTGTCTACTCAACACTGTGACCCTTAGGGATTCCTGGTGGTCGCAGTGGTGAGAGCGAACTCTAGCCCCATAAACACTCGCCCCCACACACACAATTCATACACATTCACACACTGCCCCCATACACACCATACACATTTACACACATTGCCTCACACACACATACACTGCCCACCCATATACACACAGACCCCCATACACAGCCCCCCATACCAACATTGCCACACACATACACTGCCCACACACCCTACACATTCACACACTACACCCCCACACACACACACTGAACCTTTCACACACATTGCACCACTGCTCCTATTCCCTACTACAGCCCCATATCCCAGCAGATCCCAGGTAAGTTGTCAAACTGTTCTTAAATGGTTTGACTACTTACTCTGGAGCAGTAGTGGTAATTGTGCATAGATTATTTCTTTAAATAATTTACAAGTGCCCCAGTAGCCAGCCAACCTACAGGCTGGCCAGTAGCCAGCCAGTTAGCCAGCCCACAGGCCAGTAGCCAGGCCACAGGCCTACAGCAAGCCACAGGCTTACATCCAGCAAGCCCACAGCCTGCCAGTCGCAGCCAGCAAGCCACAGCCTGCCAGCCGCAGTCAGCAAGCCACAGCCTGCCAGCCGCAGTCAGCAAGCCCACAGCCTGCCGGCAGTAGCCAGCAAGCCCACAGCCTGCCAGCCGCAGCAAGCAAGCCCACAGACTGCCAGCCAGCAACAGTAATTAAGGTAAGAGGAGCCAACTTGGCCTAGGTATCAGCGAGCTATGTTGTGTTGCTATATTGTGAATAGAAACCAGAGTGTTGGAGAGACCACCCTCCAGGCCCCATTAGACTCCATTGTAGTCTCTAATGGGGCCTGGAGGGGATTCTTTCTAACACACTCTCTAAAGGACACTGAGATAGCCCCCGCTAGAAAGACCCCCCTCCATGGCCCATTAGCCCTCAATTGTAGTCTCTACTGGGGCCTCGAAGGGCTTATTGCCCTTTTGTTCCTTGTGTCTAAAGATTGTGTAGGGTGTGGCTGGAGGCGGTGCATGGAGGCGGGACAAGGGTGGCGCTTGCTGCAGAGTATGGGTGGGGCCTGTAAGGGGGCCCTTGATTTATTTTGCCCGGGGGCCCTGAGGGTTCTCAGTCCGCCCCTGCACTCATATGCACACACACACATTCATACGCACACGCATACATTTACACAAACTCACACTCTCATTCATACATTCACACATCTAATTTTCTTTAACAACAAATTACTTTTTTTTGTTTAATATCATTTTTATTGTGTTTTCAAGAAGTAAAATCAATGCAAGGGGTACAGAAGAGACAAGGGACTTGACAATAATATAACATAGTGGGGATTCCGTTGAATTATACATAATGATTAAATCAGATCTTTTCGTATACGTAGTCCTGTCTTATGTTGACAAATTATAATGGTGGGAGGGGGTATGGGAGGGTGAAGCTGGGAGAGGGGAAGTGGGTGGAGGGGTGGTAGTTGGGGGACGGGGTATCCTGTCGCTACCTTCCTGTATAGAGGTTTAGAGTTTTCCAACTATTGCTGTAAGGGGTTTCCGATTTCCGTATGTGACTAATTTAAGTGCTCTAGCTACGGGTGGTCATGGGCGTGATTCCTGTGGGAGGGGACTCCCAATAGGTGAGCCAGGGTTCCCAGGTTTTGAGGTATTTAGCTCTCTTGCCCTGTTTGGTCCAGTGGATCTCCTCTAGTTCTCTAGTCCTTTCTACCCGCTGGACCCATTGTTCTCTAGAGGGTGTTTGTGTTTGTCGCCAGAGCATGGGTATCAGAGCATTGGCCTCTCCTATGAGAATGTTCATAAGTTGCTGTTTATATGGGTCTATCCGAGCCCGTGGCCACCCTAGTAATACTTGGGAGGGAGATATGTGTGCCCTCATGGATAGGAGTTTCTTAATGTCTGTGAGTATCGCGTTCCAGAACGGGGCTATGTTCCTGCAACCCCACCAGATATGTTCCATGTTACCCTCTGCTGCCTCGCACCTCCAGCACTGGTTGCTAACTGTGGGCCAGTAGGTGTGGAGTAGGGCTGGTGTTCTGTACCATCTGGTGACTCTTTTGTAAAATGTTTCTTTGCGGGCTATGCTCAGTGGGGCTTTCATCCCTGAGTTCATGATGTGTGCCCAGTCGCAAGTTGTCATGTGTATGTGGAGTTCCCTCATCCATTTTCGTTGGTGCGTCTCCAGTATCCATTTGGAGGAGACCTTAGATGGCCAACAGGGGCCGTTTTGTTTTACTGCCCTGGGAGCATAGGGATTCAAATGGCGTCTTTTCCCTTTTTCTCCATAGCGGGAGGACCGATTGGGTCAGGAAATGGGTTAACTGGCCTCTGGCCATATTATCTAGTAGTGTTCCTTGGCCTCCTGGTTTTGGGAAGGTCTTTATTTTAGGTGGGTTGTCTATTGATAGGACTGCCGTTACCTCTGGACAATCCTCCCCAGTGACTTGAGTTAGAGTAGCACTTCCATGTCCGTTTTGGAAGTCTAGATTGTTAGCCAGAGGGAAAAACGGGGACAATCCGGGGGATAGTCCCCAGTCCTCTCTATGTCTCCTCCAAGTCCGGAGTGTGTTGTGGATAAGGGGGTGGTGTGTTGGGGAGAGTTTTGTGAGTTGGCATGTCTGCCAAGGGAGCGAATGGAGAGGTACTGTCGCAAAGCTCTGTTCCGGTTTGTACCAGGCTTTTGTTGTTTCAACATTGTTCCATTCCCTGACTCGCGTGAGTAGGACTGCTACATAATATTTGTATAGATGGGGCAAGCCCAACCCCCCCCTCCCCGGTGGAGATGTTATTGTAGAGTATGCCAACCTCGCAGGCTTGTTTCCCCATGTGAATTTTATGAGGATGGATCTCATGCGTCGGAAGAATTCTTCCGGGAGAGGGATCGGCAGGGTCTGAAACAGGTATAAAACTTTTGGTAGGGTCATCATTTTTATTATGTTGACCCGACCTATTAATGAAAATTGGGGTGAGTCCCATTTTTTGAGGTCTCGGTCTGTGGTGTCTATAAGGGTCGGGAAGTTCTGTGCTTACAGGTCCTTGAGTGATGGAGTTAGACGAATTCCTAGATATGTCAGACTTTTCCGAGCCCAGGCGAAGTTGTGGGATTCCCTAATCTGGGTCTGTAAGGCCGATGGTATGGAGATTCCTAATATCTCGCATTATTCTGTGTTGATTTTGAAATTTGATAGTGTGCCAAATTTCTTTATTTCTGTTTGTACCTGGGTCAGTGTGTGGAGCGGGTCCGTGACGGAGAAGAGCACGTCATCTGCGAATGCAGAGAACTTCACCTCGCCCCCCGGATAGCAATATCCCTTGATTTGGGGATTATTTCTGACTGCTGTCAGAAATGGCTCTATCGCCAAGACGAACAGGAGAGGGGAAAGTGGGCATCCCTGGCAGGTGCCGTTTCATATTTGGAAGGGTGTGGAGTGTTGTCCATTTACCCTTACAGTGGGTGTAGGTCCAATGTATAGTGTATGTATCCAGTTTCTTAATTTGGGGCCTAGTCCTATATTTTCTAATACTCCAAATAGATACTTCCAGTCAACCCTGTTGAAAGCTTTTTCAGCGTCTATGCCTAGTAGTGTTGTAGGGGTGTTATTAGTGTTGGCTCCATGTATGATACTTATTATTCTAGAGGTGTTGTCCCTGGCCTCCCGTCCTGGCACAAAACCTGCCTGGTCGGGGTGTATCAATTCCGGCAGTAAGGGTTTAATACGGTTAGCAATCAGTTTGGCTATCAGTTTAAGGTCTAGATTGATAAGGGAGATGGGTCTATAGCTGCCACAAGCTTCAGTGTTCTTCCCAGGTTTGGGAATTATGGTGATAGATGCATGTAGCATCAGGGCAGGGAGAGAGGTGCCCGGTTCCAGCCCATTTAGCATCTTAAGAAAGTGTGATCCCAGGTCTTCCGTCAGAGTCTGATAATATCTAGCTGTCAGGCCGTCTGGGCCGGGGCTTTTGCCCTTCGGCATTGTTTTAATTGCTGAAGAGAATTTCTCATGGTAGAAGGGTTCATCGAGCACCTGGGCTGTTTCGGTCGGGACCCTGTGTAGTATATTGGCCCGCAAGTAGTCATGTAAGCCCAAAGGGGTGCCTTCGGGAGGTGTAAGGTTATAGAGATTGTGATAGAATTTGTTAAATGCGTCCGATATGTCATCGGTGGTGTTACATTGTTTCCCCTGGCTATTTTTGATGTGGGTTATAAAGGATTTTTGGAGCTTGGTCTTCAGTGCCCGTGCTAGTAATTTCCCACTTTTATTTCCCTGCGTATAGAAAGAGCCTCTCGTTAACTGGACGGCCCTATGTGCTTTGAGGGACAGGAGGGATCGGAGTTCCATTCTGAGTCCTGTTAGTTTGTGGAATATCTCCGGCATGGGGGTCTGTTTGTGTAGTGTTTCTTGTTCCTGTATGGCTATTGTCAGGGCTGTCTGCTTTTTAGCTCGTTCTTTCTTGATCCTAGATCCTCATTTAATCAAGATACCCCTAATTACCCCTTTGTGTGCCTCCCACACCCATGCGTCTGTTACATCTGTAGTCGTGTTTTTAAGAAGTAATTGCGGAGTGTTGTCTGTATGTCCTCGATTACTCTTGGGTCATCTAGGAGGGTCTCATTAAGTCGCCAATGTGTGCTATGTGTAGTGGCGTTTTGTAATGTTAGAGTCAGAAAGATCGGGGCATGGTCCGACCATGTGATATTGCCTATGCTTGCATCTTTTAGCGTGGAGAGATATCTGTGGCTTAGGTGGAACATGTCAATTCTAGAATAGCTGTAAGCAGTTTGTGAATAGTAGGTGAAGTCCCTGTCTTGTGGGTGGGTTATGCGCCTGCAATCCATTAGTTGGTGTGCAAATAGCGCGTTCGCCAGTAGGGTGCGTTGGTGTCGCCTTTTGTCCATGGTGTGGGTGGTGCTGTCTATCGAATGGTCTAATACTATGTTCCAGTCCCCCCCTACAATCACCATTCCTTCTGCGAAGGCCTCTAGTTTGTTTAGGCATGATCGGGCGAATGAGCCCTGATCTGTATTTGATGCATATATATTGGCCAATGTTACCTGCGTGCCTAGGCATTTCCCTTTGACAAACAGGAATCTCCCTCCTGGGTCTGCCTTCACAGTGGTGTCTGTGAGGGCCGCTCGTGTGTTCACTAAAATCGCTACCCCTCTAGATTTGCTTTTCCCATAGTTGCTATTGTAGGATTGTTGGAGGTGTTTAACTCTGATTCTAGGCTGTGCCTCCCCCCGAAGTGCGTTTCTTGAATGAATGTGATGTCTGCCCTCTGTCTGTCAATCCCTGGGCCAACATGCTATGTTTAAGTCCCCTCACATTTAGGGACATTAGGTTAATTTGCGCCATCGTAGCGAGTTAGTTGGTCGTGCCGCTTCATACGGAAGTGGAGCCACATGGCTAGTTGTGCGACAGCTGGGGGTGGGTACGAGGAAACAGAAACTACATACACAGAAGCAAGGTAAAGTTAACATATTTACAAGGAGTTGGCGCTGCACTTGTGGGAGACTGAGTCGTGTCCCCAAGTTAGTGTTTAAGCGCTTCTCTGTGGGGGGGGGTGGAGTTCTGTCTGTCGGGACAGGTCCTGCTTAGGAGGAAGGAGTGGGCTTCTGGGACTTATTGAGAATGAACTATATGGTCCCCATGAGCGGCCTGTGTCTATGTCCCTTTAAATGTACCCGGTTCCGGGCTCCCACAGGGCCCCCTAGTGTAACATAAGTTTATGCTTTTGGGTCATGGGGCCTTAGTGGTCAGGGTAATATAAATCAGTGGAAATCATTGGCGGCAGTGATATTATAAATAATTATATCTATGCGTAACAGAATTAGTTAAAACAATGTAAACCATATACAGTTTTAGTATTTGAGAGATTAGAGTAAAGGATATATAAGGACGTCAGCAGTAGTCCTCAGGCCTCTTTATCTCTGGTCTTGCTGGGGGTCTCAATCCCAGCCTGGGGTTGCCGCCTTCGCTTTCTTGGTGTTCTCTGCCATGTGTGTTTTTGCTGAAGCGGTGTGGGCTTGCAGTTAGAGAGGCCAGTCCAATCTTCAATTGCGACTTGGGGTAGGCCCAATGCCTGTTGGAATTCAGGGACGTCCGTCGGTGTAGATATAGTATGGGTTCCGTTTTGGGTCGATACTGTTAAGGCGAATGGGATGTTCCACCTGAATTTGATCTGTTTTTCAAGTAGGGCTGATGTGATCGGCTTAAGAGCCCGTCTGGCTTGTAGTGTGGATGGTGAGAGGTCTTGGAAAATGGCCACTGGGTGCCCCTCATATTTTAAGGCCCTGTTTAGTCGGGCTCTATGGAATATCTCCTCTTTCAGAGGGAAGTTATGGATGCGACATATAAGGTCGCGGGGCATGTCCATTGGCAATTTTCTGGGCCGTGCTGCTCTATGGGCCCTGTTGAATTGTATTGCCGTGTCAGTTGGTCAAGTGAGGACCTGATTAAAGAGGGCAGTCAGTGCCTTGATGGGGTTTTCGGTGGTGCCTTCTGGGCACTCTGGGATTCCCCTCACCCGCAGGTTGTTCCGCCTTCCCCTGTTTTCTAGATCGTCCAATTTTCTTTGGAGATAGACTATTGGCATCCGTATGTCGGATTTGTGTGGCTTGAGATTCCGTCCATAAGCAATCATTTGTTTCCTCAGCGTCCTCCAGATTTTGCACTCTGGTGCCTAGGTGCTGGACGTCTGTAGCCTGCAGTTTCTCACCAAAGGAGTTTTCCAGTTTCTGGAACATTTCTGTGAGATCTTTCTTCAAGGGCAGTTGTGTAAGTATTGCTCTGATGTCGGCTTCGTCCCCTGAGCCCTCATATGGAGCTGGGCTGGGTGGCTGGCTGCCGCGTGTGAGGGCCGCAGGCGCAATTTTGTTTGTTTGGTGGGCATCCGCTTGTTCTGTAAAGAACCTCCGCAGAGAGGACTTTGCAGGTGGGATTTCTGTCGTTGGGGTACTCCCCGCTGTGTTACGCAGTTTTTTCGTCGCCATTGCTGCTTATTTTCTCCTGTCCGGCACGGAGCTCCGCTACTCTGCTGCCAGTCTCGTCGGAGTCTTGGCCACGCCCCAACACCCAACAACAACAAATTACTTGAGAAATAGAAAATAGAAAGCATTTTTTCCCTCTCTATCACTTAAAGCAGGCTGTCCTAGAGATCAAGTTTATCATTTATAACAGGTTATAATTATCTAAGAGAACAGGTTCACAAAAACTTCACATTTGAGACAGAATATTCTAATGATCAAGTTAAAAATGGTTCCTAAACAAATGAGCCAAAATGACCTAGGTCAAGCTGAAGTGTCTGGAGATATGGACCATAAATCATATGTTGTTAAAAAAAAACCTGCTCAGTACCATGACACACAGTGGGCTTAAGAACATATATGTTTGGAATGTATCTGCGTTATTAAATTCTGAATAGGTATTTAAGAATTGCTGAATAATTAAGCATTGTTTGTAAACTTTAGGTCCGGGAGGTAATCACCTCACCGTGCAAGCATCTCAAACTGTTTATTATGTGAATTCAGAACTCTGAAAACCTTTGTGAATTGTATCCCTGAGAATATTTGTTTGCCAATCAAACAAAATGCATTTCTATTTGCCTTCACTGCACACTTCAATCCAGTAAATATTTGAATAGTTTTTATGATGATAAGTTTAAAATCAAACAAAAAACAATATAGCTGTCTATTGAATTTATCAAATATAATTGTTGGTTAATGGGACACTGTAAGCACCAAAACAACTTTAGATTGATGGAGCAGTTTTGGTGTAGTGCTCCAACTGCAGTCTAAGCATTCTCTGCCATTTGGTAATTAAATCAATGTTTAAGCAGCCCTATTCACCCCTTAGCTGCATGTGACCTTCACAGTCCCATTACACATTTCCTGTATATAGAAGTTTAATGTTCCTTTATTGCACAGACTGTTCCATTTAGAATTTCACATATCCTGCTCAGTTAATTTAAACAATTTAAATTAGTCACCTGGTTCTATTTGAGCAGACACACTTGAGCTAGGTTGAATCTAAATATGACTTATATATATATATATATATAATTCTACCATCAATGTGAAGTGAGCTACAAGGTATCGTCCAGCACTTTACTATGAGAAGCTCAAAAGACATTCTGGAGGGGATGAGGATAAAAAAATTTAAGATTTATCAGTGTTCGAGAGCTCTAGGACTCCAGAGAGCCATTTCCAAATGTAGAAATGTGGTTAATCATTTTCTCAGAGACAGACAAAACAGGAATTTGTGGTAAAATAATATGGCGCTAGTCAAGGCTAACTGCAATAAACATTAATACTTGCCTCACATGTGCAACAAAGCATACTGATGGACCCCAATAACTATACGACAATGTTCTGTTTACAGAAGAGTCAAAAGTGGAACATTTTGGAAGACGTGTCTCATTATGTCTTGTGTAAAGCAAACACGGGGTTTCACAGTAAGAACATCATGCCAACAGTCAAACATTATGGTATTAGTGTGATGATGTACGGCTGCTTTGCAGGATCAGGGAACTCATGTTCTTATTGAAATATCCATGAGTTATGCTCGATACCTGGAAATTGTGTTGGGAAATGTCTTGTTATCTGTCCATGATCTGAAGCTAAAGAATAATCAGGTTATTCAGCTAGACTGTGATTAAAATAAAAAACAGCAAGAATTAGTCTACCTCAAAAAGGAATGAAAAAATAAAACTTAAGATTTTGAATTGACCTAGGGAACGTACTGACTTGAAAACCATAAAATTATTGTATGAGGAACTTAAAAAAGTAGTTCATACTAAGAAAACCTCAAGTGTTGTAGATTTACAGCAATTCTTAAAAATGTGTAGACCATTTTTTATTCACAGCATATATACTAACTATATTCTATAGTTATAAGAAGCACTTGGTTGCATTTGACATTGCTAGAAATTTATATAATTTTATAAAAAGCTTATTTACTTTTTTTGCACAGGGTCAGTTGGTATTGGGTAACCTTCTTGTCTTACTGAGCGGTGGGTGGGGGCCCTAAATGAAAATCCTTCCCACCCCTTCCAAAGTGACTACGGGTCCCCAAGCCCCTAGTCACCCCCCTACCCAAATAAAAGTTATCCCCTACCTACCCCCCTCACCCTAAAAATACTGAGAAGGTAATAATATAACTAACCTGTAAATTAAAATAAAACTTACCATTTGATGTCTTCTTTCTTCTAAAATCATGGGAAAGTTCTTTGGAATTTTCCCACGTTGTGTAATTTGACTCATAACACACTGATTGGTGGACTTGTAGGGCACTAAAATGGCTCTAAAAAAGTCCTGGAAAGGGCTAGAGGGCTGCAAAGGGAAGTAAAATGGGGGTAAGAGTAGGACAAGTGCCCTGCAAACAAATGTGGATAGGGAAATACCTTAAAATAACATAAAAACAAAAACAAATTAAAAATAATAATCTTGAACTAGGAGGAGGAGGTGAATGTGGAGTAGGATGTTGAGGTGGCGGTGACCGTGACAGTGTAGGTGGAAGCGGCGGTGGAGGAGGAGGTAGCCAACACTGTTTTTTTTGTTTTTTGTTTTTTAATTGGGGTAGCCCCCAAAATATTGGGACATATAAAAAAAAAGAAAACAAAGAATAAGTGCACTTGAGTATAACATTAGTAGGCATGGCTGTGATGGCTTATAAGGGCACACGAGCAGGGCCGTTTGAAGGAATTTGGGGTGTCACGATTCGGGGAACCCAACACGCTGACACACACACACACACACACACACAAAAGGTGCCGTACCGGACCTTAGAGTGGCCGGGCTAAGCACACACAGAATAGTTAGGAGACAAGCCGAGTAAGGGGAACCAGAAGACAGAATAACGTGAAACAAGCCGAGGTCAAAGGGTAGGAGAAAGTCACAGAGTCAGATAAACAAGCCAGAGAGTACGTAACCAGAAACACAAGGTAAGTAGCAATACTAGCAAGCAAAGACCACAACAGGGCAGGGAGGAACAGGAAAGGTAAGTATTTAAACCATAAGGTTAATTCTGATTGGATAATTTCCAATCAGAATTAACAATCACACGTGGAAGATATCTAGACCTCCCACTGTGATTAAGGCACTGTGCCTTTAATGCCGGGTCAGGTGACTGACCCCGGCGTGTATAAACCTGGGCGGTCTCCCAGCGTGCAGCGTCATGCATGCTGCCACTGGGGGACGTGGAGGAAACGGCGGGCGGCATCCGAGGCTGGAAGGATGCCGCTCGCCGTACCCACGAGAAGGAGGGGACCGCGGACGGCTGGAGGGTGAGTACTGCGAGCGGAGTGCAGCCTCCCCTCGCAGCCGCCCACGGGATCCCGACATGGGGGACCCAAGCAAAATGGACATGGAGGCCCCCGGGCGGCCCCCACCCCTGAGTGGCCGGTGGGGGCCCTAAATAACAATGACGGGGATAGGACCTACTGTCCTCCCCCCAGCCCCCAACCCTGCGCGGCAGGTGGGGGCCCTACATAACAATGAAGAGGGGGGACCTACTGTCCTCCCCCCGGCCCCCACCCCTGAGTAGTGGGTGGGTGCCCTAAATAAGAATGAGGGGGGCCTACTGTCCTCCTCTCCGGCCCCCACCCCTGCGTGGCGGGTAGGGGCCCTACATAACAATGAGGGGGGACCTACTGTCCTCCCCCCTGGCTCCCTCTCCTGCACGGCGGGTGGGGGCCCTAAATAACAATGAGGGGGGACCTACTGTCCTCCCCCCCAGCCCCCACCCCTGAACAGTGGGTGGGGGCCCTACATAACAATGAGGGGGGACCTACTGTCCTCCCCCCACCCCCACCCCTGAGCAGCAGGTGGGGCCCCCCCTTCCAAGCTGACTAGGGGTCCCCAAGCCCCTAGTCATCCTCCCACCCAAATAAAAGTTATCCCCTACCTACCCCACTCACCCTAAAAATAGTGAGGGGGGAATAAAATAACTAACCTGTAAATAAAAATAAAACTTACCATTTGATGTCTTCTTTCTTCTAAAATCTTCATTTTTCAGCCCCAAAAAAGGCCAAATAAAAAAACATAATACCCGTCAAATTTAAAATAAAATAAAAAAATCAGGTGTGGGGGCCATTAGGTTTTAATTTTTTTTTACAGTGAGCAGGCTGCTCACTGTTTACTAGACATGCCTTTACTCACAGTATAGCGAGTAGGGGCTGAATTTACTAATACTAAGTAATTATTAGTAAATGTGGTTTTAGCCTTTTGGTAGATAGCTCCCTAATACCATGGGAATTAGGGAGTTATCTACTAAGTGGCTGCAAGATGCAGCCGCCGCAATGAATAGGATTGGAGTTTCATTCATTTGAATGAAATTGCGATACTAACAAAGACTCAAATTTCGTTCTAACACGAATGGAGAAACTGTTCTCTTTCTGTTAGAACGCAATTCTGCAGTTTTGTCGGCGTTCTGTCTAAGTGACAGGACGTGTGGCAATACTGACAGGAGGCATCGTGGGAACAGGGAGGAAAGCTATTTGCACTTTACTGCATTGACTATCAAAGGGGCGCTCACACAGTTTGTCATTGAATTTTATTCTTAACCAGTTGTTGTCTTGGGGCCCCATTCAACACTTGTTGATTGGCTGCCCTGCAGCTTTTCAAAACTCGCCATTAAATCGCCGAACACCGAACTCGAACACAAACTGTTACTGAAATGTCTGGGTTCGGGTTTGGGGTCAAAAAATCATAATGTTCGGTACGAACCCGAACTTTACAGTTCAGGTTCCCTCAACTCTAAACAGGACTGTTTGAAAATTAGTCTTCATGTATTTTTCTGCCCAATGCAGCTGTTTCTGCTTGTGAGCATTGGTTAGTGGTGGCCAAATAGAAGGTTTATGCACAGTTGCAAGACTCTGGAGGAATCTACACCAGCAGCTTCACATATCTGTTTGCTGCTATGTAATGGTATTTTAGCAGCTGCTCTCTTGATCCGATGCATGGATCTGGCAGAAATCTTCCTCAATGTGCCTTTATCTGCACGAACCCGTCTCTGCTCTGAATCAGCCACAAATCTCTTAATAGTGCGATGATCACGCTTAAGTTTTTGTGAAATATCTAATGTTTTCATACCTCGTCCAAGGCATTGAACTATTTTACTCTTTTCGGTAGCAGAGAGATCCTTTTTCTTCCCCATATTGCATGAAAATGGTGCTCTGCTTAATAATGTGGAACTCCCTCCTTTAGTAGTTTTTCCTTAAATTGGGCTCACCTGGCAATCTAATTACAGAGACACAATGCCATCCATGAGTTAAACTGAAAAACAAAATATTTAATCTTTGTGACACTTAAATAGAATTTGCATAATAATTTGGAACAGGGTGTATACATACATTTCATTCTAAGTGTATTTAATATATATTAATATCAAAATACAGTTAGAATAAAATTTCATATATATATATATTTTTTTTTAAATGTTATTATTTTTACGTTTTTATATTTATTTTAATTTACTTATTATTTATATTTTAGAATATTATATATGTATACAATATATATAGTTATTATATGCATTATATATATATATATATATATATATATATATATACGTGTTTAATTTAATTCTGAGTATATTTTTATATTAATATATGTATATATTAATATAAAAATACACTTAGTATGACATTATATATATATATATATATATATATATATATATATATAGACATATATATAAAAAAGAAAAAAGAAAAAAAGAAAAATTGCTCTTGCACTCACGCTTTAAAATCCCTTAATGACCGGGTGCTAGCATACCATGGCTAGTAGTATCCATCCATGAAAGTAGGTATCAGCACTCTTAAAGGTCCAAAGTTTATTAATTTAAGGTTTAAAAATTATCAACGTTTCAGTCCTACATAGAGGACTTTCATCAGGATCAAAATACAAGTATTTTGATCCTGATTAAAGTCCTCTATGTAGGACTGAAACGTTGATTGTTTTTAAATCTTGAATTAATAAACTTTGGACTTTTAAATATCCAAGAGTGCTGATACCTGCTTTCATGGATGTACATAGATAAATATATATATATATATATATATATATATATATTTATTTCCAGGTCTCAGCACTTGATGTTCCCGGTCTTTTTGTGCTTCAGTGCACAATCTCCAACCAAAATATAAATACCTAGTAGAGAGCACTCTGGAGTTTTGATAAAGTAAATTCAAACTGCTGCTTTATTAAGCAAACACAGTGATAAACACAATAGTCGACGTTTCAGTCTATGCAGACTTTTTTCAAGACTTTTTTGCATAGACTGAAATGTCGACTATTGTGTTTATCACTGTGTTTGCTTAATAAAGCAGCAGTTTGAATTTACTTTATCAAGACTCCAGAGAACTCTCTACTAGGTATATATATACATATATATATATATATATATATATATATGTACATATATATATATATATATATATATATATATATATTTTTATATATATATATATATTTATATATATATATATATATATAGATACACATATATAAATCACATTTTTATTCATTAACTATTTTTCATTTTATTTCACACATGCAGTGAGACTGCCTATCAGCACAGGCAGTCCCCCTGCAGACAGGTACTTGGACACCTATTTCGGCCATGTGACCGCTCTGTTAGAGCGATCACATGGCTGCGGTGTCCTAATTCGCTGAGGAGGGCTGCCTGGGCTGTCAGGCAATCCCTCCACACTGGGAGCAACGCCGATCGCCGCTGGGGGAACGACGGTGATCAGGTAAGTAAATAATACCGTTATGACGGTTCAGGACCGTCATCGGTCCTCAAGGGGATATTTCTGATGACGGTCCTGAACCGTCATCGGTCCTTAAGGTGTTAATTAATGTTCACTTACCTAGCAATAAAAAAATAACACAGGGAAAGAATTTCCTGGGGCACACACTAATAAAATTGGCTGTGCATGCCTTTGCGTACATGTTGTGGCTTTACTCGAGTCTGGACAAATGAGCTGCCCAGGCAGACCCAGCAAAGAGCATTAATACTGACCAGTTGCCAAGAAGCAGTTCATCATGGGACAAATGTGATGTCATGACTTGGACGAATCATGTGGGTAGGACACTGTAATGTCACCACATGGGGGGGCGGCAAATTATTTGTTTACCAAGGGGGGCAAAAAGTCTTGCACCGGCCCTGCTCACAGACAATCATAAAGTTGATTAATGGATAAATTGCCTTATGATGTCCATAAATGTCTTGCTCATAAAAAGATGCAATGATTTGGATTCCCCCAGGGCCATAGAAGGAAAAGCAAGACCTGAGCATGCAGCCCAAAACTCAAACCTCCAGAGGAAGTGCAACCACCAAAAAGCTACAGAAAGCAGCCTTGGTTCCCATTTTTTTTAATATCATAAAAATATATAATAATAATACTGATAATAATTGTAATTACAATGTATATATGTTCATGCAACCTGAAACACTACATTCAATTACAAGCTCAATTATAACACCCATGTTCTGCTGAGGGAGAATAAGGAGATATTCTCTTTAATATTTTTATAAGTGATATTGCAGAAGGTCTTGATGGTAAGGTATGTGTTTTTGCTGATGATACTAAGATATGTAACAGGGTTGATGTTCCAGGAGGGATAAGCAAAATGACAAATGATTTAGGTAAACTAGAAAAATGGTCAGAGTTGTGGCAACTGACATTTAATGAGAATAAGTGCAAGATAATGCATCTTGGACTTAAAAACCCAAGGGCAGAGTACAGAATATTTGATAGAGTCCTTACCTCAACATATGAGGAAAGGGATTTAATGGTGATTATTTCTGATGACTTAAAGGTAGGCAGACAATGTAATAGAGCAGCAGGAAATGCTAGCAGAATGCTTGGTTGTATAGGGAGAGGTATTAGCAGTAGAAAGAGGGAAGTGCTCATGCCATTGTACAGAACACTGGTGAGACCTCACTTGGAGTATTGTACACAGTACTGGAGACCATATCTTCAGGATATTGATACCTTAGAGAGGGTTCAGAGAAGGGCTACTAAACTGGTTCATGGATTGCAGGATAAAACTTACAAGGAAAGGGTAAAGGTTCTTAACATGTATAGCTTGGAGGAAAGACGAGACAGGTGGGATATGATAGAAACATTTAAATATATAAAGGGAATCAACACAGTAAAGGAGGAGACTATATTTAAATGAAGAAAAACTACCACAACAAGAGGACATAGTCTTAAATTACAGGGACAAAGGTTTAAAAATAATATCAGGAAGTATTACTTTACTGAGAGGGTAGTGGATGCATGGAATAGCCTTCCAGCTGAAGTGGTAGAGGTTAACACAGTAAAGGAGTTTAAGCATGCGTGGGATAGGCATAAGACTAATTAAAGTATTTAGAAAATTGGGCAGACTAGATGGGCCGAATGGTTCTTATGTGCCGTCACATTCTATGTTTCTATGTTTCTATTTGAAATACAAATTTCACCAGTTGTTCAAGTGTGTATCTTATTATTGAAGGATCCGATGCACATCTCTTGCATTTCTACTTTCAGCTTTAACATTCCCATATACTTTATTTGTTAGTTCATGACAAAATTATATGCATTACAGGGCATCATGATCTTGTTATCATACCTTTTGTATTAAAATTTGCAGCTTACAAACAAATATATTTGAAAATACATAATCATGATATTTTGCATTCTGCTATGTTTTGTGATGTTTATGTATTAATTAGTATTTCAATATTCCTCTTTTTATATAATCATCTTTTGTAGTATTTATAGAACATGATTCGTCTGCATGATGAACGTTGAGAAGATCAATGAAAATGTATAAGCTATAGTTTCAAAATTCAATGTTAAGAATCTTGGTAGTAGGCCACAGTGGATGTTATATAATAGTTATATCATATAGTTGTATTGTTTATACAGTGGCTGAAGTAAACAAATTACTCATGTATTAATTTCATCACAATATAAAATTTGAGATAAGATATATGTCACAGTCTTTATTAAATTTTTTGTCAAGCCATTTTAGTGCAGTTTGACAAAAAACTGAACTCTTGCAGCAGCCTAAGCCCTGAGAGTGGGTTCATTCATCGTCCTTGCAAATTTGTCAAGCATTGGATGTAATTAAAGGCTGTGAGAGCTGCAGGTTACCTACCGTATATACTCGTGTATAAGTCGATCTCATGTATAAGTTGAGTGCAGTTTTGTGACCAACAATTGTGAAATATGCTATGCCTCATGGATAAGTCTAGGGTAAAACCTGGGGCTATGAAATTCTGTGATTTTTATAATTATATACACACACTCATACAAACACACACTCATACAAACACACACTCATGCAAACACACACTCTGCATTATATACACACACTCTGTGTATATAATGCAGAGTGTGTGTTTGTGTAGTGTGTGTGAACTGGGTGGGGAGGGCATTTTTATTATTTTAATTTTTTTAATTTTAATATTATTATTTTTTTATTATTTTAATTTTATTTTGTCCCTCCTCCCTGCTTGTTAACTGGTCAGGGAGGAGGGCTATCTTAATCCCTGGTGGTCCAGTGGCATGGGCTGTGAAGTGGGGGGGCCGGCAGGAAGCATTTACTTACCTTTCCTGCAGCTCCTGTCAGCTCCCTTCTCCTCCATTACGGTCAGCTCCGCTGTAAGTCTCGCGGTCTGGTTGCCGCGCGGATCGTTGCCATGGCTCTGACGGCCGCGGCTCTCTAAGTTGCCATAATGCAGACAGTGACTCGAGTATAAGTCGAGTGGGGGTTTTTAAGCACAAAAAATGTGCTGAAAAACTAGACTTATACTCGAGTATATACTGTAGTCTAGGACTGATAACCTATCCTTCCATATGAGTCCAAGGTTAGACACATTATGAATAGATAATGCATATGTGAAATGTCGATACTTTCACATTGGTTGTTGAGGGACTCAGCTTGGCAGAATAAGACAACACCAAAATAATTCTTGCACCATAAGTGCACAAGCTCAGGTTTTTACAGTGTTCTCTTAAAGTTGATTTTTATTATGTTGTTTTTTTTTTTCTTTTTATTCATATATTTATTTTACTCAATTTATTCCAAATTTTTTTTGGCACCTAAATAATCATGCCAACACATGGCCAGATAGAAAATTAGTCACACCGAACATACAATGAATTTAGATTATGAATGACTGGTACAACAATATGCCTCTAATTAAAGCTTGGAAGCTGAAACACTGCAGTAAATGGGTGTTACGTGCACTTACAAACATTGATTGGTTTCGACTTTATACATGTGTCCGCAGAGAGCATGAGGAGACTGCAGGGGACATTCTGACAAATATGAATATGTGCATTTCCTGTCATCATAACAATAACAAGGTCATGCATAGCTGTGAGAAGACTAAATTATGTATTATTAGCTGTGGACAGATGTGGTATTTTAAATTTAAATACACAGGTGTTACTAGGCATCAATATACCTCTTTTTAAGTTGGAGTTTCTGTCCAGGCTTGTTGTGGTTCAGTTTAAACCTTTTTCACAGTTTCTTGTATTATGTGGGTATTTTTTATTTTTATCTTTTTCTATAAATACAATTTCTTTGCATTGATCCATCAATTGTATATATATTTATTTAACTCTGCATGATGCATTTGAATGAGGAGTTATTACTGGATGTATTTTGTTCATAACATCCCACTTGCAGAAAATAATGACATTAATGCATTTTCAAAACCAAAAGACATATGGCATTTCTAGTCACGCACCTGGCACGCTTAATATAAAAACTAGATAGGTTAAAGGAAAATAGAAATAGAGAAAATATATAGAAGGCAGTCAGGTAAATAAGGAGAAAAATTTTTTTTTATAAAAGTGAGCAAAATAAAATATCAAACTGATTACAGGTGACTATATGAGAAATAAAGAGAATATTAAGATATTGGATGGGGATATTACATAGGTAAAATATTAATAAGGTATGGTAAAGGGAGTATAACATGTATGATGATGAGGTCATGTGTTTTTCTTTGGGCTATGCTCCCAACACCTCTGAGTTTCTGAAAAGTCTCTAAGGGGACCATTTGTGTGGCTTCCCTGATTATTTAAAATAAGAGTAATGCTTGTTTAATGGCTTCTATGATGTTTCTATAATATTTCACACCGTTCTTATATTCATATTATGCATTATGCTTCATTAAGATGTGCAAATACCACAAGCATAATAAGGTTTACTAAAGACTAAAATGCAGACAAGGTTCACTTGTAAGTAGGTATTAGGATAGATGATGAAGGTGTCCATAAATCCTAAAGGGGGAGTGCCCCCCTTCACCCCAAACCACCGTCCACTTCTAAGAATGTCTATGCTTCCCCAACTTTTGTTTTTCATTTAATTGTTGATGTCTTATCCCAGACCTTACCTAGATCTGTGTGTAAATAGTTCTCCACTATTATATTTTGTCACCAGATGATAGTGATAAGTATTGATGTTTTGTTTGATTAAAAGCCTAAATGACATAGATAGCTATATAGATAGAAGAAGATAGATAAAAACACAGACTGGTGTTGATGCATGTGAGTGCAATAGAGACACCCTCACTTCAAAAATGCACAATATACTAAATTATAAGATTTTTTTTTTGTTAAATAGCTTTTTGAAGTTCAACATCTTTCAAAAGGACCTGATGTAACGTCATTTTTAACCCAGTAAGTAACATCTCATCTATTAAAATGGAGATGTGAGTCATTGGCTTAGCAGGATAGTCACAGTCATAGCAGGTTATAAAAAACCCCCTCAAATTCTGGAACCTTAACTGGAATAGTGACCTTATTTTCCACTCTGATAAATTTCAGCAGAGTAACCGCCAGCTGTTTCTCTTCGTGACCCCAGTATATTGTCAATCACTAAAAGAGAAATTGATATTCATGAAAAAATCTATACAGATACATACTGTCAAGGAGAAGTGTTAGACGTGATGGCTTCCAAGGTAGGGGAAATGGTAAACCTGCTTATTTTTTATAAATGTGTATTTAAAAAAAAAGAAAAAGAAAAAAAGATCCCAGATGTTTCATTTTTAAATGGTTCATTATTTAGTATATAGGAGCTGCATAGTCTAATAAATTGATCTGTTCCTACACTGGCTTGATAAATTCTGCCAAATTTACAGATAACTCTATAAGTACCCCTTTTAATATGTGATAGAGATTGACAAAGACATTTTTATTTTATTTTCTTTCATTGTATACTGACACGGGACATACTGGTTTATTAATCTCCTATTTCATCTTATTCAAATAAAACAATCAATCAAGTTAAATATCAGATATTAAACTGACTAAAACATATAGAAAAGATTCAATAAAACATTTTGACATTCTTAAACACGGGCATGTACTAATTTAATTAATGTCATTCTTTCTATTTTACAATAAAAATTAAACTCCAGCCCACTCCCTTATCTACTAAACAGCAACTTTGGTGCTGACAGATTTTGTTCGTTTTTTAAATACACCTGATCTAGGCAAAAAATAATGGTCTTTTAGTTACATTATATGATCATACATTGCATAAGCCTGCCACAACGTCAATGTACCCCATCTTTGGCAGGTCCTACTCTAACAGCCAAATGTCTGGCAAATGAGCTACTTACTTGGGGGGAAAAATTCCATCTCGAGTTCTCTGCGGTACAAGGCTAAATAGGGCACTGGGATGAGGTACCTGTGACAGGGAAGTGTGCAAAACCAAGGAGTTGGCTAGACTCCTAAATATATATATAAGAAAACAAGGGCTGGCTGCAGTCACCTAAACATGCATAAATAGGGTGCTGCTATCATATACTATGCATGATCATATAATGTAACTAAACCCCCATCATTTTTTGCCTAGATTAGGTGTTTTTAAAAAATTAACAAAATCTGTCAGCACCAAAGTTGCTGTTTAGTAGATAAGGGAGTGCGCTGGATTTTCATTTTTATTGTACTTATTGGCTCCCAGCAGCACCCTATTTTTGCATGGTTGGATGAGTGCAGCCAGCCCCTTGTTTTTTCATATATTCTCTCTATCTTAAAGGACCACTATAGGCACCCAGACCACTTCAGCTCAATGAAGTGGTCAGGGTGCCAGGTCCCCCAGCTTTTAACCCTGCAGCTGTAAACATAGCAGTTTCAGAGAAACTGCTATGTTTACACTAGGGTTAATCCAGCCTCTAGTGGGTTAATCCAGCCTCTCATTGACAGCCACTGGAGGCACTTCCTGCAATTCTCACTGTGAAAATCACAGTGAGAAGACGCTGGACGTCCATAGGAAAGCATTGAGAAATGCTTTCCTATGGACTGTCTCAATGCGCGGGCGGCTCTTGCCGCGCATGCGCATTCAGTGCTGACGTCGGGAGGAGGAGGAGAGTTCCCCAGTGCCGAGGGAGCCCAGCGCTGGAGAAAGCTAAGAGTTTAACCCCGTCCTTCCCCTTCAGCCTGGCGAGAGTGGGACCCTGAGGGTGAGGGGGACCTAAAGACCCTATAGTGCCAGGAAAACGAGTTTGTTTTCCTGGCACTATAGTGGTCCTTTAACCGCTTAAGGACACATGACATGTGTGACATGTCATGATTCCCTTTTATTCCAGAAGTTTGCTCCTTAAGGGGTTAAGCATTTGTGCTGATGTTTTTATTTACTTACAGTTTGGATTGTGTTAATTTATTTTCCATTAATGCATGCAATTCTTCCTTTTTCTAGTTTGTGTTTTTTCTAGTTAAATACTTGCATCTTCTGTACATGCGCTTACTGGATGTGCTATTTTCTCTTTTAGTTTCATCTTGTGCTAGTGAATTTTTCTCTCAGTGGAGCAAAATAAAAGACTTGTGCATGATGGAAAAGTTTGCTATGTGCAAAACATTTTTTCTGAAAATGAAACTTAGCTTGGGACCTCAGATGCATACATTTGTCGGTTTGGCTCATCAGATTTATATACATAAAAAACATTCAGGAAATTCATTCAGCATAAAGGGACAAGAAAATGGGGCAAATTATTCTATGGCAAAATATATATGTAATATAAATAGATGCATTTTTCCACCATTTAATTTACAGCTCAAGTAAGAAAAATAAGACAAAAGAGGGAAAACCAGAAAGAGCAATAAATAAAATAAATTTATATTTACATACTTATATATTATATATATATATATATATATATATATATATATATATATATATATCAATCATTATTTTTTCCATCATTCATTTTTTTTTTTTTTACACCATGGCCATAACTCCAAATCCTGAAGCAAACGAACATGCTCATTCATGCTAGTTGTCTCCTCAATTATCCATATGTCACTTTGGCAGTATAGAATTTGGATTAACCACCAACCAGTCAAAATTTGGACGAATTGCAAATTGGCTTAAACCAAATGCACAACAGTACAAAATACATATATTTTTTAAAGGAGAGTTTCTATTTGTGACCAAAAAGTGGGAAAGCACTTAGATAAATACCAACAATCTATATATGTATGTGCTTACACACACTCAAAATCAATCAGAACTAGAAAAGCTACAATTTCTGGGGAAATTGTGTGAAGTGTTCTTGCCTCCACCAGTAGTCTACAACTGGAGTGGGCGGAGTAACTGTTATTATTTATTTATATAGCACATTTAATTGCAACGTTGTTGCCCAAAGTGCTTCACAGTTACATTAAAACATACATTTATAAAAACATTAGCAGGTGTACAAAAGGCACTGTCTATGACAGCTCCAGCCTGGCACAGGTCAGAGTATTTTGGCGGTTGCTAAATAATTTTTTGGGCGGTATTCTAAAAACTATACATCCTACAGAAAAGAGCTTTATATTGTGAGAATCACAAGACCCAGACCTACATTTTGATGCATAGTATGTCTCTGAAGTATTGAAAATGAAGGCACAGTCGCAGTTTAGATATTGCCCTTCAAATTTGAGGTGGCTAGAGTGGAGTTTCAATGAATGTCAATGGACGGCGTGAGTTGCAAACAAATGGTCATATTGTGAAAACTATTAGGACTATTGCTTAGCCGTGCACATTTTTAGTGGCAGCAGGGATAGCTGAACGTTTTGATATACGATTTGTGTAGGTGGGCTTGAAAATGAGGGAGTGGTGGCAGTTTAGAAATCATGTCCTGATTTTTCTGCTTTTGCCAGCTCCCACTCTAGTTTTGAACATTTTGCCATTCATTCCTATGGGACCAATTTTGCCACAAGAACGACGATATTCCGTGAACCATTCGGCAAAACGTTCCACAAAGTAATAGCTATCCAATCGGGAACAATCCGCACGTTTCGGTATATTACTGTCTATGTAGTGTAAAAACTGTGGGAGGAGGTAAATTTGGCTATAATAAGAATAAGAATAATATATATGTGAGATAACATTAAGTGGTCTTGCTATGCAAGAACACTTAATAATTGTGTACAGTACCAGCAGCACTCACACCAAAGTGACACACAAGTAAAGATTAATACCAAAAACAAACAGTGGATACTTAACAATAATCTTCTCCAAATTAAATCTGTAATTGATCGTATATATACATAATAGGGCAGACCATCTGATATAACTGATCAACACACATGTACCAGATCCCCATCAACCATGGCTCTGGGTGTAAATGGCTCCACATGAGATGGAAGAATCCCACTGTTTCCAGGGTTACCAGCCACACAATATCTTTGACTTGAATTTAAAATAGTGGTGAGCTTCCCAACCAGGAATCCACAATCACTTCACATGGGGTTCTCTGTTCATCTTCCCTATGACGTCCTTTGTGACAGACGAAGCCTGAGGAAAGTGGGCGTAAAAATATTTGTACATTAGTGTATATTTATAAAAATAAACTTGGTCTATAGCTTGAGACTTTGGGAACACTCCAAAGCACATTAAAGGGGTGATATTAGGACCAATAACGGGCGCTGCAGAAATGTTAAGATAGATTCCATTCAAAAGAAAATGAAGGTCGAGCAGCTAATGTACCTAAACTAGCAGGTACTACCTATTTCTATGATAGTTCTGTAGCAGCATAGAACTGGATAATCCTTTCCTGGTGGGTGGTGGGACACCTGAGGATAATTTTTATCCAGGTACGGATAAAAATTAAAATGTTTGCCAAATAACACAAACTGGCTCTATAGATAAATATAGACATGAAGTATAAAATTCTCTTATGTTAACCTATACTATTTATAGCCATAGATATATGAAACAAAGACTGGCTGATAAATTGTATTATATATAGCAATATTAAAATGAATGAAAATAAAATTACAAATATTTTTATCTAAAGATAGGTCTCATAATGTAAAATAAATAATTGTTTATAAAACGAACCTATCTGGACTTCTAATCTGACATTTCCAAATTATATTATGCATTTTTTATCATATTCCTCCCAAAATGATGCAAAATTGGTCCCTGCAACCAGTGTCACATAAGGTCAATATATTTTATTTCAAAACTAACACACAAAATTAAGCCCTGAGCTCCCACTACTCCTACTACTCTTGGACGGCAGAAATGGCTATAGTATTCGTCAGTCCATATACTGTGTGTGTGTATATTTGGTCTGATGAATACTATAGCGATTATTGCTGCTGCCCGAGAGTAGTGAGAGTTTCAGAACAGTGCTTAATTTTGTTTGTTCTATAAGCTTTTATATTACACTGCCATGTTATATAATGCATAATGGTTAATAAGAATGTAGTGGTTCATAAGAATAAGCCTTCATGTTTCATTAGAGATTTTGCCTGTTAGTTTTAAGCAGCAACGTGAATTATTTGTGTAGGTCTCACCTTGGTGTGGCAGGTGAGCTTACACTTTAATGAACTACGGAGTGGTATTAAAAGCTTCCCCTTATTTAAATAGTGATACATAAGTATTTATAAAATGTGGTGTGTCTCTTGGCAACAACTGCTTTTTGTCTCTTGGCAACAACTGCTTTTAGATATGAATGCAGTTGTGTCAATATCCAATACATTCTGTCTCAAAGTCATTATATATATATATATATATATATATATATATATATATATATATCATGTGTCACACACAAAACAGCCATGGTTAAATGGAGTAAAGATGTCACATATGTTTTCAATATAGAAAAATCAAACAGAGTATGGAATATGAAAAAAACAAACTAATTAATATTTATCAGTGTTTACAAAGCATATGTGTTCAGTTCATAAGCAATAATAGCATTGATTACCATATTAACATACAAATGTAAAAAAAAGTATAAATCAAAATGAAAAAGGTCAAAACGTAGAGGTTGATATCTTTGAGAAGGTGTTTGGGATAAGTAGGCTAGCATACAGCTATTTTGGGGTTGGTGGATGTAGCGGGTATGGTAGGTGTGTGGACTCTGCTAAAGGATCTGCAATATGCCATTTTTAATATGCAAAATAAATTTTAATATTGCTAAGTTATATATATTTTCTTTTTATTTTGCTTCATTATTCTTTTCCATCTCTTCTGGAAGGTGATTCAAAGTACCAACTACTATTTCTGAAAAGTATTTTTCCCGCATAACTCTTTATTCTTCCTACTTGCAACTTCAAAGCATGCCTTCATGCTCTACTAGATTTCTTTTTATTAAAACTTCCTTCTTTGATTTTATTTAAGCCACTAATGCATTTGGATTTTTTATTCCTCCCTTCCTCCCTTCGATCTTCCAGAGTGTACTTTTTAGAGATACTGGGACCCTTCAATTATTAATTCAAAGGTTTCTTTATCAAAGATTTTATGAGACAAATTCTGACCTCCTTTTTAAGGGAAGCCTCTATGCAGATCTAAAGAAGGGAAACAAACATGATAAATGTGGTTTTAATACATTTTTAATATTAGACAAAAATATAACTTATCTTTGCTTACCCGTATTGCTTCACTAGTTATTTCTGTATATGCCAGAACAGTCATTTTTTATATATCTTCCCATTGATTTTGTATCATTTAGACTCTTAGTAAAGACTGGGAAGAGATCGGTTTTCAGGTTGAGATGACTCATGATGTCAGAAAATGTGAACATAACACTGGACTCTGTTTATACAAGTAGAGAACAGTGTATCTAGAAAGAATAAGCAACCTGCTGTCTGCTGTTAATCTACCCAAGTTTATATTGCAGATTCTGAAAATAAAGAATAATCAAATACAACATTCCAAATGGAAGATATATACTTTATCTAAGTTTTAAATATTTTTGGGATGGTGTAATTAATTTAGATTGCTTTGTTAGATCTCATTATCATAATAATATAGGGATTTGTTCTTTGATATTTTGAAAGATATCTTTCTGATACATATAACGTGCTATTGTGTTTTTTTGTTTTTTTAAAATATAATTTCCCCCTTGAATTGGCTTTTTAAAAGCAATCTTCAAGGAACCCTTTTCATATAAGGGAACAATCAGAATTTACTAAATACTGACCTGAAGCAAAACAGCCAATTGCGAAGTCCGGAACATGAAATCCATTCTATAAACTAGATGACTTGAAAGTTGGATAATGTACCATTAGTTTCTGATATTTCAACATATAAGGATATTGCACAATGTATGTATATATATATATATATATATATATATAGAGAGAGAGAGAGAGAGAGAGAGAGAGAGACAGAGAGAGACAGAGAGAGAGAGAGAGAGAAAGGTGGTACGTACAATGCCTATGTTTCTTTTGAAGGTCTAGAAAATACAGAGTAGGAAGAGTAGAAGAACAAAGGTGTAGAGATCGTATTTATCTTTTCTGTTTGTCACGTAGACAAGGTCTTTGTCGTTTCCTAAATCTGCTTCCTGACTTTCTTTTTTTTTACCTTTGTTCATTGCAATCTAGTTCATTACAAATAATTAAGAGAACATTTTTTTATAAATACACTGATAACACAATCTGCCTTGGCACCTGCAGACACAGACAACCACAGTACGAGATACAGTTCACCGATGATGTTCATCATCTTCATTTCTGAGATTTAATATGCTAGAAGAGATGTGTTTCACGAATGTATAGTATTCCTTCTGTGTCTACATCTGCTCTATTATATTAGCAAAAAAAATAAGACATTTTGATACTAATTGCAAATAAATTGTGATGTGTTCACCAAGTAATTGATGTAATGAAGTTCTTATTAAACTCCTTAAATTGCTCAAGTAAAAGGCTCCCTGTTGACTTGCTTTTGTGGCAAACATGAAGGGTAGGTCTTACTAGTTGTAACGTGGAAAATGGTCAATCACAGATGCTACCTAAGACATAAGAATTTCTGGTGATTTATAAAAGAACTGGTTGCGTTGCCTGTAAAATATCAATGCACAGACATGTCACCCTGTCTTAATTAAGCATATATGCTTTGTATATTGTATCAAAGTTCAGGCACATTGAGAGCCCCCTGCCTGTTCAAATCATTTGCATTGGAGATAGAAAAAGCTGTATACTTTAAAACAAAGTGTAGCTCTTCATCGTGACATTTACAAAAAGGAAAATATTAACCCCTTCAGGATCAAGGTTAGGAAAATCCACTATTGTTCCGAGAGTCCTGATATTTCATCGATCCTGAAGAGGATTAAGATCTAAGATTGTGTTGCTGCATGACCTTTCAAATTGTTAATGATATAGCACATCTTAATGGTCTATTCACTAAATAATGAATTGCGGTACATTGAAAAGCCAAACTTCCCAAAATATAGTCCAAACGAAAAGAAAGAAAAAATCTTCACCTAATCCAGATATTTATCTGTCACATTTTATTCCTAGGTTTATTGCCTTTAAATTTAGTGATCATGTACTTTACATATTTCTTTGGTTATACTGCCAAAAATATTTACAACTTCAAGCTTCCTTTCACTGCCATTCCCTATTAAGTGGACAAACTAACTAAGAAAATCCTTGTCCATTAAATGTACATTTGTCTTTAAATCCTGTGAGCATGAGTACTTTACATTTACACACACACACATGCACGCAAACACACACAGACACATCTTCATAACAGTTAAAATAACAATATTTGTGAAACAGACATAAATAAGGAAGTTTGTCATAATGGTGATAATATTACAATATACCTTTTTGTTTTATAGTAGGAGGGAGAGCGGATGTTACAAATATACAAAATATTCTGCAACATTCTTAAAATGAAACATATAATCACTCATTATTGTAATTGAAGACATTTCTAGTAAGAAATAAACGTTGTTATTTAGCCAGCAAATAGCTTTTGTCATCTAGAGGCTATGATTATAACACTTATTGGGCTATTAGCAGTCTAGTGAAGACAGAAGTGACAGAAAAGAATAAAAATACATCATTCTCGTTATCCAATGGGGAGGTACAAAAAATGTAGAAAAATCAAGTAGAACCTAGATAAAACATAACTTCAATCTTACCCTAAACTTAACCCTAATACAAAAATGTCCTGGTTGTTGAAATGTAAATTCTATCTCTATTCTCTGTCTCCTATACAGATTTCCTTGTTGTGTATTGATGTATAAGAAACCTAACCCTAACACTAACCCTAATGTATTAGATTTGGAATTGTTATAATTTACACTGGTATTGGGTTAGATCAGTAATAATGCTAAATGTAAATGTATCAGTTATGTAAAGTGGAATTATATATGCCAATAATGGGTACAGCTATATCACTGCTCTAGTATGACCCAGCTGCTAAAATATATTTTAAAAAATATTTATTTATGCCCAACTCACAAGTGCAACAGAGACAAATCAGACATACTAAACAGTAGTGTGGACAAACAGCAACACAGTACACCTCAAGGTGGCATAGCTCGGGAGCAGAGGATTTTATTTTTATATATGGCTAGTTTGAATAAGTATCACCGAGACTAAAATATTTTTTATCCATCTAACTCCTATATTGTTTTCTCTGACATATGTTTATGTACTGAAAAATTGACATACACAAAAGAATGTCAATGCTCTGGTTATTGCGATATAACCACTAATATTAAAAATGTCTTGGTTTTGCAATGAAACCAAATGTGATTTTTTTCACAGAAATTTGAATTTCCTGAGCAGATGCCCTATTAGGATTTGCATTGTGGTTGCTTACAGAAGTAATTAAAAGTTCCATTCCAACCCTTGTTCTTCTCTCTTTACAAGTCTGTGCTAACATCAGTTGTAAGGTTGGTGTCAACTGCAAATAAGATTGCCAGTCTGCTCAGAGCACTAAGCACACATTGAAACATAGAGCTATTCTGAAACATATCCAAAATGAGTGTGTGCTTAGTGCTCTGAATTAAAGTAACCAGTGCACTGCTAACTTAACAGTGAACGTTAGATAGATAGATGATCTGTCAAATGCAATTGTTTTGTCCCAGTAAGACAAGAGATTCAGGTTGTGGGGCGGCCAGTATAAATTATGTGTACCTGTCTTCTGATGTGCCGTTGTGTGCGTTGTCTTCTGATGTATTACTGTGTGCTTGTGTACGGCTTGTAATATGTCAGTGTATGTTTGTTTGTGTGAGTCTTATGATCTGACTGTGTTCATGAATGCCTTGAGATAAGGTGTATCTGAATTGTGATGTGTCTGTTTGTTTGTTTGGGTGTCTTGTTTGCAGAGTCATGTAAAATAATAACACAAGACAGAAAAACATGTTCTGGGAATCAGAACACATACCTATGTGCATTACTCAGCTAGAATATATGTGAGTTTGTGTTTTATGTTTTGTACAAACAGACAAAAGGCATCACAATTAATTCATACTCACGCATATATATGTGGACACTATCATTTTTTCTCTTTTGCTAACAGATGAATGTAAGTCCAAAATTGCAAAATTAAATAAGAATGTTACTATTATCCCTAGCAGACTATGCTAAAGAGTTATGAATACAGGAAATCTATATTTTCTCTATCATATACAGACATAATTTTGGTATCTAGAAAGCCATTTAATGCAATGTTCAAGACGGATCTATTGTATGTTTCATCCACCATCAGATCACTGTTTCAGCATAGTTTGGAAACTGAGAAGGACTCTGCCACTAAAGAGATCTGATTGCTTATAAATATCTAGAAAGGCATCACCACTCTTAGGAAATTGAGTTTGTGCTAATTAGTAAACACCACATTTATTCTTCTGTTTAAGAAAGAACATACCAAATGCTAAAAATAAAATAAACTTGATTGTCATAATTCAAAGCGCATATCAATTTAATAGTCTGAGTTGTTTAACCCCTTAAGGACCAAACTTCTGGAATAAAAGGGAATCATGACATGTCACACATATCATGTGTCCTTAAGGGGTTAAACTACATAATCAAAATAACTAAATGATGACAAGACAATTGTTATCACAAACTGTAGATATTTTTTATTATGTTTTACTAGTCAATTGCTTCCTGTATTAGTATAAAACTGTAGCTGCACTAGATTGCAATATTATTTATAGTTAAATAGCTACTACATTTTTACAGATTTCCCTAAATTCTATATCACAACTATAAATGTGGAGAGGCCTGTTGAGAGGCCTGTGCATCTCAATTTGTCTGATGATATGAACCAAATCAGAAACCGGCGTGTTTCACCATACTAACCTCATGCATTTCTTTCTTTCTGTAATGTTACAAAACTCTTTAATAAAACAGAAATTTACGTAAATGTGGAGAATTAACCCCTTAAGGACACATGACGGAAATATTCCATCATGATTCCATCATGATTCCCCTTTATTCCAGAAGTTGTGTCCTTAAGGGGTTAAATATTGTATTGCTAGGTTATACAGTAAATAGGGAACAAATTAACCATGTGCTTAGTTGGATTGAACAGTTCCACAATGCAACATTTTGGTTTTATTTTTAAAAAGAGCAATTCTGGGGGGAAAGTCTTAAAGTGAAGCTTTACCATGGAAACCAATGACAATTTCTAATTATTGCTCTGCATATTACCAATTTGTCTTTACATAAAATCATTATACTTCCACATAACATTTAAACAAAGCCTCTAGCTTGTCAAAATGTACACACAAAATATATTGACCTGATATTGTCTGTTCTCCAGTCATCTTAATAAACCATTTGTCTCAATGACTTTAGATTTTACATTGTTTATTGAGTTGTATCAATATTTTAGGAGATAGTTATTAAGTTAACCATTGTGCTATTTTGGTTGCAAAGTGTAAAATGTTGCATTGCTTGAGTTGGTTTCCATGGCGATTGCTCCTTATTGAATGATTTGCACCAGAATAGCACCAGGTCTCCCTTCATAAATGTCCCCCGTTATGTTTTGCTTAATATTTGGAAGCCAAGGGTTCATCCCCACTGAAATGTACTCCTCCGTATCAAAGAAACAGGGCTCAACTTCACAAGAAATCACAATGTGCATATTCAGCAAATATGCTACCTTACTATAGATGGGAACATAACCTCACTCTGCATGAGTGACTCTCATTGTTTTAGTTTTATAAATATCATGTATATTGATGTCAGTAATAATGTTCTTTGTTTTCATGCAAATTCTGGCATTAAGTGCACGAGTGTTTGTTGTTGATAAAAGCATATCACACATTGTTTCCCTTAGATTTGCAAACTTCAAACAATGAAATAATAAGTGCTGAGATTGAGAAATACAAGTACGAGACATGTTCAGGTTGAATTACCCTTCACAAAGTTCATTTGAAATGTGTCATGCAGGATTTAATGTAGGCTGCTTGAAAGATCTCCACAGGATAGAATCTGTGATGAACTAACTCTACAGTGCAGCTGCCAAAATGCAAACTTCATTTTTTTTTTTATTAATATCAAATACTTCTCATTATTTAAGCCTCATCACCATCACTCTTACAATCAAAAATATTAAAGTAACTCTTTAGTGACAAAGAATTCAGTAGGGCATATCAGTGGTGCCGAAAGACTACCTTCTTTATTTTCATGTATTTTTAGTTTAATAAGAAAGAATTGAAAAAAGACAAAGCATATCTCATGTACGACAAGATACAATTATCCTTTATTGTTATAACACTTCATGTCATTCAGCCAGTATTCAGTAATTCAGTAACATGTAAATAACAAAACTAATTATAATAAGAAAAGTATGAAAGTAAAATATGTGTGTGGTTGAGTACATGTATATATATCATTTTAATATTCGCTAAATGTTTACAATGTTATTGCTGTTTCTTTAATAGAATGCATTTACAATGGTACTGATTTCACGTGTACACAGTTAATACATGATGTTACCAATTTAATTACATGTATTGTTAACATAGCACCTTAAAAATTAAAGATTAAACCAGGTCATTTTGGGTAACTGCGTCTTGCAAAAAACAAAATAAAACAAAAACAAAACTCACTTAGAAATCGTTTTCTGTTAATAATTTTCTTAAAAATGTTATATTCATGAATGCTTGGATGAAGACATTTGCCAGTGCTTTTTTTTTTGTCCCTTATATATCTATATACAGAAATTAAATACATTTTAAAATAAACTGAATATCATAAATAAATCAAAGCATGCCCTGTACACACCATCGCTGAATAATTTTGTTACTTGCGAAGCACAGCTATGCAAAATATGAAAATATGCATGAACAGCATTGAGACTTTTTAAGCTTTTGTTTAGAGTTTAGACTTTAACCCTTTTGACACTTTTCTTGCACATTGACACTTACTGGAGGTGGTTGAATTGGGATTTAAACCTGGGTTTCTCTTGTCTAATGCAGTGATGTTTATGCCAAATTCTGAACCATTTGCATATTATGTCTTTACACTTTCCCACTGTCCATTTGGTGCATATGTGCTTCCAGTAAGCAAGTTCTTTCTCAGTTGTAGCACCTCCATGTCAACGTTTGTGTTTAGAGATACTATTCTGCACAGCCCTGGTGTCACACCTGATTAGTTGTTGTCACTTTCTTGTCAGATGGGACCAGTTTGGCCATTCTTTTCTGACTTCCTTTATTTGCAAGGTGTTTTTGCACACAAAACTACTGTTCACTAGATTGTTTTGTAAATACATACATTCATATATACACACACATACATATATACACATACATACACTATAAGTTAAGACCTTTAATATTATAAATTGTCGACATCAGGGAAATCTTAACATGCTTATAGCATGTTGTTTATCTGGAATCTGATAGTCTCCTATGAAAAAAAATGATTTAAAAAAAAATATTTAAAGAATTAATGATTAACTGATAATTATATAATTGTTAATTGATTAATCTGTAAACTGTAAACCAGAAACTTCCTTCATTAATATATTACACATCATGAAATACTGTATTTACCTTGCTTCTAAAGGTCCTCTCTTTACATGAGATTCATTCTTACAAACTTCTACATGCAAACAATACATATAGTGAGTTAAATGTATAGGAAGCACAACACATATAAAAGTATACATATGAGAGAAGAGTAGGCTTCTGATTCATAAATCTTAAATACAAAACAAGAGACAAATAATGGTGCAATACAATGGATAATTACAAGTGAAATAGATGTGGGTCAATTGAACACTCACACGTTATAGAGCTGTCTTGGCTCTATTTAGAAGTCCTGGATGGAATAATCTCCATCTATGGATACAGGTAGAGGGTCTTTAAGACTTGATATCAAGATGGTATAAACATCATAAGAAAAAGAAACCATAGCAAGCTGTTCGTTCAGCATTTTTATATCAATAAATTATCTTTTATTTCTACACACCTGTGGAGTACTTACTTTTTCCCAACTCCTGTATTTCATCCTGTTCCTGCATATATCCTCAGGTGGGGATTTTTCCACCTCTGGTTCTTCACACCAGAGCAGGTCCATGCTCTGGGTGACGTAAGTAGGATAATCTCCTTTCTATATTACCGCATTTATATACATACCATACCAGTGGAATTTTTTAATGTTTCTTTTTCATATGATGTTCATACCATCTGGATATCAAGCCTTAAAGACCCTCTACCTATATCCACAGATGGGGATTATTCCATCCAGGCCTTCTAAATAGAGCTGAGACAGCTCTATAAAGTGTGAGTGCTCAATTGACCCACATCTATTTCACTTGTAATTATCCACTGTATTGCACCATTATTTGTCTCTTGTTTTGTATTTAAGCTTTATGAATAAGAAGCCTACCGTACTTTCGAATCTATATTTTATTTATTCTAATCGTTGTTCATTTCTCTTCATTCAATTTTACTGTATATGTTACAATGGTGAGGGAACCTCTTGGTGAATTGTTGCTGCTTCAGCTGATAGTGAGTGCCTATGTGATCCCTGTGTATATATTACATATAAAAGTATACAAATTAATCAACAGTTTTGTGTAAAAGGTTTAAAAAGGTTTAAAGAAAAAATTAAATTTCAAATGTAAAGTATTCATTCCATCATTTTAATATTCGCTAAATGTTTAAAATGTTATTACTGTTTCTTAATAGAATGTATTTACTATGGTACTGATTTCACATGCACACAGTTAATAAATGATGTTACCAATTTAATTACATGTATTGTGAACATAGTACCTTAAATATTAAAGATTAAACCAGCTCATTTTGGGTAACTGCGTCTTGCAAAAAGCAAAATAAACCATAAACAAAACTCACTTAGAAATTGTTTTCTGTTAATAATTTTCTTAAAAATGTTATATTCATGAATGCTTAGATGAAGACATTTGTCAGTGCTTTTTTTTGTCCCATGATTTCTCCCATCTCTAAAATTGCAAGAGCCTAATTTTTTGTTTGATAATAGAAGATACTGTCTAGTTAAGCAATACTGAACTGGATGAAAGGATTCTCCAGTCAATTAAGATAATTAACCCCTTAACTATTAGAAAAGGTGACCAAGAATGCCTTTGTGAGGCATTGTTTTTCCATCTGGCAGTCAAAAGGTTAATTGCCAGAAGCAAAGCCAAGAGCCCTTAACAGTCAACCAGCTCTTTCACTGACAAATAAAGGCAGGCATCTTCCCACAAGCCTCCCTTAAAACACAACTGATGTCACTTAAAAACATTTAAGGCACCGATCAAGGCAAACATCATGATGCCTGTTTCTATATTTAGAATAGACAATTTAATCCCAAGGTGGCAACATTTTGACATTTTAGTATCTATTTTCTTTATCTGTTTAAATGTTATAGTGATATTTTTCCTTAATCAACTAAATTAATATACAATGTTACAATATTATCTCTCTGTTTTTAAGTGTACTTTTACAACACGGGCGGGCGGGATTTGCGGGCTTATGGGGAAAAAAATCATTGAAAACATGACAAAGGTTCATAGTTACTAGAATGACTATGGGTACATTTACATATTTACAAAAAGGGAGATTGCACAAATTGCACAAGACAAATGTTCTACACATTTACTGTGCAAGGAAAAATAATTAATACATTCTAAAAATTAACCAAAGAATGATGAAAGAATGATGAAATAACACATCTCTCCTACAAACATTGTAAATAGAAAAATATGTTTAATTACTATTATTGGGTCATCATACCCTCCAATATGGTAAATCCATACCCATACATAACATACCCATACCTATACATAACAGGTAAGAACCAAAAAATCTTCAATGGAACAAATTCACTCAAATTATCTGCATGGCATGTTAAAGAAATAGGTATATATACACACTAATGAGAAAATTAAATAATATGTGAAAAAAACTAGGTGTTCCCAGGTGTACCTCACAAACACCCAATAACCAGATTAGAGCAAAAAAAGTGGGAAGAAACCACCCAGTATACGTAAATTAATTAAATACAATCTGGAAAGATGAACCAGGATTAATAAAATAAGTATAAACCTGGAATAATAATAAACATTACATAGCGTAATACAGTTACAATAAAATGAAGTGCATGATGTTTAGATATTGCACTCACAAACATAAGGTGAAAGCAAGCTTCTCATCCCACCAGGGGTTAAAACAAATTGGAAAGCTGGTAGATTTCAATCCTCATAAATTCCTTAAATGGATGAAGGAAAGAGAGCCATACATGGTGAAGTACAGTAAAATCACAGAAAATGTTATTAAGATTGCACTTACAAGCAGGCAGAAAATCTGGGGATGTATCCACACAGAGCCAGCAGGAAGTAGTTAAAAACAAACAAAAAAACAAACAAATTAAAGTCCATATAGAGTCCAAATTACGCTGTCCAATGTGTTTCGTCAAATAGGGGGACTTCCTCAGGGATCTGGAGTTGTTCTTCCATAGAGGGACTTCTTATACTGGTGACAATCATAGTCCATTCGTTACATGTGTTGGCGTGCGTTCCATCCGTGTAACGCACTGATGTACGTGCTGTGTGACTCAGGGAAAAGATAGATGACGTAATTGTGAGAAACAGATCAATCAGAATAGGCATAAAACGCATGCGCATGAACAAACGGGAAAAAAACCTGAACGCCATGCGCGTGTGTATATCATGATTCATACCATTCATAATAAAAAGTGAGAACAAATAGACGAAGAGCCGCCTTTTTATATGAGTATATTAGAAAGTGAGAACAAGCAGGCAAACCACCACCTTTTTATGCGAATTGAAACACCAAACATATGAATATGCTAGAAAGGTGAGAACAAATAGGCGAATGACCGCCTTTTTATACGAATTGAAAAACAAAACATATGAATATGCTAGAAAGGTGAGAACAAATAGGCGAACAACCGTCTTTTTATACGAATAGAAACACAGAGCATAGTGTGTATGACACATATTTATACATACACTGAGCTGGATTTTATATAGTATTGAATTTTTATATAGTTACATTTAAGATTAAAAATTATTATTTTAAATTGATTATTCATTATGAATTTAATACCATCAGTAAAAAGATTTTGCATTATCCAAAAATTAAAGATACAACACCCCTCGGTCCAGACAGAACCAGACTGGGAATGTAGGCAAGGTTACAGAGGTAGTTCAGGGCCTAACCCTAGGGAACAAAACTAGAAATGAAGAAACAAATATGGGGAGGAGAGAGGACAAGGTAGTGAGGTAGTATAGGCGAGGTGGCCGACTCTCTATTTGGCCGAGTCCTCTCTCCTCCCCATATTTGTTTCTTCATTTCTAGTTTTATCCAAAAATTAGTTGATATTTGATATTAGATATTATGAACATGATTCAATATATATATTTGTGAGTGTAAAAAAATGAAAAAAATTGAAAATAGAAATGAAAATGAAAATAAGAATAAAAATAAATTAAATATAAAAGAGTAATAAATATATCAAGATATGAAAATAATATGAAAATAAAATAAATAAAAAATAAAAAAATATAAAAAAATATAAAATATAAAAATAAAAATAAATATAAAAATAAAAATAAGAAATATAAAAATATAAAAAAATAAAAATAATAATAGATCAAAAAATATAATGAATATGAAAATAAATATAAAAATTACTCACAGATAATAGGAAAAAACACAAAAAATTTAAAAAATACCAGCATAGCGTATCTTTATATATATGTCATATATTGAATACATACATATAATTAATCCACCACATTCTTTCTATGTATATATATATATATATATATACATATATATATATATATATAAATAGAGAACTGGGAGGAAAAAATGTATACTATAAAAGACCTTGAAGGTCTATCTCTGCATTCAAACCTTGATGTAAAGTTCTTAAATTATAATTCCAAAAGGCTTCCTGGCGAATAAATTCCTGTAAATTATTTCCACCTCTCCAGCCTAAATCTATCTTGTCTATGCCAAATGCTAAAAAAAATTCCCACCTAAAGTGGGGGCATGTGTTAAAATGTTTTGGAACATTATGATCTAATTTGCCCTTTCTTATATTATTGAAATGCTCCAAAAGTCTCACATGGAGTTTACGTATGGTGCGACCCACATATTGGGCTCTGCATCCACATTGTAATAAATAGATTACAAAAGTAGAGGAGTATCGAATATGTTTTTTTATTTTATAAGTTTTTTGCGTATATGTACCTAGAAAATTTTCTATTTTTCTTTTTTGGTGCTTACAAGTGGAGCAGCGACCACAACAAAATAAACCACTTATAGGAGTTTGAAGCCAATTATTTGAAATTGAGGTATTGGCAGGAAGGAGGCTGGGAGCTAATTTGTTTTTACGATTATTTGCTCCTTTGTATATTACCGTTGGAGAATCTGGTAACATCTCTCCTAAAATATCGTCCTTCTTCAAGATTTACCAATACTTCTTAAGAACTTTTTCAATTCTTTTTGCTTGTGCGTTGAATTGTGTTAAAAACGCAAATTGGAATTTACTATTATTATTATTAGTATAAAAGTTATTATTATTTTTATTTTTGTTTTTCCGTTGTGGAGTGCTGTTCTCCTGCAAGAGGAGAGATCTGTCAGTTTCTAAGACTATCGGTTCATCAATTTTCAATTTTGCTTGGTTATAACCTTTCTCAATGTAGCGTTTTTTAATGATATGGGCTTGTTGTAAAAAAATATGGTCATCAGTACAATTTCTTCTTAGGTGCATTAATTGGCTTTTGTGGATGTTGGCAAGCCAGGAAGGATGATGAGAGCTGAAGTGTTCTATAGCCGTGTTACAATCAGTGGGTTTGAAATAAGTTTTTGTTTTTAAATCATTCTGATAAATATAAATAGTTAGATCCAGAAAATCTATAGATGTTTTGTCAGATCTGAAAGTAAAGTGTAAATTATACTCATTCCTATTAACCTCCTTGAAATTTTTTTCCAAACTTGGGGCATCTCCCTCCCAAATTAACAACACATCATCTATGTAGCATCGCCATAGGACCAGCCTGCCCCCCGTATACTCTCCCAGGGTAATATAATCAATTTAAAATAATTTTTAATCTTAAATGTAACTATATCAAAATTCAATACTATATAAAATCCAGCTCAGTGTATGCATAAATATGGGTCATACACACTATGTTCTGTGTTTCTATTCATATAAAAAGGCGGCTGTTCGTCTATTTGTTCTCACTTTTTGTAAGGGATGGTATGAATCATGATTTACACACGCGCATGGCGTTCAGGTTTTTTTCCCGTTCGTTCATGTGCATGCGTTTTATGTCTATTATGATTGATCGGTTTCTCACAATCAAGTCATCTATCTTTTCAATGAGTCGCACAGCACGAACATCAGTGCGTTCCATGGATGGAAAGCATGCCAACACATGTAACGAATGGACTATGATTGTCACCAGTATAAGAAGAACAACTCCAGATCCCTAAGGAAGTCCCCCTATTGGATGAAACGTGTTTTACAGCATAATTTGGACTTTATATGGACTTTTATTTAATTTGTTTTATTTGTTTGTTTTAACTACTTCCTGCTGGCTCTGTGAAGATTACCATGCTGTATTTGGTTCCACATTGTGTGGATACATCCCCAGATTTTCTGCCTGCTTGTAAGTGCAATCTTAATAAAATTTTCGGTGATTTTACTGTACTTCACCATGTATGGCTCTCTTTCCTTCATCCAATTAAGGAATTTATGAGGATTGAAATCTACCAGCTTTCCAATTCATTTTAACCCCTGGTGTGGTGAGAAGCCTGCTTTCACCTTAAGTTTGTGAGTGCAATATCTAAACATCACACACTTCATTTTATTGTTACTGTATTACGCTATGTAATGTTTATTATTAAAACAGGTCTATACTTATTTTATTAATCCTGGTTCATCTTTCCAGGTTGTATTTAATTAATTTACTTATACTGGGTGGTTTCTTCCCACTTTTTTTGCTCTATCTGCATGGCATGCATCATCTGATTGTATACTATGTCTCCCTTTGATCTTATGCAAACAGAAGCTGCTGTTCCTGCCAACACTGATTCTCTTGATGCCAGGAACTCTGCTTGATACATGGAATGCTTCTGTGTTACCACCTACACTCTGGTGCAGGATATGGAGTATGGACAAGAGACCACTAGTAGTGGTCAACTTAGATAAAATGATAGACCAAGGAGGACAGATGAAAGCCCATGCCACCTCACAGCTGGTAGCAATTCCCCCTATATGATGTAAATTTAAGTCTGACTTCTATGCCCACATAACATTCTCTATGTCAGTCGTTCCCAACCAAGTCCTCAAGTACCCTCTAAAAGTCCAGGATTTAGGTGATTACCCAGTTGTGTCTAAGATGTTTTTAGAAAGAAAAACAAAAACTCAACAATGTAATCCCTAAATCCTGGACTGGTAGGGGGTACTTGAGGACTGGGTTGGGAACCCCTGCTCTATGTGATAGCATGGTTCTCCAAACTCTGACCCTACAGATGTTGCTGAACTAAAACTAAGATAATGAATGAAATAGATAGCCAGATAATCATGAATGTTGTAGTTCAGCAACATTTGGAAGGCCAGAGTTAGAAGAATCATGTGATAGAGTAATAGTTAGTTGTTGCCTCATGGAAACCTCTTCAAGTTTACAAATGTGTTTGCAAATGTTTTTGTTGGAGTCATATCTGTGTTGCTTGTCTACTGACTAAATGTGAACACATGGTAATCTCTGACGTTAATATATATAAATGGTAGACATGTGCCATTCGTTTCATTCCGAATGTATATTCGGACGAATTTCGTGCAAATCGGACATTCGGATGCTTACGAATGTCTGAAGTTGGAATGGTCAAACTGACGAATTTCCGAATTGCTGAAGTGCCGAATTTCCGAGGTGCCAAACTGAATTGCCAAAGTCCTGGATTGCCGAAGTTCTGAATTGACGAAGTTCTGAATTGTCGAAGTTCCGAAGTGGGTTAGGTGTATGGTTTAGGGTTAGGGTTTAGTGCTAGGGTTAGGGGTTATGGGTTAGGGGTAGGGTTAGGGATTAGGTTTAAGATCTGAATTACCAAAGTTCCGAATTGCTGAAGTGCCGAAGTCCCAAATTTTTTAAGTGATGAACCGAATGCGATTAGTCCGAATTGCCAAAGCAGACAATTTTTTTTTTACCTGAATTTCCGAACCAAATTTTTGGCCCATGCACATCCCTAATAAATGCTACTACTTTGCAGATTAATAGCTGCTATTGTTCTATTCCACAGCTCATGTAAGTTATGATTGTGGTACATGGCTGTTGACTCCAATGGGCAATCCTGAGATCCTAACACGCACGCACTACACTGAGGCATAAAATAAGACTACTGTATTAATGGAAGGGCTTTTGGCAACCAAAGACAAGGTTCAGGTGTTTGGGGTATACAGATTGAGATCTAGAATACTACATTAATAATATGTATGTGTTACCATGGTATGTTGCATTTTCCACACCAAAATTATATTTGACCCACAAAACAAAGTGAAGGACCTGAAGAAGTGTAATATGACCATTTTTTTTAAAGTTTAAGTTATAAATTTCTACTGTTTTTAGAATAATACATACTGAAATAGCACAATTATAATATGAAATATTGTTTTGCAAGAGCTAAAGATGATAGAAAAACTTCTTACATTCTGGTAGTGTATTGCCGGGCTATAACCCTGCATTAAAAACAAACAACATTATAACCTAACAATGATAACATTGATCAGCTATCTTCTTAAAGGTCAATGAGATAGTAATGACTGTTGACACAACCAAGATAACTTAAGATCCACAACTCAACCCCACCTCCCACTGGTAAATATATTTAAAAAAAAAAAACAGTCCAGCAGTAGCTCCCAACCCTTCAATTCAACGAGAAAAATCTTCCAAGGCATTATTGGCATTTACATAGCACCAGCTTATTTCACAATACTTTACAATGTTATAAAAGGAAGGATTTAACAACAAATTAAACAAACTATTACAAATTGTGACAGGAATGCCAGGCTGAAGATTATAAATGTCACATGTATATGAAGTCTTACTAGATAGATATGCATACTTCTAGCCATACTGACTTATTAATTTAAATGAATAGCTAGATGGAAATCCCAATTTTATTGTTGGCACTTACTAAAAACACATTTTAAGACTGCCTACAACCCTATAAAGCCTTAATTTAAATTGGTTGTGAAACATTTTAAAGAGCCATTATTATCACCAAAACCACTACAGCTTAATGTAGTGGTTCTGGTGTCTATAGCATGTCCCTGCAGGTAGATCACTGTAAACAATGCCTTTTTAGATAAAATGCATTGTTTGCATTGCTGCCTAGTAACACCTTGAGACAGCTAATAGAGGTGCTTCCTATCTCAGTGCTGCAGTCATGCAATGTGCAGCACCAACGTTCAGCGTCTCCACGCTCTGCATGTAGATCCTGAATGCTCCCCATAGAGATCCTGATCCACTGATCAATCCAGGCTTATTATTTTTTTTATTGAAAATAACATATGAGGATGGGAGAGCGACCTATTTCTTTCTAGTGAAGCAGTAGGTTGATTTGTGGACATTTGCAGACTTCTTTGAGACTGAGGGGAATTTGTCTAAGTTCTTGATACAAAGTGTAGATTAATAGACTACAGGAGAAGGCTGTGCAGAGTTTATGTATAAACTGAGGAAGGGATGATGTGAATGTTTCTGATATAGTTTCAGCTGTTGCTAAAGTTACAATGGTGGCTGTGACATTGGCCTTGCAGATGAAAGCAAGCAGTGCTGTTATTATTATCTCCAAATAGTTATATGCTACACATGAAGGTAATGGCAGGAAAGGGGACGACTGACCAAGACTTTTGCGGTCATGGCATTGTTATTGGTGTGGGCTGTGGTGATTGTATAACTATCTGCTGGTCCAATGAGAAGAACTCGGCTTAACAGTCATATAGTCTTATGATTAATAAGAGTGATCATTGGGCATGGTGTTTTCTTCAATTTTTGACTCCAACCTTGATGCTTCTTCATCCATGGTAAAGCTGCCTGTTGACTTTGCAGTTATTATTGAACAGCTTGTTGGTGTTACAGCACTCAATTCCTCCTGCCAGGCCACACTTATGAGAGGGAAATAATACCAAGTCAGTTGGAGGCGTTCAGTGGATACCACCATGGCTGTACCAAAGTGGTTGGTCACATTGTGGCTGATCAAGTCTTCATCTCTAAGGATGTTCTTTTCTGTGAAATCAGATTTGCCATCTTCAGGAAGTTCAACTGCATGAAATCATCATGTACTAAGGCCACACCCTTTTTAGCCATACAAGTATGGAAGCAAACACAGTGGTAGAGTGCAATATAAGAATGCAAGTAAAAGACAGTTTGGAAGAAGAACGATACTGTAGACATTATGTTTTAAACTGAACTGAACTAAACTGAACTGCTTCAATAAAATAGACCAGGAAGCACTTTCATAATGTGGATGTTCATCTGTCTGTAAATCATCTTATTTCTCGTTGTTAAACATTATCTCTTCTGGTAGTTCTCCAACAGATACTTTTATCTGCATGCTCTCCTGTACCATTTTGAGTATAATGATTCTCTTGAAGTAATTCCAAATTATTTAGACTGTTCTATCTGTGTTCCTTACACTTTGACTGCATTCTCGACCTTCTCTCGGGTTCAACTCTTGCAGTTTTCAGTTTGCAAGGTTTTCTTTGCTAAACAGTTTGCTTTTATTCTCCAGTACAATTTTAACCAAGGCAATGTTTTTTGTCATGGTTGATGATAGGCCACCTTTGTTCTTCCTCCACATAAATTTTAGCTTATGAGACCAGTGACTTTCTTTGTAAGCCACCTGGTGCTAACACCAGAAACCACAACAATCTCATATCCATTCCATGTAACTCTCACTATAATTCCTCCTAATTAAAGCTGCCCTCTGGAATGCACGCCCTGTGTGCAGCACTGTTAAATCAACTTCCATCCATGATCTATTTATCTCAAATTTCAATATTCCCATTAACCCACCTTTGACCTCAGCAGGCTCTAAACTATTTTCAATTACTTCCTCCATTGGACTATCGCAGTGGGCTAATTCTCCCACCCATGTAGCTGGCAATACCCTCGATCTCATTTTCTCTTATGCATGTACAGTATCTAATATCTGCAACATTTCCTCTCTCTGACCACCACCTCTTATCATTTGCTCTCAAGTACCCCTTCACCAAACAACCTCAGCCTATCCCCCTTCAACTCAGGAGGAACCTTAATTGTATTGACCTCCAGCAGCTGTGAGCTGATATTGATTCACAACTGCTATCCATCCCTTCCCTCTCCTGTACCTCACTGGCCATTTCCACATCAAACACTACCCTCACCTCGGCCTTGAATGCTGCAGACCCGCTCTAAACATGCACCTCGAGGAGGACACCCCCCAACCGTGGCATACTAAATCAGCACGCTACCTCCATAGTTGCTCCTGTTGTGCTGAATGCTCCTGGAGGAAGTCTAGCACCCAGTCAGACTTTCTCCATTATAGATTCATATTGTGTTCATACAACGCAGCCCTTGCCAAACAGTCATCCTTTTCCTCCCTCATTAGTTCATGCTCACGCAATCCCAGGCGTCAATTTGACACCTTTAACTCTCTTCTTTGCCCTGCTGTGGCCACCCCTCAAACTAACCTTACAGTCGATAGCTTTGCATGCTACTTTACCGACAAGATTCAACAGCTAAGGAAAGAATTCTCCCCACCTTGCTGTTCTCTTTCTGAACCACACATAGATCATGCCTTTCCTACCCTTCAGACTTTCTCCCCAGCTACTGAACAAGAGGTGGATGTGCTTCTCCTTTACTCTCGCCCCACCACTTGCCCGCTCGATCCTATCCCATCGCACCTTATCAGATCTCTCTCCCCTTGTCTTGTGCCTTCCTTAACACACATCTTCAACTGCTCTCTCTCTTCTGGCGTTGTCCCTGCTGAACTTAAACTGCTGACCTTAAACATGCCACTATAGTACCTATACTGACCTGTCCTCCCCCTCTAACTATCATCCCATATCCCTGCTCCCTTTCCCCTCAAAGCTTCAGGAAAGACTTGTCTTTGCCCGTGTGTCTCACTTCCTCAATTCCAACTCTCTCCTTGACCCTCTTCTGGCTTCCACCCTTTCCACTCTACTGAGACTACTCTTATCAAAGTTAATAACAACCTTATCGCAGCTAAATCCAAAGGCCACTACTCTAAACTAATTCTTCCTGACCACTCTGCTGCCTTTGACACCCTCAATCATGCTCTCCTTCTTCAAACTCTTTAACCACTCAGTCTCTGTGACTCTATCCTCTCATGGTTTTCCTTTTTTCGCTCCCAATACTCATTCAGCGTGTCCTTTTCTAATGACAACTCCTCCCATCACCTCCTGTCTCGGTTGGAGTCCCCCAAGGCTCTGTCCTTGTTCCCCTTCTATTTTTTTATTTATACTGCCTCTCTTTGCAAGCTTTTTACCTCTTTTGGATTCCACTACCACCTGTACACTGATATATCTCTCCTCCCAGGACCTCTCCCCTGCCATCCTGCAATGTGTCACTACTTGCTTATCCTCCATTTCTGATGTCCTCCCGCTTTCTGAAACTCAATCTCTCTAAAATTGAGCTCCTTGACTTTCCTCCTCCTAATACTGATCATCCTCTTTGGATCTCACTTTAAGTTAGTAGTATCCACATAAGTCAATCCTTGCAAGCACGCTGTCTTAGTGTCATACTTGACTCTGGCCTCACCTTTGATCCTCACATCCAGTATGTTGCCAAATCCTGTAGATTCCATCTTAAAAACATAGCCCGCATCTGGCCCTTTCTTAAACAAGTTGCTACCAAGGACCTTGTCCATGCTCTATTAATTTCCAGCATGGATTATTGTAACCCTTCTCGGTCTCTCCACTCTGCCCGTGACCTTCTCCTGTCAGCAGCTCGCACCCGTATGGCCAACTCGTGCTTGCAGTACTTCTCGAGGGTGGCTCCCTTCCTATGGAATAGCCTGCCTACCCGCATCAGACTCTCCCCTAGTCTTTAATCATTTAAGAAGTGCCTTAAAACCCGTCTCTTTAGGAAAGCTTATAGCCTCCCAGACTAAGCTCTACCTCACATACCTGTCTCTTGCTCTCTCCTAAAGGGCAGCAGTCTACTCTCTCCTCCAGCTCTGCTTCACTCCCACCTTATTTGATTGCTATTTCCTGTCCTAATGTATTTTATACCCCACTTCCTATAGAATGTAAGCTCGTTTGAGCAGGGTCCTCTTCAACCTCTTGTTCCTGTAAGTTTTCTTGTAATTGTCCTATTTATAGTTAAATCCCCCCTCTAATAATATTGTAAAGCGCTACAGAATCTGTTGGCGCTATATAAATTGCAATAATAATAATAATAACTCTGTATGTTTAGGCACATTGCCCACTGGTCTCACATAATTTATTTCTGGTCTTCCATCTTCTTTCTCTTGCATGCCTCTCTAGTTGGTTTTCTTTCCCCATCTATCTGTCTTTCTGCCCACTAGCACTCTGTCTTTTTCTTGTCTTCATTCCATGTCCCCTCTGCCCTCATCCTATTGCCTCTCCACATGTCACTCAACCCTCAGTAATTTATAACTCGCTCACTAACCCACCCACTCACCCACTTATTATAAAGGAAGTAAGAAGCTCTAACAATGAAAATCAATCCATCATTAACACTTTCACCTAGATTTGTCTTGATAAATATGGGCCTCTGATTGTTATATTAAGTTATTTTTATTAATTTATTTATTAGTTTTTGAAAAATTTAACTATTTTCCAATGTTATTTCTATTACTTCTCTTTCCAATACATCTAAACAATTTAAAGAAAATTAGTTTGTTTCTTTTGCTAACTATCATTTATAACTTCATGCATATGTTTAAAAAATTACATTCTGGGTTTAACAGTTTTTGCAACACAAAAGTAACTATTTAATAATTTGTAATTTCTTGTCTTAGATGTTCCAAAATAAACATCTATGTAAATGTTCGATATGCTTTAACTAATTCTGGTAAACATGACACTTTAATGAGTCCTTGCATGAAAAAAAAAAATGTTTACAAAGAACATTTTAGCAAATTTCTGAAAAGAGTAAAAATTTTTACAGAAAGGGACAAAAGAAAATGTGATCTTGTATTAAGAGGTATATAGTTGATATGGATCTGGCAATAATGGGGAGCTTTATAAACGTGTTGCTTAATTAAAATGGAGGCAAATGTCTAAAGTAGAGAAATCACCACGGTTATGTCCCTACTGATTTAATTGGTTTTCAAGGTGACTGCTTAATTTGTAAAATTGAGCCCTTAACCTTAAATACAGTTACAAATCTAGCCCAAGGTATTAAAAAACAAACAAAAAAAAAAACAAGTTGGTAGACAGATGGTTCCGATTTCCAGCATAGATTGTAGCAACTCTTTTAGGATTATTCACTAAAGTGACTATTGCCACAAATACAAGGTGAATTCGGTATTCATTTCATATGTAAGGAAAAAATGGGCAAACTAAAAACAGAATTGACTCAGAGAATTTTCTTTTAATTCGCTGCAAACTTCTGCCATTTCTCACTTTAGTGAATAACAAGGTAAGAGACAGTTTTCTTTGGTCCTTTCTACTTTTTTCTACTTTGATAACATACTGAATCCGTTTACTCTTTTAACTGTCCTGAATACCCCCTCAATATGGTTTACTAGGCCATACCTCTGGCTCTTCTCCCAACACTCAACTTGAGAAGACCTAAAACCTACTTTTCAGGCTTTATAACCGTGCCCCGTTTTAAGGACCAGACTCAACAATTTTGTGTCTTGCCTTCACATGACCCAAATAGAGTAGACTATTTCTTGAACCGGATTACAATGGAAAGTTCATAAGAGGTGATGTGCAAGATTGCCACTGACATAAGGATCATGCTCCGGCAAGCCATCATAGAGTGAAAGGGTACCCGCTGAGATATCAGTCTGGACCCCTTCAGAAATTAAGTTAGAGTGATATTGAATAACTGAAAGCATGGCTTTTTCTTCAGACATATTCCTAATCACTAGGAGGTCTGACCCTTCTGGTAATCATGCCCTCTGTTACTGGAGAATTCTAAATTAATTTAGACAGCAGTAGTTTTTCACAAGAGCCCTGTGTTGGAAGACATATTAAATAAACAGTGAGTTGTCGTAAGTTGACAGATTCAAACTTCAGATCAAAATAGACATTGTGGAGAAATGTTTGATTGTCAACGAACTTCATCTCAAAACCATTCAATGTTTAGCCAACTAATTTCGAAAGCCTCTTTTCAAGCATTTCGAACTGCTGTTTCTATTTTGCTCTCCAAATGAAACAATCTTGTAGTATATGACCTTGATCAAAGAGGCTGTGCATCGAACATGACTGCTCTAAGATATTTTACATCAGCCAGCATTATGCGAGCCTATGTTATACAAGTAGCAGAAGGGATACGTTTATAAATGACGTGTGACTGAATGCATATCCATATATCTTCTTGTGTAATGTGTTCATATGAGTGAAATGTACTTGTGTGAATTAAAATGTATGTATGTATAAGAGTGTATGATGCCATATGCACATGGATATAGTGTATGATGTTGATGCACCTGTATACATGAGGGTAAAATGCATGTGTGTGGCTGCATCCTTTATTCGCTCATTGCAAGGTGTGAGCCCTACAGGAGAGCCTAATGTATATGGAGCATACCTGACCGTGAATATGAATGCTGAAATCATTAGCAGATTGCACTTAAAAGTCTTCCAGGAAATAAAAACATAAACTATTAAAGGGACATTGTAGGCACCAAAACAATCTTAACTTAATGAAGCAGTTTTAGCGTATAGCGTATGCAGACTCACTGCTCAATTTTCTGACATTAAAGAGTTTAATCACTTTTGTTTTATTTTTATGAAACCCTAGCCACACCTCCCCTGACTGTTACCAACACAGCCTGCATTAAAAAATGGTTTCACTTTTAGTCAGATGTTCACCTCCTTTGAAAGTTTTTATGCTCTGTAAATTAAACTTAAATCACAGAGGTCTAGAAGGCTATTAACAGAGCAGAAGAAAATACATTCTAAGTTAAACAGAATGTGCAATAAAGGGAATTTAAATATTAGGTGACTATTTAAAGGAAGTGTTTAGGAAAGCTGTGCAAGTCATATGCAGGGAGGTGTGACTAGGGCTGTATGAACAAAGTGGTTTAACTCCTAAACGAGTTATGAGAGTGGGTACTTGCTCTATTCTGCAGATGCCCTTGCCATAGGTCTGAAATGTATAAAGCATCTTTTGAGTGCTTCTGACTTTCTCCTCCTGTTATACCTTATCTCCAAGGTGAATCTTAAATACATTTTTTAAATTACATCGGTGAGTGTGTGATCCATGACATCTCTGTGGAGCCTGGTTTTCTTTGCTCCTAGACTAATTATATACGCTCGGTTGAGGTATGGATAATGTGAGTAGATGAAAGCCTCATTGGTACACTAACATGGCAATGTAAAACTACTATAGTGCTGCTTCCTCAATGTATGTTGCAGGGAAAAACTAAATTAAGGTGATAGTAATGATAAAAGTACACTGCAATTGTAAATATATGGATCATTTGGTGCAAATAAACCATCTTCCAACTAAAAGTCAGATGAATGAAAAATGAGGAATATATTGCACTTTGAGAATCTCCAGAGTAATGAACAGGGATAATCATTGTAGTTATTTATTGTGAAAAATAGAATAGAAAAGCACCAGGCAGAATAATGTACAAGGAAAATAAATCTAAATACAGGCAAAACAAATAACGGGGAGACACTGTTTAGCAAGAAAATATGCATTTCACGTCTAATAGGAGACGCTTCTTCAGCAATAATATATAGCAAAGGCACAAGGGTACATCTGCAACAAACAGAAATAGTACACACTAATATGGGGCCAATGCAAGTACTTCTTCCACCCTCGGCAAAGATCAATTTTTCTGCTCCCTTATGAGATTAAGTTCCATTCTCAGATGTTTATTCACTAAATAATACATTTTCCACTTCCACCATTCCTAAACTTTGCAATTTGAATTTTACTTTCCTACATTTTGGTGGTTAATGCTCCCAGTCTCTGATCATTCTTTAACTGTCCCTCTCCCCATAGGCTTGATTTCTTTCTCTTAGCAATACCGTTGATACACTTTCTTTCTCATCAACTTTTCCTCCGTTTTTTTTTCTACCTCTGTTTACGCTTCTCTACTTAATCTTTCCAGTCTGTTGATTTTTGTTTTAAAAGTCTCCATCTTACCTGAGTTGAATACATTTTCAGCTTTGCTATTTTGACCTGAGTTTTAAAAGAGACACACACAAATTGCCTATTACACAAATCACCTAACACATACACACTGCTAAATAAATAAATAAATAAACAAACACACACAAATTTGGGAATGCACTGGATTGGCTTCAATCTCGATGATCTCAGGTAATGAGGTGGGGGCCAGCCACGGACACTTGCGCTGTGAGGGAGAAAAGGCCATAAATACTATTATTTCTCCCTAAAGGTGGTGCAGGTAACCTAAATCCACCATGGCACTAAAGCATTAGGAATACACATTATTATTCGTAACGCTATATTGTTCCTTCAAAATACCCAGATGCTTTGCCAGCGTTATGGCTGTAAGAGTACTTAGAGTTTGTTTGTCCATTTGCCTCTCTACAAAACTTACCCTTTGCTTACAGAATCTTGCTTCATTGACCATGTCGTAGAATCCCCAATATCACAGATTCACCTACAAATAGTCACTGTTGGGTGTCCCTTAACATGTTGAAAATCCTTTATAAATTTGGTAGTGTGTTTTTACCCTAATATTGCTCTTGGTTTGATTAAGATTAATAAAATTATTTTTTCAAATATTTTGTAATCATGCAATAGGTCAATAAATAACATGTTCCTTCTTAAGTACAAATAAACTAATGCATTTATCTGCATGTTTTCTAGCACCTAACATAGCATGTGATTTTTTGGGGGGGTTTATTCACCTATTATCTGCACGACCTGTTATATTTTCTAAACATTATTCTCTTCCTGACTCTCTCACTGTCCTGGCCCTTGGACTCTTATCCAATATATGCTTTTATTTATTTAACTTTTTTGGAAGTTTCTAAGTTTCTCACCCGCTGGGTCATTGGCATCTTTAAGTGAGATTTTGGTAGCAGTGAGTTAAGATTTATGATACGGGAGGACAGAGTGTGAAAAGGGTATCATCATCAGTTTTGGCTGAAAGAAAGGAAACATATCTTAAACAAAAAGGGAGCCTTTTCAATTCATCTGTGTTGTTAGGACAACGTAAACTATCCTTTAAATGATTAGTTCCACTTCAAAGGAATTTACATTCAACAGTGAAAATGCAGACTCCTTCTATTTATCCAAAAGGATTTCTCACTAAGGAGAGTCATAGGTTTCGCCCCTGTATTTATTTTTTCCTTTTCACAGTGCACTTAAATAAAAAGAAGGTTGACACAAAAAATTGCAATTATGAACAATATACCTGTTAAAAGATAGTGTGAGCTAAAACAGGTGATGCAGAAATCAGATACAAGTGGTATGGAGATGGCAAATGGGGAATGAAAAGTATCTTTGAAAGCCATAACCCCTTGGACATCTTCTGTTTAGATCAACAGGCACGAAATACTTCCAGTAAATAAGAGACAACTTGTTTTTGTGTATGTCTGTGTAAGTTTTCAAAGACCTACTTGTATATTGCATCATGTGCTATGATTAACAATGGCACACTGAAATGCAAGACTGTATTGTTGACATGTAAATAAGATTAGAAAATATATATGATGATGTCAGTTTTGGTGTAAAACAACCTTCTGAAAGTATGAATGAATATTGTATAAATTTTATAAATTCCGGTGCATTTTATTCTACATTTTGTGAATTGTCTCTTTGTTTTTGCAATGTTTAAAACACATACATGGGGTTATTGACAAAACCAGGAAGTGTGAATTCACTAGGAAATTGTACATTTTAGGCCGAAATTAAAAAAAAAAAATCTCAAATAAATTACAAATAGTCATTAGATCTGCCTGTGTTGTGCTGAGGGCTCTGGTATTATGCAGACAGTACTTTAGCAAAGCTTTCTGCATGGTCTGCCCTGATTGTGGCCAATCAAGGAGGCTGTCAGTCGATCTGACATATGTTCACAACAGGCTAACACATGCCTTTTCTGGGTAGCCTGGCACCCTTTCTGGGGGTCTGCCCTGTTTGGCTTCACTGGCATGCCCCTTTAGGCTTTATGCCGGCAGCAACCTAAGCTAAGCTACAACAAGAGGACTATGAGACTAAAACAGGACCATGACAAGAATGTGACTTGACAGTTAGATGGGACTGTAACATTACAGGACGGTGACTAGGTAGAACTGGTAAAGGATGACTGGCAAGATTGTTATTAGATGTACTGGAACAGGACTGACATAACCATTGATGGATTTATGACAAGAATAGGACTGTATTATGGCAGGAAGCGAACTGGGACTTTTTTGGATGCTTTACAGATTGGCTGAGACAGAATTATGACTTGGAAGACTTGAACAGAAGAGAGCTACAACAGACTGTTGACAAGGATCAGAGTTGAGAGACTTATGGAACTGGAGCAGGAATAGGCTTGCAGCACCATAAGGAAATGAAGGTTGTCAATATCTGTGGTAGTTTTTGATTATTATAAGGACTATCCGAATTTATATACTTACCTACTTTCTTATCTCCCTGATAACTCTTTGATATTTTACCAGACTTGTGCATTCTGATCCAAGCGAATGTTCACATTTTGGGCAACTGGAGACTTTTCCAAGTAGTGCAATTCCCAATCACCATATGGACGTATGATGAAATGCACTAAATGGGGAATGGTTGAGCCATTTTTTCCTCATGTGATTTGGAGGTCCATTGGTGGCACCAGAGACATGGTAAGGGAATATAGAAAAAGTAGATATTTTTTTAAATTGAAGTGCACTCATAAGCACATTGTCCTGCCATTTTGGTTCATCCAAATTGTTGTTTCAGAAACTATTGCATAGGTGAAATTTATCCTAACCAAAGAAGAAATTCAGTCTTACTGAACCAAAACTGATCTGCAAACTCTTTCTGCCATGCACAAGGCAAGCTTTTAGAGTATATTTTTTAGAACAATTCTAATAAATTAACTTTACTATGTTTTCTAAAGCATTCTGATGAATTCTACTATTCTCACTATGAACTGCTAATTAAATTAGGAAGGTGGAGTAGGATAAAAGTATATGTTGTTTAAAAACCTCATAAGTAGACTATCAGCTTAGAATAATGATTTTTATTTAGAAGACAATAAGGATTTTTTTTTGTTACCCAAAATTTTGGGTACATTCTGGGAATGTTTTCCCATCATGTAGTTTAGTAAGAGGCAATTCTTTGAACATAAAGAAGTTGCAACAAAAACATTAACAGAGCAAAAAAACATCTTTTAAGAATTTCCCTGAACAACATCTCTCTGTAATTAGGATGATGAAATATTGTTCTGCATAAATATGTGCCTCAATGTCCATCGAATTACATTTAAAAAAGAAAATAAAAGGGAGAATTTCACAGAGTCGTGTTTTTGAAAAATTTCTTCTGCAGATTTTGTAACAATTAACAAATAAGCAGTGTTGTAAATATAGGGAATGCAGTAGTTGCAATTAGCCTTGGGTCTCTGATAACAAGTGCCCATGCACCTTTGCAATCTCCAGCATGAAAAAAGGCACTTTTACATGTGTTTCTTTGCCAGCCTAGGACCTCCGAGACAGAAATGGTGATCAGAGAGTGTGGCCTATGAAGGAGAAAAGAAAAAAGATGTGATTAATGAACTATATGTTATATAAAAAAAGATAAGTCTTCCTATAGTACCTATAATTCCTGTAATAAAGTTGAGAAAATACTTTTATTTCAGAGAGAGCAACATGCTTACCCTTACAGACAGTAGCACAGAACAAGCACTGACTATGTACTTGGCTTCAGAGTTAGACAAGACAATTTATGGATCAGGGCAAATTGATCTTCAGGGAAAATTGCCCATGAAATTGATATACCAATGCATTTTCTTTTACTTAACACTACATCATCTAACCAAGATGCTTGCGTGCTCTGTCAAAATGCTATGGCAGGATATTGGCTCTTCTACCTAAGAGTGCATGCACCACCATAGGTCCCCCATGCTGTTTATGCTTACTTGCGCACTGTGTGCTGACCACCAGGATATGGAATGATGGAGAATGACAGGAATTTGGCAAGAAGGTGGCAGGTAATTATAATAGAAGGCAGTAGTGGTGGATGTATTCTGATAATTATGGAGAGTGTGTAGTTTGGGTTCAAGCAGTTCCTAACTTGATGGCTAACCAATAAGTCCCCCACAAAGATCTGTGTAAGCACTCTAACTGCTAGAGCATGCTGTAGTGATTATGGTGATCCCCCCGCAAAAGTAATTGTAACGGATCCCTGGCACCCCGACAGGGCACCTCCGCCAACAGATGCTTCCTAGCTGACGCTGAGGACAGTAAGCACCGCGCTGGACACCACAAGCACCGCAGACTCTACAACAGCCGTAGCTTAGCTGGGATTTTCTTCCTCCCACCCTGGACCAACCTCTGATATCCAGGACCATGTGGGAAAGACCTCTCCTACTCCAGAGAGCGTAGCAGGAACAGCTCTTATAAGAGCTACTAATTGGGAGTATAAGGAGTATAGCAATCCCCAGTGTGAATATAGCAGTATAGAAGTTCCCCTGCAATCACGAGACCAAGCTACGTGTTGAGGGTTCAGCAGGACTCTCTTGTAATGGTGCCACACTGTCCTTTTTTGCAAGTCCCCATGCAAGGGAACACTCCAGTGGACCTTGTGGGGGACAGGATGACAATTGTTACAAGCCAATGATAATGCAGTACAGTAGGTGACACTCCCACACATTACACACAATCCCTTCCCTCAGCCTAGGAGATAATTGAGTCAAGTCATGTATGTAACTCAATTATTTCCAGGCAGAAAAACACACATTTTTATAAAGTATCATAAGTACCCCAAAACACAACATAACCCTATAAACCCACATCCCCTGATAGCCCTGATCTGGTGAATAACATATCCAAAAATCGCCCAGATCAGAGCAGGGGTTCAGGAAATTCCTGGAAGTCTCTTTTTGACCAACTGCATGCATGGTTTCATGCCCAAAGCAGTTCCAGAGAATTAGGCTGTGTATCCGGTCTATTTCAAACAGTCGAAATACCTTTCGAATTACCGAATGTACTGGTTGATGAACATAGTCAGTGTGTGTCCATTGTTCATGGGCTTCGACTCACCGAACACCGTTCGACTCCAGTTCGAATAGCCGAAGCTCCCTGGAAGGTAACTGTTCAGCGGTGTTTGTGCCGTTGCATGTCCGATTTGAGTTCCATGAACTCGACGACAAAACACAGCTGAACACGTTCGACTAAACAAAATGGCTGCCACCACATGTTCAACTATACGAACGGCGACCACCCAGCTGTTCGTCAATTTGGCAGCGGTTAACTATCAGCCTGGAAGGTAAATAGGCTGCACACTCCACTTGCGTGTTGTCCGGCTGTTCGGTGGTTCGAAGTGGCACTTCGAAACGATTTGAAAGTTGGAAGAATCATTGTTCCAAGTCCCAATAGGCACAAATAGGGTCTCTTAACCACAATAAATTAAAGGGGCCATAGTCACAGGGTAAAAGGCTGGCAAGTAGTCCCCTCCAAACCCCAGTGGCGAAGTGGTTTTCGCCACAGTAATGAAATTATTTGCTAACAGGTTGACTTCTTAAAGGGACACTATAGTCACCAGAATAACTACAGCTTACTGAATTTGTTCTGGTGAGTACACTGTCTTTTCAGAGAAAAAGCAGTGTTTACATTACAGCCTAGTGATAACTTCATTGGCCACTCCTCAGATGGCTGTTTGAGATCCTTTCTGGCTCATGGCTGCCGAAAATGCATCCAAACATTCAGTGTGTCCTCCCTCTGCATACAGACACTGAACTTTCCTCATAGAGATTCATTGATTCAATTCATCTCCATGAGGAGATGCTGATTGGCCAGGGCTGTGTTTGAATCATGCTTGCTCTGCCCCTGATCTGCCTCTTTTTCAGTCTCAGCCAATCCTATGGGGAAGCACTGTGATTGGATCAGGCTACCATTTCTGATGATGTCAGCAGACTGCTTGTTTTTCTGAGTCTAACAGCATGCAGAGTTACAGCTTCAGGCTTGAATACAGTAAGATTTTGCTATATTTATGGAGACATGAGGGGTGAGGATGAGGAATACATGTTTGTGTTCCTGACCCTATAGCGATCCTTTAACTTCGGTTTGCTGTTCACCAATAAAGCTCATGCACGGAGCTTCCTTTAGTTCTCTTGAGCAAAGCCCTGCAGTGCAGTGTCTGCTCATTGGCTGAGAGCATCAGTTGATAAGCTCTTGACTTAGCTCTGCCTCCTTGTAATTGGTCCTTATATCTCCCAGGTACTAACACTGATTCCATCAAACACACAACTCTATCATTTATCTAACTCTATGTCCTGCAATGTTGGCCTGGGTAGGAATTATAGCTAACAGAAAATTGACATGCAAATGAAGGCAGATGCATAAATATAGTTCAATTGGCTTCATTAAAAAAAATGGAAGGAGTATTTTCCTTTGAAGGGGCAGGTGCAGCTACATGCACGTTATGTCTGCAGCTGATTTTAACGGCTTAGCTAAGCTCCCTCTGCACTATTTCTAAATGCTTAGTTCATACTCTGTACCTCTCCCCTTACCTACTGCAAGCAGTCTCTTACAGAATATATGGTGCTGACTGATACTTAAAGTTACATTATTGCAAGGCAAAAAAGACAGCTGCCTAGGGTCACTTTTAATACAGCAAACGGAAGCCAGTGACCTGGTTGCTTAGTGAGTTAATTTCACACATAGAGGTAAAGTATCAGGCACATTCATCCTTTGATTGCCCTGAGCATCTCCCCTTGCACATTAACCTCTCTTCACATCCACTTGCTCAGCACTCTCATGGACGATAGAACATCTCTACAGGTGGGTGATCGAAGTATGCTTTTCCTTTGCTCCCAGGCACAAAGATATGACACACTCAGACTCTGTTCCTGCATGTGTCTTGCCTCTCAATCAATACCTTGTAAAGTTGTAAGCTAACGTTTGAGCGCCCAAGACAAGATGATATGTTTTGTTTATTTTCTAAGAAAGAAGTTAAAACTGTTTCTTGAAAAAAATAAAACCCTTAAACTCTAGTGAGTGATGCGAGTTATGTGGTGACTTGTGTGATGTGTTTGTGTGTGGGTAGCTATGACTGTTGTGTGGGACTATATGTGTTTGGCGGTGACGGATGTGTGGGACTTTGTGTGAAATGTGGGTGGCTGTGTGTGTGTAGCTGTGAGTAATGTGTGTGGCTGTGTATGTTGTGTGCGCTGAGGATATTTGGTGTGTACATCCTTGCCACATATTACGATATTTGTTTTAAATATGTAATTTTGTACCTCCATCTGGCTCACGTTCCTGTTTTCTTGGTGGTGTTGGGGACTATGATTAAGGTCTTTGGGGACTATGATTGTGGTCTCTGGTAGTCTACTGGTGGCTGTAAACATGAAGGTCCAGTAGGCAAAAAGTGTAGGTAAGTGTAAATGTTCCTTCTGGACCAGAACTGCAAGGAAACATGCACAGTGGTCTGCACCCACCCAGGGATGAAGACCATAAGCATCCCCCACAGTAGTTACGTAGTGAAGGGGAAAAGGGTGTGCCTGGGCGCATTGGACACATCCCATGGACACCTCTATTTATATACATTTCTCGAAGCCATTCTTGCTTTTGGAATTTTCGCCCTCTCTTTTTGTTCATACATATTATTCGTTTGACTGTTATGTACTGTATATATGCGATCAAGCAAAAGATTTTCAATATTATTCAAGTCTGGGCACTTCCAAAACCCTAATTATTCATTTCATGAAGTAGTTCATGGTTGATTTTTAGATGTATTTTGATCATTATTTTGTTGGAATGTCCAGCCCCTCTTTAGCTTCCGTTTATTCACTGAAGAAATAATTTATTCATATTTAGTAGCAGTTGTATTGCTAGGGTCAAGAAATACCTAGGGCTTGAACAATTTGGGGAGCGACACAATATGATGACCCCTTCCAAAGCTCCCACCTGTCCCCTCCTAAATCCCACCACTGCCCTTCCCAAACTCCACCTCAGCACCTACAAGTTGCATCATTTGACACACTCACAGTTACTTACACACACATACGGGTTCACATGTGCACACATGGACTCTATACACAGGCAGACACAGACACACATGTGCAGACACACACAGACAAACATACACAGGCATAGAGAGACACACACAGATACACATAGACAGGTGAATAGTCGCATGCATGTCTTGGCGTCATATTTGATTCTGGCCTCACCTTTGAGCCTCACATCCAGTATGTTGCCAAATCATGCAGATTCCATCTTTAAAACATAGCCCGCATCCGACCCTTTCTTAGGCAAGATGCTACCAAGGAGCTTGTCCGTGCTCTAGTAATTTCCTGCATGAATTATTGTAACCCTCTCCTAATTGGTCTTCCCAAAAGCCATATTGCCCCACTACAGTCTGTAATGAATGCTGCCACCAGACTGATTTGCCTCTCACAGCTCGGTCCTCTCACACCTCACCCCTCTGCCAGTCCTTACATTGGCTTCCTGTATCCTATAAGAGTCAATTCAAAGTGGTAACCCATACCTATAAAGTACTGAACAATTCTACCCCCTCTTATATCTCTTCACAGATCCATAGGTATGCCCATTCTCGGTCTCTCTGCTCTGCCCGTGGAAAGCTTTTGGCCTCCCAGTGTAACCTTTACCTCACATACCTGTCTCTTGCTCTCTCCTAAAGGGCAGTACTCTACTCTCTTCTCCAGCTCTGCTTCACTCACACCTTATTTGATTGCTATTTCCTGTCCTAATGTGTTTTATACCCCACCACCTATAGGCTGCAAGCTCGTTTGAGCAGGGTTCTCTTCAACCTATTGTTCCTGTACGGTTTTTTGTAATTGTCCTATTTATAGTTAAATCCCCCCTCTCATAATATCGTAAAGCGCTATGGAATCTGTTGGCGTTATATAAATGGGAATACTAATAATAATAATAATAACATGCAGTCAAAGACAGTCTCTATCACACTCAGGCATTGACAGACACGTAGATGCACAAATGGAAACAGACAGGCACACACAAACAAACACAGAGAGACAAAGACATTGACAAACAGTTACAAACAGACAGACAAAGATGGACATAGAGACTGACACACAGGCACAGATAGACAGACACAGACTGCCAGAGCAGCGTCCTGAGAGGTTCCAGGTGTCTAAGAAATAATTAAGTTCTGGGACTGGCAGCAATAGACTATCAAGGCCTAATAAATCAAATTATGGTAAGACCTTACAAAGATGGCTGAAAGAGTGCCCTATCCATTGCACACACTATGCTTACTGTTTTATTTGTTTCTTTGATCCACTAAATTCAGTAAATGAGTACTGACTGTGTATTCAAAAATTGCAACACTATGTTGTATTCAGTGCACTTTTCATTACAGTGATTGTGTTAACTTATTTTCACCCCAAATCAACAAAATATGTTATTTGGTCAGAAGTGCCCACACTTTTGAATAAACCCATGCATGTCTCCATACATCCATGCTTGTGTCAAGTTTACCCAGCCTGCTAATTAAAGGAACACGCCAACCACCATAACCGCTACAGCCTGTTAATGGCACTATAACCACTATAAGAGAGCTATTGAGAAAATTATATATTTAGCATATGCAAAACCAGACTTTATCAATTGATATTATTTGTGCATGAGCTCCCTTCATTCAGTTGAACAGACCTGCCAATTTCTAAGTACAACTCTTTCTCTAAAAATTGTCTGCTGGGAGCTCAGCACAGTGTTTAGCACCACGCTCTGTTTTTCATTCTATGACGTGACAGGCATGCAAGTGGACCTCAAGGGAATGTTTCTATTTTTTGACAGTGCTGTGCTGAGGCTGAGTTATCCATTAAACATACTAAGCTTCTTCTACTCATAGAGGACTGAAACAAATTATCAAAAAAAAAATCAACAACAAAATGTTTTATTTTTCTCTAATTTCTTTTAGCTGGATTACTCCTGGTGTTATTTAGGCCTTGTCAGACCAATAAATTACAACTTTGTTTCTGGATCTCCACCTTTGCAGATTATTTTACAGCATACATTGCATTACCAGGGACTTTTTATATGTGACAATATCAATATATTAAGTTTGCCTGTCAAGTCACTGTTAATGAATGAGGAAAATATAGGTGGGGATTAGCCACAGAGGTGGAACAGTACCACACACAGTGGTGAAGGAACATATACTTCCTAACAAATGTAAAGAAGGCTGAACTTGATGGACACATGTCTTGTTTCAGCCTATGTAACAATGTAACTATGTGACACTTTGAAACATAAATGTGGGATATGGGCAGATCCAAAGCAGTGCATATCACAGATGCCAAAAGTGGATGTCCCCTAAAAATGGTTGTGTTTCTTTCTGGCTATCCTTCTCCATGAAAGCCCATGAAAGCTCATGAAAATACCACTCACATTTGGAAGAGCTATATAAGAGCTCTGCTTTGTAGCGCATGGACGGTATAATCCCCGTCTAAGGATAAAAAATGGTGTAGATGATGCTGGTCCTCCAGATGCAAGTGCAGGTATAGATGGTATATGTAAAAATAAAAATAAAGAGCAGAGAGAAACTCCGATAGTGTGGTATGTATGGTAAGTTCAAATATAAAAAATAATTTACTTACAATCTTCAGAGAAAAGGCCAACTCTAGTTATCTAGAGCAGGCCTTTGCTCTGAAGATTGTAAGTAAATAACTTTTTTATATTTCAACTTACAATACATACCACACTATCAGAGTTTCTCTCTGCTCTTTATTTTTACATATACAATCTATACCTGCACTTGCATCTGTAGGAGCAGCATCATATACACCATCTTATATCCTTAGACGAGGATTATACCGTCCATGCGCTACAAAACAGAGTTCTTATATAGCTCTTCCAAATGTGAGTGGTTCTCCTACAGCTATTAACTCAATATTTTTCACCTTGCCAAAATTGTATTGCACTATTATTGTCTGTCTTTTATTCTGCGGTCTTCAACCAACCCTCCTTACTACAGTTGTATGTACCATTTTTTTGTGCTGAAAAAGCCCCACTCGACTTATACTCGAGTCACTGTCTGTATTATGGCAACTTACATTGCCATAATACAGACCAGGACCGCCAGGCTCATTAAAGCCCGGCGGTCCTGTTGGGGGCTGGCAGGAAGCATTTACTTACCTTTCCTGCAACTCCTGTCAGCTCCGTGCAGCTCCCCCGTTCAGCTCACAGTGTAAGTCTCGCGAGACCCGCGGCCATTAGAGCGTTGCCATGGTTTACCGTGGCAACGCTCTGCGCGACACGCAGACCGCTAGACTTACACTGGGAGCTGACAGGGGAGCTGCACGGAGCTGACAGAAGCAGCAGGAAAGGTAAGTAAATGCTTCCTGCCAGCTCCCCCCCTGCACAGCCCCTCCACTGGACCACCAGGGATTAAGATAGCCCCCTTCCCTGACCAGTTAACAAGCAGGGAGGGGGGACAAAAAAATTAAATAATAATAAATAAAAAAATAATATATAAAATATATAATAATATATAAATACAAAAAATTAAATATTAAAATAAAAAAATAAAAAATAATAAAAATGCCCACCCCCACCCAGTTCACACACACACACTACACACACACACACACTGCATTCACACAAACACACACACTCTGCATTATATACACACAGAGTGTGTGTATATGATGCAGAGTGTGTGTTTGTATGAGTGTGTGTATATAATGCAGTGTGTGTTTGTATGAATGCAGTGTGTGTGTATATAATGCAGAGGGTGTGTTTGTATGAGTGTGTGTGTATATAATGCAGAGTGTGTGTTTGTATGAGTGTGTGTGTGTATATAATGCAGAGTGTGTGTTTGTATGAGTTTTTGTGTATATAATGCAGAGTGTGTGTTTGTATGAGTGTGTGTGTATATAATGCAGAGTGTGTGTTTGTATGAGTGTGTGTGTATATAATGCAGTGTGTGTTTGTATGAGTGTGCATGTATATAATTATAAAAATCACAGAATTTCATAGCCCCAAGTTCTACTTATCCATGAGGCATAGCATATTTCACAATTGTTGGTCACAAAACTGCACTCGACTTATAAACGATATCGACTTATACGTGAGTATATACGGTACGTATAATTCTGGGCGCAGTATACACTTTACTCTTTTTTTGCATTAAATCAAGGTCAATGTAAGAATCTGTTAGAAGGTATTTTATGGTGTATTTGCTGAGAATATAGAACAGCAACGTAGAAACCTCATTCTCTTTTCAAGTTTCATGTCAATCTCTTTCGGTCTCTCAGCCCTATTCACCACCTACAGAAAATGTTGCCTCCCTTTTCTATTCAGCTTTTGCATTTCACATTTTGTGATAGGAGTACCAAAATATCTCTTGTCCGGAATTCCCCTCGAAAGCCTTAACTTGCCTCAGTTGCGAGCCTAGCAAGTCAATGGCCCTGAAGAGGTTAAGGAGCAAGTTCATAGTTGGAGACATAGAAATAAAAGGACTGAGTTGACAACTGATGTTCAAACTGTAAGATGAAATAACAGCATTAAAAAAAAACTCACTTTTTGCGAATAAACTGCATAGATGATCACTTTTTTAGACTTCGAACCCAATTATATATAGGTTCTCGTTATTCAAAATCCTTGCTTTAAACACAGCTTTCTCAGCATGGCACAAAGGAGAAATGTATGAACCAAACATATCGTCCTACAGGAAGTCAGCTTTGATGTTGTTAGATCACGTCAGTGGAAGATAAAACATTTTTCAATTTATCTGGCTGATCTGTAGAAAGGCTATCTGCCACACAGCCTTGTAGTTTTTGGGGGGGAAGAAAAGGGACAAAATCACTCAACCATGCAAGTAAATGCAGAGTACATACAAGATTCAGCGCAATCACTCACTCTCACTCACTCACTGAACACCAGCTTCAAAGTTCACAAAATGTAATTTAAAAAAACAAACAAAAAAAAATTGATTCAAAACACAAGACTCATGGAAAAATAATGGAGATTCAGCTAAAGTATATGACCATGCATTGCATAAGCCTTCCAGGCCAAGTCCTTTGTTTTTGCACCCCCTCCTGTTACAGGTGCCTATTTAACCTTGAACTGCATAGCGTCCCTACCTATAGGCATTAGGTTTTTAGGAGAAGACCTCCCTAAAATAAGGTACATTGGCGTTGTGGCAGGCTTATACAATGTATGATCATATACTCTAACTAAACCCCCATTATTTTTGCTTGAGTCAGATATTTAAAAAAAAAATAATTTAAAAAAAGAATTGTAAGCTTTCAAGTTGCTGTTGAGTGAATGAGCTGGATCTTGTATGTTTTATTAATTGGCCCCAGCAGCACCCTTTTAATGTATGCATGTTTAGGTGAGTGCAGCCATCGTGGTTTCATAAGTAAATGTATACTAACAGAAATATCCACATTGTTATAAATACATTCACCATGAAATATAGCCCTGACATGTCTCCACAGAAATTGGAATCCTGTAATATAAATAAAGACACAGCTTGATTTAGGATCTCAAACAGATCATGGAAAAATAACTAAAATGTTGTATGTGTGTTTTTTTTCTTGCAAAATGGTATTTAGTGTCAGTTGGTTTTTATTAGAATTGATTTCATTAGTTCCGTACTGCTATCTATCCAAATTTGAACCAGTTTGGTAATCAGACGGACTCCCGAATTCCAAGCTAAAGTGAGACTAAATCAAGATTAAAATGACACAATGCACAAACATAATGACATAATGACCAATAAAATGTTAGTTTTGTGATTCTGAATTTCACTTTAGGCACCAAAAAAATAGTTGTTTTTTTTTTTTTCACAGATCAAGTGAGAAGTAAGGAATAGAGGACAAAAACGTAGGAGCACTTTAAAAATCCAAGTTTATATATTTAGTTAATATATATTATACATAAATATAGATATTTTTTTTAAATGCTCCTTCTGTATTTCCCTGTATTGATTATTTTTTCTCACTTGCTCTATGAACCGAATGGCAGGAAAATGCTCCTATCAGTGTACAGCAAAGTACATGCACATATGTATATTCTGCCATACACTGATTGGCCCATGTTAACTCTTTAAAAAAAAATTATTTTTAAATTTGCTTTCCAAATTAAGTTTTTGCTATCGAACCAAAATATGTCCAAAACACGGTCGTCCCAAAAATGTTTTCAATTTGTTAAAAAAAATGTTTCTGCCAATTCAAATTTTGCACAAGTCTAGTTTTTATGTGATGCGATGGTAGTCTACAGCTCACAAATTACTGCCACATACACACAAGCAAGGATGGGTGCAGGTTCGAAAAATGTGCATCCACGTTTATTTCAGAGAATTGTTTGGCTGAAATTCAAAACAATAAAATACAGGAAAAACAAACACAAGAAGCTGACACGTACAGGTCTTATGGAACTTGAAAAATGTGTCTATTTGCTAACATTCTTGAGTCCTGCATGTAAACACCACTGGGCGCAATGTGATGGACATTGGCACATTAAAAATAAGACCTGCATTTAGTAATTCATTGAAATTCTTTATTTAGAATATATTAACATGTAAATGTTGTATAAGTACTGGGAATGTATTCACCAAAGAGCAGGTCTATCACACACTAAATCACTGTTCAATTAAACTGAATAGTTCACAGGGGAATTATCTGAAACTCTTCACATTTAGTAACTGAGGATTTCATAGAATAACTCTGCCTACTAATACTAAATTTATCTGTGAACTGTTAATGCACTGACCACAGCAGAACTTTATTTTAGTAGTAAGGACTATTTCGGTAAGCATTAATGACAGTCAAATTAAATTAGATGACTTAGCAGTCAAAACTTCCATAGGTTTAAAAGAATCCTTCTTTATGAAATCGTTTGTGAAATCTACTCTCATATTAACTGGCAAAATCTCATGGGTTGTAAAAATAACACAAAATGATTATTTAGTATGAAAAAAATGAAAAAAATGAGCATTTTGTTAAATTACAAATTTGTCTCTCGTATCTCCCACACAATTAAATAGCACACAAGAGATTTAATAATAAACTTACTTCAAACTCGCTTGTTTTGTCAGTGGTCACACCCCTTTGTCACAATCTGCATAATATGATAACTGAGCTAGTCTATTTATCTACAATGTAAACTAGCACTGAAATGCAGGACTGAACCGTTAATTGACAACTGACAAAATTACATCCAAACAGAAATCAAAGTTTAACATTGTGGTATTCTAACAAAGTATGATAATGTGTGGGAAAAAGGGACACTACAGGCACCCAGACCACTTCTGCCCATTGGATTGGTCTGGGTGCCAACTCTCACCACCCATAACCCTGCAACATTAATTATTGCAGTTTTTATAAAACTATCCGACAGCCACTAGAGGGACTTCCGTGTTCTTAGAACACAAAAATGTTTTAAACGACGCTGGACATCCTCACGCTATGTGAGGACCTCCAGCGTCACCGAAATCCCCATAGGAAAGCATTGTATAATGCTTTCATATAGGGAGGTCTAATACGCGTGCGCGGCCGCATGCGCGTTAGGTCTCCCCTGCCGGCTGATGTTGGCAGGGGAGGAGAGTAGGCGGAGCCTGACCCAGTGCAGAGGGACATCGGCGCTGGACTCTGGTAAGTCACTGAAGGGGTTTTAAACCCTTCAGCAACATGGAATGGTGGGTGGGAGGGAGAGAGGCACTGCAGGGTCCTGCAGTGCCAGGAAAATGGATTTGATTTCCTGGCACTGGAGAGCCCCTTTAAAAAAATAAAAATAACTGGACAAGTATTTTTTTTATCTGCAAAGTTTATAAATAATTGAGTTGGACAGTTTCTATAGTTTCACATTTTATTCATTATTTATAATGTTTTTTAAGGTGAAAATCAGAAGTACCAAACTAACAATTGTATATTTGTAATGATAATGTTAACATTTCTCAAAAGTTTTAGAGAAAATATAATTGAAAACTAAATTTAAAAATTTAGGTCAAATTAGCAAAATTAGACAAGATCTATCTTGGGAAAAGTTCAAACCTTTTGATCACAATTTTGCAATTTAAAAGAACACCATAGCGTTAGGCATACAGATATGTATTCCAAATGCTATAGTGCCCAAGTCATCATTTAGGTGACTGGGTCCTTGCTGTCAGGGTTAACAAGGTGAGTTTAGTTACCCTTTCTACCTCACAGTGCTGGTCTCTACCATTCCGTCTCTTTGGCTAAGATCATGGAGATTGATGATCTCAACCAATGCAATGCTTTCCCATAAGAAAGTATTGGAAGGCTAGTGCGCATGTTCTGATAGAGGTAGTGGAGTTTTACACCACTATTTCTGCTAAAGCTCCCCTAGTGGCTTTCAGTATGACTGCCCTTAGAAGCAAGTTAACCCTGCATCGAATACATGGCAATTTCTGGAGAATGACAATGTTCTCAGCTGCTGAGATTAAACGGGGGAACATGGCACCCAGACCACTTGGTCAGGGTGCTTATAGATTCCCTTTAATTTAAAATATATTTACAGTTCACTTTTTTTAGTGAATAAACCATGAAGTGTTAATTTGATGTGTTTAATGCATTTAACACTATTTAAAAATTGTGTGAGATTTATTTTGCACAACCCAAAAGCTAAGTGCAAATTAAATATGTGCAAATTGTTTAATACTGGCATTTTTTATCTTTTAGCATGTGCAAAACAGCAAATTAATAGCCTTTCATATAGTTTATACTGCTAGAATCCCAAGATGCCATAAACACAGTGTGTGATCTTGCTTGCATGCACTCAGTGTCCTTGTATGGAGATCTGTTGGGTTGTTGTGCTATTGACATTATGGGAAGAAGAAGACTGAACTTGTACAATCAGGGCATCATGGTGAAAAATGTTGGTGTCTGGGATGCTGTGAAGATGTTTTATATGCCACTTCTCATTAAATGCTGCAATAGCGTCAGCACTGGTGAGTAGACACTGTATTAACACCAACTGAAATGTGACAATTTCTTTAGAATTTGCATCTTCTATTTTCCATAAACCCATTTTTTTTGTTGTAACACTGAAAATGTTTTACAGTTTCCCAAATACAATTTCAGAGCATCACTTCTTTAGCTTGTTATTTACTTAATTTTTGTATCAAATTGCAACTTTTATTGCTTGGTTTATAGACTGTATACTTGTTTTATTTCATGTTATCTTACATGCATCTAGAAATCTAAGCTAAATGAAAATCTTAAAGGAACACTATAGTCACCTAAATTACTTTAGCTAAATAATGACAGGCCCCTGGACAGTTCCCTGGTGTTCCCAAATGAAAGACACCAGGGAGCTAAAACAGGATGTCAGGTGTGGCAGAACCCCTGCCTGTTCGTGAATACCTTTTAAATATTATGTGTCTTTTCCTATGTTTTTGGGTATTGTGCCCGCTCCCTGACCACCCTGATAACTCAATTAGAATGTTAGGTTAGAATGCTCTCACCTCGCAACATAATTGGCAAACCTCAAGGGAAACAATTAATTAGTGCTCCCCTGAGTGGCCGCCCTTTTGTTAGATGAACGCCAACCAGAGAGATTGATCGTGGGTTGTTTCCTGGCCCGTTTGTTCCCTGAACGAGGACCTTCTCAGCGCCCCATTAGAACGTTCGCACCAATTATTTAGAACGTTCGCACTTGCAACATAGGTTTGAAACAGCAAGGGAAGTAATTAATGAGTGCTCCCCTGGGTGGCCACTATTCGTACCGATGAACGGCGGCCAGGGGGAGCATTCATACCCCTAAAGGAGACGCTTCCCTTGTCTGGGATCCACACGGGGACCTCGCAAACCGAGGTGAGTCGAAAGAGGAAACGTTGTGCGGGTCCCTGAGATTGGTGTGGACGCTTTTGGGGCACTGGCTGGTTTGGCGGACTTTCCTGTGCCCAAGGGACAAAGAGACTAGCTCTTTTCCCGCCGGCAGGCTTTTCTGTGCCTGGGTGTCACAGGGAGGGTCCCTTTTTCCCGGACTCCCAGGCAGAGAGCCTGCTGGGAAGAAGATCCCGTGGCATCTGGGGTGGGAAACCCTGTGTTTTGTGGCGGGATTTGGGGACAAAGGGAACAGAGTCCACTTCCCGCACTAGGGCCCCATGGAGGGGGAGGATCCTGTACAGTTCTGTGGGAGACCCCTTGCATAGGGATATGCATAAAAGCCGTGTGTGGCCAATAAAATTGTGTTGTTTCTCCAGAACTCTTGTCCAGTTAATGGGTGGAAATGGGTCTCTGTATATTCTAGAGTGGCTGAAGGCAGGGAATTAGCAGTTGGGTTACCCGGGGTCCGCTACAGCAGGAAAGGACCCTGAAATTGTGACTGTACCACCAAAACCTGCACTTTGTCAGGCCACTTTCAATGACTTTGGCCTATTTTTGTATATTCATCATCTTTGCCATCTGCGTTTAACAATCTGCCCATGATTTCATTATAATTTACCTTCTTTTTTTTTCTTGTGACACCTATAGCATTGAAAATATCTTCAAGAGCTCCCCATTTCTGGTCTAATCCTCTCCGGTGTGACCTTCTTATCAGAGCAAAACAGCAAACCAACCTTGGCCAGTATCTTGCTAACCATCACCAGGATGTCCACATGGAACATTTTGTCTCCTCATTTTCTCCTGTGCAGCCTGTACTATATTTATTTCATACTCAACCAGGGCTGTGTAAGAGTGTGTATACCTGCTTACACTGTCCACTTTCATGTTTATTTGGCACCAAACACATTCTTTCAATTCTCCCTGATGATCTTCACCACCTGCATCTACCTCTCTTCCTGCTATGTTTATTCCTCTTCCTTTTAATGACACATAATTCCAATCACTAATTTTCTGTTGCTTTATTCCAGTCAAGCTCATGGCACACTGACGATGCTTGCTGGCCTCGGGAAATAATATAGTGGAACATGTATAGTTTCCAGTCCTCTTGCATCTGCTATAGATGCAAAAGAATAATATGGAGTTTCCAGCTGAGGTATCCCATGGCTGGAACACACCAGGTATTTGTGAAGTAATCAGGCTCATTAAGTCAGTCGCACATTGACTGAAACTATTAAATTTTGCAATGTACAATTAAGAGAAATAAAAGGTGCAAACCTGTAGATACATACATACTTCTTCTGCAGCTGATGTAAATTCTGACACTCCCTAAATAAGTCTCTTTGTGAGAGTCTACTTGTACAAATACTGCTTTTTTTTATCTCACAGAATAAAACCAAGTTTATTTAATGGTAAACTTCGAACATTATAATGTTGAGAAATTATACAAACCCAAAAATATAGCTTTTTATACTTTAAAAGACAAACAGTATAAGCTTAACAAATTTGTGTCAAAATTTGTGTAGATTAATCAACAAATATAAAAAAAAAAAAACAGACCAGTTACCTAATGCTTTTTCACTGCAGGCTACGTTTTAACTTTAGGTTTAAAATATGAAATGTGAAAATGACTTGTATAACCATAAGGCTAAACATTCTGAGGCATAAACTCCTGATATAAAAAACCTTACAAAGTTATCCAGTAAACATCAGATTTTTCTGAATTGGGCATCTAATTATATAACACAAGAGTGCGACCTAGTGTCCCCTCCATGTGCAGCTGGTGAGGGCTCTAAATAAATATACAAAGGGGGTGGGCCTGCCTTTGCCCCTCCCCCTCCCCAAAATATCTGCCGTTTGACCCTCTGGCGACTCGGAAACCTTAATTCCCTAAACATTCTTATTAAAATAAATTAAACCTACCTACATCCCTCGTATTAATAACAATGGAGGGACATTGTAAATTTTAAAAATTATACTTACCATCGGAAGTCTGCGTAAATGTCAATCTCCTTTTCTTTAGCCCCTAAAAAAGGCCAAATTAAATTTCACAATACCGCAATGCAATTATTGAAAAAAAAAAGCCACTGATTCGCAAAAAGCCTTCTGAATTTTTTTTTAAGTGTAATGCAATAAAATTAAATCCTTCTTCCACGTAAAATGAGATTCAAGACAGCAAAGGTCTTTATAAAGCCTTTCCCATGATTTGAGCTCTCATTAGAGCGTTCTGATTGGTTGGCTTGTAAGCCAACCAATTAGAGTGCTCTGACAGACAAGTCTCACTTCTCTCGAATATTCCCAGTAGAGTCATAAATTGTACTGTGCAAAAACCTCCTTTGCATCTTTGTGAGAATTTTTATCCAGAACTTTTATGTTCTTTAAGTTCAGGCATAAAAGTCAATTGGGACATAGACTACTAGGGGTTAACAGAGCTAGGAAAATAGCCAAGAGCCTTTTTATACAGCCCTAGTCATTGGCATAATGGGAAATTAATAAGGCAGAGTTTATAAACACATTCTGTTCTAAATTATGTTCTTTACATCTGTTTGAAGTGTAGCTTATTAATTAGATCATAAAATGACTGAAATGTGTAGACCTGCAATGTTTTATTACGTATAGACAAGGTTCCAGAAAGTGATAGCAAGAGGTATTACTGAAAAAATACAAAGATGTAACAAACAATATTTGCCAGAAGGTTGTGTCTAAATATAGTTAAAATGAGATCTGGTTACAATAACGGATAATTCAAGTCAAATTGGAGAACTACAAATTAGAATAGCCATAACAAAGACCAACCAGAACACTTTAATCATATGATCTGATCAACAGACAGTCACACACATATACAAAATGGGAAAGCAATGTAGACAAGGGTGGAACTACCACCTGTGCAGCAGGTCCAATGCAGGTCATACAGTGTGTGGGTAGCAATGAGAATGAGGAGATATATTTGGGAAGAAGGAAATGGAATGTGGACATCTATTTTGGGGAGGGAGAGGTTTAATTGGAAAGAGGATGTGCCAATCTAAATTTGGAAGGTGCTGATTAGATGGGAGGAAAATGTGGCAAATCTAATTTGAGAATACAGAGGGTTGATAGGGAAGCAAATGTGGTAAAATCTAATATGGGCAGGGGTTAATTGTCATGGTTGTCAGGGAAATGTGGCAGTCTACATAGGGGAGGGTTGAACTGGCTTGGGAATTTAGAGTAACACCCCCTAGCTTTTAAGGAGACAACAAGTCCTGTTACTTCCTGGTTTGGTTTGCTCAGTGCAACTAAACTCAAGAGGCAACAATTGCTCAGAACACCTGCCTTGCAAAGACTGTATTGAGAAGTCTGTAATTGGACAGACACCCCACCCCTGGGTGGGGTTAGAAGAGTAGGGCTTGAAAAGGCTGCAGACAAGAGAACTGCAGTTTTTGCAAGCTGTTTTAGATATAACTCCAGTGAAAAAAATGCATAATTAAATGCATGAAAGTTTTCATTTGTGTGTATCTACTAAATAATATTTTTTAAAATTTATTTTGTATTTGGGCATTGTAGTGTCCCTTTAATATGTAGGTGAGCTATTGCTTGGCTATTATTCTGAGAATGTCTGTGGTCATCTGATAACGTCCTATAGAATCATCATCAGGGTGTGTTCCAAGGTGTGCAGTATCACAAGATGATGTGGAATGTGAGCCAGTGTCTTGAATGGAAACTGTAAAGGAGCATCTGCCATCAAAACTACTACAATCTAACCTGACAGTAGCATGTGCAGCAAGCAGTAAAAATAATACTGAAAACATTGACACCGCAGTCATCAGGATAGAGTTATAGAGCTATGATAAATCAATAATATAATAATAACAACAATTAAATAATATGTATTCAATTATATGCAAATTAATAAAGAAAAGATACATATCATTAACTATTCTATTTAAATCTATTAATGTGCTATTTTATATATTGTGACGATGGTGTAAACACAATTTTACTCCCCCCTTAAATATTTATGAATGTATAGGCTCTTTTTTATTATGATTCTTCCTAGACATTTCTTTTTAGTATTGCTAATCTGAAGGTGTGATATATGGTTGATTGGCTCAAAGCTATGTCAATTACCTCTTTGGACACAGATGTAACTAATGCAATTAGCACCAAAATGCATTTATAGACTGGTTTGCCATTGATTCACTAAGGCTATGGCTAAGCTTATTTAGGTGTTAAATGCACTGTGTGCTGACTTAAAACCCCCCTTTTCCTACATTCACTATACTATGAATTCACAATTAATCATCTCAAATAGATTTAACAACTTTTGAGCACTGGGTATTAAGCTAATTGTGTGACTAATGTTAATTCGACAGTAGCAACCACATAAATAAATTTTAAGAGTCCTGCCTTTAAGCTTACAATTCAAACTGAGCAAGGTTCAGATAAATGTGAAGAACAATGATAATACAGTGAAAAAAAAGATTATTATGCTATGGTAGAAGCACCTAGCATGGAATACTTTGTATTAAGACAAAAGATACAAGTGGTCAAAGCTTTACTATGTCGGAACTTATTAGTTGTAAAATGGAAACTCTTGCATTTATGGTAATACATAGAATCTATGGCAGCAATTGGAAAAATAGAACCTCAAGATACATCAGGAATCCTGTATTTTCCATGTATTTTCCAAAGAGTTACTAACAAAACCTTGACTGATCTTTAGTATAGGGAATATAACTAGATATGCTACAGATATTTAAAAAATTCTTACAGTTTTAATGAGAACTTGTATCTGTATAATGTCAGGGCATCACAACAGCTTTATAAAAATTAAGTTATTATGATAGTAGAAGGTCCCTGGTGCATTCTTACCTTTTGGGGTTTAACCCAAATGTTGGCTCTCTAGTGCTGTTCCTTGCTGTCCTATCGACATCCGCTTTCTTAAATTCATCCAGAGGAAGCACAGACAGCTACCATAAAAAAGCAGAAAAGGTGATTTGCGCACACAGAAAGAAATATTTTGGTTTACCTTACACTTAATATCTCTTTGGTAACCAACACACAGACAAGTCTTTGAACCTATATTAAAATGAGTTAAAAAAACACACATAGTGTAATCTGTATATGTTAGATTATATATACGTAAAAATATTTCTTCAAATTTACAATTTTCAGAGCCCATTAAAAGTTGGCTCGGTACTTATGGCGCTTTTCATCTCATAAAGGAGATATGTGGTAGAATTTCCAGATGTCACCCTCAGGAACTCGGCACTGTTCCTGAGGGTGACTACTAGAAATTCTACCATATATCTCCTTGATGAGATGAAAAGCGCCATAAGTACCGAGCCAACTTTTAATGGGCTCTGAAAATTGTAAATTTGAAGAAATATTTTTACGTATATATAATCTCACATATACAGATTACACTATGTGTGTTTTTTTTAACTAATTTTAATATAGGTTAAAAGACTTGTCTGTGTGTTGGTTACCAAAGAGATATCAAGTGTAAGGTAAACCAAAATATTTTATTTCTGTGTAAGCAAATCACCTTTTCTGCTTTTTTATTTTATCACATTTTTAAAGTGTAAACGGTGACATTATACTTGGGTAATTTTTAGCTGCACCAGATTGCTTATTGTAATAAGCGCTACTTTGCCCTTTATCTTTTTTTATATATATAGACACCTATTAAGCAACAGCCCCCCTGACCCGTTTAGAATGCTCAGCTGATGCTCTAAACCAATCAGTAACTCGCCATTCATAAAAAAAGGTAGACTGCGATGGCAGGAGGAATGACACTGGAAAACCAACTTTGGATTTAAACCAGGTAAGTGCCAGGGACCTCCTGGCATAATAAAAACTTAATTTAGATGAAATTGTTGCCAGTAAGGTTCCTTTAAATACACTATACACTTCATAAATATTCTACAGTACTATGACAAAATGACCAATAACATAGAAGCAATGTCAAACATAAAGCACAAAATAATTGACTTTGAGGTGTCAAATACCACATTTGATGGTGGGAAGCTCTAGGGCTTTGCAGAGTAGAAATTAAACAGGTGTATATTGTAGAATATATGTTACCAGGGCCAGATTAACTCAGGGATGATTGAAGTTCCAGCTCGAGGCCCATCCTGCCATGAAAGGCCCACACTACTGGTTAACCTGTCAATCTTACAGCTGTCTTTTCCTCCCAATTGAGTTCTGGGTGAGCTGCAAACTACGGTTTGCTCTATGATGTTATGAAGGATGTCCTTGGAGTCTGCAGCCAATAAGAATGCATGTTGAATAAGGCTGCTATGACCATGCTGTTGGAGGCTGCAGGGATGACAGGAATACAGCTAACCCATGGTAAGTTAGGAAAATAACTATTACATATTTACATACTACTGAAATGCCGCCCGCCACAAAAAAACCTTGCGCATATCCATTATGCTATGTAGTGAGTGTAGTGAATGCAGTATCTGTGTAAAAGATGCAGTTTGTGTATTGGTGTATTGTATGCAGCGTGTATAGTGAATGCATTTTGCGCGTGGGCATAGTGGATACAGAGTGTGTATTTGTGTAGTGGGTGCAGTGTAGTGGGTCCAGTGGGTGTGTTTGTGTACTGGGTGCAGTGTAGTGCATGCAATGTGTGCTGTGGGGGGAGAAGTTTTTTTTAATATTTATATTTTTTTCCCCTTCCCTTCAGGACTTCTTTTGCAGCCGCTTAGTAGATAACTCCCTAATTCTCACTGTAAGTAAAAATTACTTAGTATTAGTAAATTTTGCCCCTACTCGCTATACCGCCAGTAGGGGCATGTCTGTAATTTCGGAACTTCGGGACCTCGGCAATTCGGCACTTCGGCAATTTGGACATTCGGACGTACCCGAATGTTCGAATTGCCCGAAATTCGTCCGAATATTCAGACCAAAACGAATTGCACATGTCTAGCTGCCATGGCTACGCTCCACCCGGCACATAATGCAGGCCAGGAGCATTGCCTGTGGCAACTCTCTTGTGGCTTGTGAGAGAAGAGGACCTAATGCTGCAGGAGGTGCACGATCACTCCTGGGACCCTTCTTTACACGACACACTAGCAAGAGCCTGAGACTACATATATCAGTACTCGCTATATATATATGCAAATAGACAGCCAGGCCCTGCACGGCTGATTTTTTAAAGTTACTTTGTCGCCCCTCTCAAAGTGCCTCCTGGAGCCATGGCCCCACATTGTCCTATGGACAGGTTGGCCCTGAACGTATACAAAAGCATGCACACTTATAGAATGTTTCACATTACATACATATATGTCACGATATATAATATAAAGGGCTATACACTAACCCAGGGCCGCCATCAGGGCATGACAAACATAACGATTTTCGCTATATATATGTGCACTGCGGGCAGTGGTGTATCCTGGTTTTGTGCTGCCCTGAGCAGGACAAAACTCAGGCGCCCCCCTCCCCCCACGCCACCCCCACCCAACCCTTCCCCCCGCCCCACCTTCTAAATACACACACACACAGTCAGACACACACACAAACACAGTCAGACACAAACACACACACACAGTCAGAGACACACACAGTCAGACACAAACACACACACAGTCAGACACAAACACAGTCAGACACACACACACACACACAGTCGACACACACACACACACGGTCAGACACAAACACACACACACACATACACTCACAAACACGGTCAGACACACACACACACACACACAGTCAGACACACACACAGTCAGACACACACACAACACACACACACACACACTCACAAACACAGTCAGACACAAACACACATACACAGTCAGACACACACAGTCAGACACAAACACACACACACAAACACACACACACAGTCAGACACATACACAGACACAAACAGTCAGACACAAACACACACACAGTCACACACACACAGTCACACACAAACACACAGTCAGACACACATAAACACATTAACTTTTTTTAATTTAAATCCCCCCCCCAACCTCCTTACCTTTGGGAGTGCTGGGGGGGTCTCTCTCCCTGGTGGTCCGGTGGTCCAGTGGCTGCAGGTCGGGCGGGCGGCGCTGGCAGGCGGGCGGCCAGCGAGGGAGCACTTCCTATGAGCTGACTGCTCAGCTCCCTCGCGCGCCGGCTGCAGAGTGAGGCTGGGAGCCGGAAGATGACGTCATCTTCCGGCTCCCAGCCTCACTCTGCGGTGCGCGAGGGAGCTGAGCAGTCAGCTCATATGAAGTGCTCCCTCGCTGGCCGCCTGCCTGCCAGCGCCGCCCGCTCGGGATGTCAGTTAGCCGCGAGGCTAACTAGGCATTTGCCCTGGGCATTTGGGGGGCGGCGTTTTTTGCCGCCCCCTGAAAAATGCCGCCCAAGGCAAATGCCTTGTTTGCCTCGTGGCTAATACGCCCCTGACTGCGGGGCCCCTACTACCTGTAAATTGCAGAGGGGGGGCCCAGCAGCACACTCTGTCCTCCTTTCCAGCTCCTCTCTGTAACTTCACTGCGGCTGCCAGAGCGTTGCCACAGGTTACCATGGCAACACTCCGCACAGCACACAGGCCGGTCTTGCGAGAGTTCATCAGAGAGAAGCTGGAAAAGAAGACAGCATGCTGCTGCCCGGCCTCCCTCTGCAATGTACTGCGGCTGGCTCCCTCCACACTGCATCCTTACAAGCATACACTCTGCACTACACACACACTACATTCACTAAACACTCTGCACTACACACACTCACACTACATTCACTAGACACTTGCACTACACACACTACATTCACTAAAAACTCTGCACTACACACAACTACATTCACTAAACACTCTGCACTACACACACTCACACTACATTCACTAAACACTCTGCCCTACACACACTCACACTAAATTCACTAAACACTCTGCACTATACACATTACATTCACTAAACACACTCTGCACCACACACACTACTTTCACTAAACACACTCTGCACTACACACACACACTACATTCACTAAACACTCTGCACAATACACACTAGATTCACTAAACACTCTGCACTATACACACTACATTCACTAAACACACTCTGCACTACACACACACTACATTCACTAAACACTTTGCACTACACACATTCACACTACATTCACTAAACACTCTGCCCTGCACACACTCACACTAAATTCACTAAACACTCTGCACTATACACACTACATTCACTAAACACACTCTGCACTACACACACTCACACTACATTCACTAAACACACTCTGCACTACACACACTACATTCACTAAACACTCTGCACTATACACACTACATTCACTAAACACACTCTGCACTACACACACTACATTCACTAAACACACTCTGCACTACACACACACTACGTTCACTAAACACACTCTGCACTACACACACACTACATTCACTAAACACTCTGCACTATACACACTACATTCACTAAACACACTCTGCACTACACACACTACATTCACTAAACACTATGCACTATACACACTAAATTCACTAAACACACTCTGCACTACACACACTACATTCACTAAACACACTCTGCACTACACACACACTACATTCACTAAACACTCTGCACTACACACACTTACACTACATTCACTAAACACTCTGCACTGCACACACACTACATTCATTAAACACGCTGCACTATACACACTACATTCACTAAACACACTCTGTACTACACACACTATATTCACTAAACACACTCTGCACTACACACACACTACATTCACTAAACACACTCTGCACTACACACACACTACATTCACTAAACACTATGCACTACACACACACTACATTCACTAAACTCTATGCACTATACACACTAAATTCACTAAACACACTCTGCACTACACACACTACATTCACTAAACATGCTCTGCACTAAACACACTATATTCACTAAACACACTCTGCACTACACACACACTACATTCACTAAACACTCTGCACTACACACACTCACACTACATTCACTAAACATCCTGCACTACACACACACTACATTCACTAAACACGCTGCACTACACACACACTACATTCACTAAACACGCTGCACTACACACACTACATTCACTAAACACTTTGCACTACACACACTCACACTACATTCACTAAACACTGCACTACACACACACTACATTCACTATACACTCGATGCACTCACTACAATTGCACTACTTTTACTAAACACACTCTGCACTACACACACTATATTCACTATACACATTTTGCTTTCACTACAATCACACTACATGTACTAAACACACTCCGCACTACACAAACACACACACTACATTCACTTAACATACTTTGCACTACACACACACACACTACATTCACTATACACACTTTGCTCTCACTACAAACACACTACATTTACTAAACACACTTTGCACTCACTACAAACACGTTACATTCACCATACACATGTTGCACTAACTACAATCACACTACATTTACTAAACACACTCTGCACTACACAAACACACACACTACAGTCACTTAACATACTTTGCACTACACACACACTACATTCACTATACACACATTGCTCTCAATACAAACACACTACATTTACTAAACACGCTTTGCACTCACTACAAACACACTACATTCACTATACACGCTCTGCATTCACCACAATCACACTGTATTCACTATACACATTTTGGATTCACCACAATCACACTACATTCACTATACACATTTTGCATTCACTACAATCACACTAGAGGCACTATACACACTTTGCACTCACTACAATCACTATACACACTTTGCACTCGCTGCAAACACACTAGATTCACTATACACATTTTGCATTCACTACACTCACACTTTGCACTCACTACCATCATACTACATTCACTAAACACACTACATTCACTACAAGTACACTACACTCTGCATTCACTATACACACACCTACATTCACTACACACACACTCTGCATCTAATGCATGCATGCAAACATTACATACACTACACAAAACGTACAATCTGCATCCACTATACACACTGAATCCATGACACACATACTGCATCCACTATACACACTGCATCCATGACACATATACTGCATCCACTACACGCATTCTACATCCACTATACACACTGCATTCATGAAACATTCTACATCCACTATACACACACATACACACTCTTCATCCTTGTGGGTGGACTCAGGGCTGGCCCCGGGGGCCCAGATCTTGAGCAGTGTCAGGGGCCCTAAAATGTCCGATGGCAGCCCTGCACTAACCATCTAACTGTAACAAATTGAAATCCAAATTGCAAAATTGAGGCAAAATTGAGGCACAAGCTGTGACTAAAACTGATTTGGAGAACTTCTCCAAATCAACTATTGCTTTCTTAATTTTGCCAATTAAATCTCAGCTCACTACATTTCATGGTATATTTAATTTACCCTATATTGTATATAAGAGGAAGGGTGAATAAACTTGGCTAGACTTTGGTTTGCAAAACAATTTTGTTCTGCAGTTTTATACCACTCTGATCTATCCAGTGTGATTATGTTAGTGGAATTATGGGTTTATATATTCCCACATATATATATATATATATATATATATATATAGGCAGTTGGTTGTAGTTTTAGATAATGTGCGCAACTTCCAGTTAAATGAACATACCTAGCACCCAGCGACGGAGCTATGCTAAGGGGGCCCATCAGGTGGCCCATGCAACTAGGGCCACCTAATGGCAATGGATCTTCAGGGATCCGGTCAGCACTGCAACCCTTTAATAGCATGACCTCTGATTTCCAAGAACCTGAGGCAGCCCACTGGAACCCAGGGAAGCCACCATCTTGCACCCTAAAAGTAGAAGACGGGAGGGTGGCTTCAAATTTGTAAATTTTATATGCATGTCTGTATGTGTATCAATCTGTGTGCATGGCTGTATATCTGTATGTGTATCTTTGTGTCTGTATGTGTGCCTGTGTATCTGCATGTGTGTCTGAATGTGTATATGTTTGTGTGTCTGCATGTTTATCTGGGTGTCTGTGTATCTGTATGTGTTAGTGTGTGTCCCTGTGCATCTGTGTATGTCTGTGTACCTGTATGTGTGTCAGTGTTTGTATCTGTATGAGTGCCATTCTGTGTATCTGAATGTGTATCATTCTGTGTATCTGTGTGTCATTATATCAGTCTGTGTATATGTATGTGTGTCAGTGTGCCCCTGTGTGTCTGTGCATCTGTATGTGTGTCTGTGTTTTTATCTGTAGGAGTGTCATTGTGTGTGTCTGTCTGTCTATGCATCTGCATGTTTCTTATTGTGTATGTATCGGTATGTGTGTTATTGTGCATGTATCTGTGTGATATATTGTGTGTATCTGTGTGCCTGTGTATCTGCATGTGTGTCAGTGTGTGTGTGTCTATTTATCTGTATGCGCACCTGTGTGTCTGTGTATCTGTGCATATCCTTGTGTGTCTGTGCATCTACATGTTTGTACCTGTGTATGTGTGTATCTGTATGTTTGTCAGTGCTTGCATCTTTATGTGTGTCAATGTGTGTATCTGTGTATCTGCCTGTGTGTCTGTATCTGGATGTGTGTCAGTGTGTCTGTATGTTCATGTGTATATATGTGTATGAGTGTGTGGTTATGCATATGTGCATACATATCAGCATTCAAAAGCCAACACTACACACAAATACAACCCTGCATTCAAATGTCAACGCTACATACAGACACCACTACATTCAAAGGTAAACACTACACACAGGTAAACCACTGCTTTCAAATGGCTACAGTACATAAAAACACAAAACACAAGCTTTTACATTCACACACACATGCTTGCATTCAAACACAGAAACACTGCTCAGTGCTAAATACAAGGATGGGCACATGGTAGATCCCCAGCTGGCAAAGTATTGTGGAAGTTGTACGACAGATAGCGATCTACCTTTTGGTCATCCTTACTATAGAGGGGGACCAAAACATTTTTTGCACCAGGGCCCTCTCTACTCTAGTTCCGCCACTGCTAGCACCATAACCACTAGAGCTTGTTGCTTCCGCCTCTGCCAAGTTCTCTGTCTGAGCTAAGCCCTGCACTGCATGGCTTAGCTGACTGGTTGACAGTGATCAGTAGATGCTCTCAGGTAATGAGCTCACCCTGCACTACATTACTTAAGTGGCTTGATTACTTTGGAATATAGTTATTGTTAAGATAGATAATTTGGATAACAGGAGAAATAACTAATAGTAATTGATTTCAGCAATTTTAAGTTTCATGATAAATATCTAATGTTGGACCTTGATATTCGTGAGTAGGACATGTTTTGATTCTTGTATTCTGAATAGGGCAGATTGAGACTCTGAAGGTTTGAGTGGTTTCCTGATGATTGTCCAAGAGGAGGTGCTGTACTTTAAACTTTTATTTTCCAAGATGGTTAGATGTATTGCGCTTGCCTTGGTGATGCCAGTGATGAGAGAGGATATTCACCACTTATTTTACATTTAGTAAGATACTTTATAACAGTGTTCTGCAACGTCTTAGCACCTGCGGCCCGGCAAAAAGAGGAGAATAGTTTTGCGGACCGGCGTCAGTCAGAAATAAAAACCAATGGTATGTGTGAGGGATGCAGTGTGTGTGTTAGGGGTGCTGTGTGTGTGAGGGATGCAGTCCTGCGGTCCTGCAGAGCCGGCAGGGGAGAGGGAGGCACGGTTCCCGGTGCTATGATCATAAGATCATAACATCATAGCACCGAGGAAATATTGTGGAGGAAATATTTTGCGGCAATTTATTGCCGGTCTGAGAAAGCTTTCACCCAATGGCATAGCCAGATGAAAGCTTTCACAGACCGGCAATACATTCTTGCGGCCAGGCGCCGTTTCACTGACCAGTGGTTATAGACCACTGCTTTAAAAGACAGAATATCATACTGTGATGAAGAGATATATCCTGATTTCAGCATGGTCAGTGTTACGTTATATGACTCTTGTTAGCAAGACATTAAATATAATGGGGTCGTATTGATCCCAAATTGAGTTTCAAAATAGCATCTAGTCACATCCTTCTCAACACAATATAGAAACACGCTCAATACTTAATAAGATCAATACAATGATATGATATACATAGCAAATAGAAACGGGCTACAACAAGACACAGAGCACAGAGCATGAAACTGTATGGGATGGAACTACCACAGAAATGTAACGCTATGGGAAATAGCTGGGTTAAGAATACCTACTCAAACTATAGACCATCTCTGATTACATATCTTTTGGTATGAAACAGTATGCAAGAGTACAGAATCAATACCTGAAGGCAGACCACAGAGAGAAAGTAATCACTTTCTACATTAGCATGTGTGGTTATCAGAATCCCAGCTATTATAGAACTAAATGTCTCATAATGCCTCCCCCAGCCTTTTGGCCTGGGAAAGAAAGAGAGAGGTGGGGGAGGGCTTCACAAATATTGGAGATGAGAGAGAGAGACACAGGAAGGGAAGGGTTGGTTGAATGATGGATTTACAAATAGTGGAGATGGGAGAGAAACACTAAAAGGGGGAGATGGGATATGGTGGCACGTGTAGGGATTGGTGAGGGAGGTAGACACTATGGGAGAGAGGTGGGGGCTTACAAAAGTGGGGTTGAAGATAAACACAAGTGGGACAAAATAGGCAGAGGAGGGAGACACAAGTGGCAAAACAAGATGGGGATGACACAATGGGTGTGTTAGGATGGGACGAGCCTTAAGTAAGGGAGATATACAGGGTTGCAGGGATGGGAGTGAGATACATGTCTGGATGAAGTAAGTTGAAACAAGAAAGGAAAATCATACATTCAGATTCATAAATACATAACCGCTCCAAACAAAATCACACCAGTATTCATGCACATACACACAACCTTGTTAGATCCATATATATAGACACTCCACACAAATCAGAGTCCATATGCCAAAAGAGTTAATGAAACTTGGCCAAATCTAGCTATACACAGTACAAATATTATAGACAGATATTGAGTAAACATTGCACGCTAAAATATTTTACAAATGTGACCTTATATATAGTATGAGATTTGTCACAATTTTATTTTAGTTCTGTTTTATGAGAAGTATAGCATTTTTTTTTTTTTAGTTTTGCACTGATGTTTTCATGTATAGGAAGAAATATTAAAATAATTGCATCTCATGCATTTCTTACACAAATTATCTAGGCAAGGCAGGGAATGAAGCAAACCTTGCGCTCCAGCGGATTATAGAGTAAAGCATAATCACAATTCTAAATACCATTCAGCTGGCTGGCTGTGATGGGAGTTTACTATTCATATTTTTTTTTTTTCACAATTGTAGTCATAAAAAAGGAATAAGGTAGCATTTTCCTTTACGGGCTTTATGGAATAAATCTGCCATCATCCTTACTCTAATGGCTGCCTAGATGTGTTGGGAGTTAAAATCAACTCAGGTATATTGTAAGGTTGTCATTTTCCATAATTTAAACATGACAACATATATTTAAATAGACTAAATCATCAGTAAAAAGAAACCCTATTTATTAATTCCAATTACCAGTCAAACCCTTTAATACAAACCTCAAGGTGATGAAGAAATCACCTGCTGGGTAGACTTTTTTTTTTTTTTTTACAAATGATTGCTGGAAAAGGAAGGAAGACTCTGCATGTTCCATATGAGAACTAATAGTTATATGAGAGAAATTAATTGCATTGCTATTTGGTGTACCATATTCAGGATTAGGTTTGATGATGTTCATTACTGCAGAACAGGAGGATTGTATTATAACTGTTGTGCTGACTATAAAAATGTGTAGCTGCTAACATACAGTTATAGATGCATCCTTTTTGCCTTGCTAAATTATTGTGTTCAATGTAAAGTCATAAACATAAAAAAAATGTAAATAACAAAGAGAACATGTAAGGTTTTTTTTACTAAGTGATTGGCTTTGTGAAATATTTATTGTCATGGCATTTACATACTGTGTCAGAAGGGAATATTTCTAATACTCAGTAGGATTATTATTTAGTAAAGTAAATCCAGTGGAAATGTATCTAGAACAGTTCTTGTTTTTATTTTGTATCTTAACATAAAGATGGGAAAAACATTTCCCACTAACGCTAAAAGATGTCAAACAGAACCATGTTTTAGACATCAAAGGGTGATGTTGTGTATTTTTTTTTTTAATTAAATGGCATAAATGTAAGTTTGTCACACATCCAAATGTTTTAGATAAAGCACTTTGAAACAGATATACATAGTTAAAAGATCAGAAAACATGTTATTCCCCTTTTAAAATAAACTGTAACTGTTTTTTCATTTACCTGCTGACATTTATTAAATTATTTGTATGTGTGTGTGTAAGTATTTACATATAGTATATACGTTGTGCTTGCACTCCTTAATAAATCCAACTATTGCCCGGTGCTGGTGGGGCAGCAAAGTACAAAAATCCAAAGTATGACCGCACTCCAAGGACTGAATTGAAAATTTTAAATATAACTTTTAATTCATAATATTCAAGAACAAATCGACATTTAAACTCCCACCTGGAGCTTTCATGTCATCCTGATGAAAGCTCCAGGTGGGAGCTGAAACATCGATTTGTTCATATGTTGGATTTATATATATAAATCCAACATATGAACAAATCGATGTATATATATATATATATATACACACACACACAGATACTTTTATAAATGTCAATATATATATATATATATACACACACACGCACATATATACATATATATATATATATATATATACCTATATATACCTTTATATATATATATAAAACAAACCTAAAATAAAAGGACTACAAATGTTCACTAAAATAAAGTATTAATGTAAACAATCTTAGTTCAGTATATAATATCGGCAGGTGTATAGAATAAGTGTTCTAACTGTTCGGTCTCCAAACAAAATATACTAATAACTATAAAAGTAGTTTGTGATGAAATAAATGATAATTAACAAGCTTGCACCCATTATATTTAACACCTTATTCCTCCTCTGATATGCAACAATTTATGTTTCTAATGTATCATTAAGAGAATATGTGACATTTATTTAAGGATATTTAAATAAAAATATGAACAAATATTATACATGATATTCCCTTTACTGCAGTTTTTTTTCATATATTTATTTATTTATTTATTTAACAATAATCATATATCTATATATATATATGTGTGTGTGTGTGTGTGTAATTATATCACAAACACACATATATATTTAAATAATCACATGTAGATATAATATATATATATATATATATGCAATTTAAATTAATGTTTAATTTATTTCATGAAACACAGCAACATAATTTTATATTTCTTGTAAAATAAAGAGCAATTTGATAACATTTTAATTACAATTTCATATGTTAAGATAGATTATAAATGTTTAGCATGCACTTTATCCCTTTCCCTTATTTTTCTTTATTTTAGTTTTCTTATGTTATTATTAATGTTATTATTGCTCGTTAAAATGTTGAAAAATGTCTTAATAAAAACAATTTGAAGAAAATATAGTTAATTACTCTAATATTTATCTTTATTTTGTCCTATATCACTCGATTCTTTTATGAAGCAACAATTTCAGCAGCAAATAAAAAAATGAAACAGGGTTTTATTTCATTAAAATTACAACAAAAACTGCATAGAATACTACCAAATTTCAATATTTTACTTAAATATCTTACTAACTCTGTTTCTAACAAATAACTACTTAATTTAAAAATGTAACAAATGTTTTTGAAAACAATTCGTAATTCTTGTCTTAGAGCTAAGGAAAAATGAAAAATTTAGTTTATAGCATATATATTGAAAACCAATTACAAGCAATTTAATTAATTTAAATCTATTGATTTATGATAGCTTGTGATATTCTATAGCTGTGTAAAAAATAAAGTTTTGTCTGTTTACATATATGCATGTTCAAATAGCTATACTATCTATACATGTGCAGATGTTATATATAAATATATGTATCTTTGTATATATGTTAAAGGAGATAGCTTGCTCTCACTGTCTTTAAAGTTCCATGCTTTATTGAAGAAATATTAAAATCTGGGTCTACATATATTATAGATATACATCTATCTATTTATCTATCTATCGTAACTCATTTTAGGTAAAATAAATGTGTATCCTACAAATAGAAATGAAGTAATATAAAAGTGACACAATATAAGACTTTCAAATTTAATTTAAATGTAGTAATTTAGTTAATTTGTAACATCAACTGCCAAGAAGGCAGTCATAAGATAATCTATAATGTTTAATTAGTGCAGTGTTTAGAAGGCTAGGTGAACTAACATACAATAGTTATGTCAAACAACTAGAAATTTAATTTGGCATGAAATATTCTAATTTTAATACATTTTTATTCAAAAAGAAATAACACATACATTACTAAAACACTATACAACTCAATGATTGTATAGCAATGAAATATATATTTGGACATTCTATCCCTAAATATCCACCAATACTGAAATGCTCTTAATCTAAACTATTATATTTGTCACTCAAGCATTTATTGTTTTTGTAAATATCTTTATAAAGCAGTAATAAAAAGAAAAACAAATATAAAAGTAGTATTTAAAAGAAAAATACTAAAAGCTGAACAATAATTTTTTTACCGAGCTGTGATTAGAATTTTCACAAATTAGCTATTGTTGCTTAAATTTGCAATTCAGCTTTCAATTGGCCATTATATTTAGTGAGTAAACCCCAAAGTCTTTATACATTTCCAGTTTGAGGCTTTTAAACTATCAATGTGAAATTCATTAATTAACAAATATCGTTGAAGTTTTAAGTTGAAAATACAAAAGAAATGTTCAATACAGTGACACCTAAATACTATTGTATCAAGATTCTATCCTATTTTCACCAGTTCATTAACTGATTACTCCATCAATACATTAGTTTAAAGTATGGACACCTTGTGATAAATTGAGCAGCGTATGCTAAATCGTGCAACTGGTAAACTATACTCATTAGATTTGATGCTTCCAAAGTTTTTACAGAAACAATACCAAAATGTTAATCAAGAAGTTAGATTCTGGTATCTCTCATGCAAATATAATGAAAATGTGTTTATTCTGCTTAAGAATCCTGTTAAATATTTATTTTATCCTTCTTCTAATTGCATCCCAATACAAGCTACTATGCAGCTATGCATTGAGTTTGCTGTATTGTATTTCAGTAAACAGGGCTTGAGATTATACCTTTCCTTAGATTTACAATAAAGTAATAAATGAAACAGACAGAGCAGTACACATATACAAAATGTATCTGACAGTTTTTCCATTTTCATAAGAAGAGCTTGTGTTTTTAAATATTTTAGTAATCTTTTTAAATTGCAGTCTTACATTTGATTTATTTTTTTTTAACTATAAATCAGATTTTTCTAATAATAGCTTGATAAAGGGAGTAAAAATATATTAGTGTAATATGACTAGGAACATAGCATATGTAATAATCTACAGTTAACAATATTAAACAGTAGGGGACACGTGTTGTCTATCTGTGTTCTGTCTATCTGTATTCTACTATAGGTACACATAGGTATATTCTTAAATATAATATAAAAGTTTATAGTATATGGCTGAAAAATATTGCACTGTTGCACTGATAAATGGAAGTGAAAAAAAACCCTTTTTTTTTTCTGTATATCTACAAGCAAGTGACTGTAGGTCAATGTTGACTGTAGGTCAAGGGTACCATGTAACATTTACAGTTTGAGAATTTTAAACTATCAATGTGAAATTCATTAATTAACAAATATCGTTGAAGTTTTAAGTTGAAAATACTAATGAGTTCTGATCATAGTTATATGTGTCCAGTTAAACCAAATATCTTTTTTTCAATGTTATTTTTTACAAAAAGACTGTTAATTCTCTCTCACTCTCTCTCTCTCTATATATATATATATATATATATATAGAGAGAGAGAGATTGGCACATTTCATAATTATTTGTATCATTCTACCAGAATAATTGCCATAAAATATCCATTAATTACAAATTATTTATTTTTACTGCTCTAACATTTAACAAATTACCATTTGGAACCAAAACTAATATATACTGTTTTGATCACATGCTATTTTAATATCATTGATGCCCCTGTCACTGATTGTGTTGTGTAGTGGATTGTTGCTACTGCATAAGAATTTTAATATTTATTATAAACCTTTATGTTTTGCAGCAATATGTTCACCATAAAAATAAACGAGAAAGAATTGTAAAGATGAAGAATAAGCAATCTAATACATGACTATATCTAACAATAAAATGGTCCTTCATAAAGTAAAAAGAACTGCATAGACGTGTATATTAACACAGGTAAGAAAGGGTTAACAATTAGTAGTAGTCCTGAGCTCTAACCTTAGCGAACGGTCATTGTTCAGTTCTTTAATCCCTCAAACTTTGCCTTCTTGGTCTGGCAGTTTTTTAAGGAGAACTTGTAAGGCTTTGATCTCAAGGGCAAGTTTAATTAGACATAGTTTATGTCTTGCACCCTTGTATGAGATCTACGTGTTGGTATATAAAAGTACAGATTTAAAAAAAAAAAATCTGAAATGTGGGAGATACAGTTGAGCATTACACATATATTTAAAATTTTACATCACTAATTAAAAATTAACAGACACTAACAATGTACACTATAAGGTGAAATATTACATAGGTGAGATGATTTTAAATCATCTTGCATGGGATCTATCACAAACCTTCATTAATATGAAATTCGATTTCATATTAGAAAGATAGCTGTTCTGTTCTTGGACTACAACTCTCAAACCTCTCAGCCATTCCCTTTCAAAAGCTGACCATGAATTATTGGAGGTATGAGTGTTTGGGGGCCACATTTGGACAGCCTTAAAGTAAATGTGGCTGTTGCTGTATTTATGGTGCAGGTTAACATATCCTATTGTCTAGTCTGGTGATAAATACAATTTATTCCTATATGTGCGAAAACCATTTCATTAGAATAACGTGAGTTCCAAATTTCTGCAGGTGGAATGTGTATACAGTGTAGTTTGTTAATAACCGAGTGTGAAATATGACTATTTTAGAACATATTCACAATCCCAGATGCTAGATATATGCTTTAAATAAGAAAACAAAATCTAAATTTACAGAGATAAACCACCAATAGTTATTATAGAAAAAAGCATATTTGATAGGTCCGCAATATTAAAACTTTTAATTATTTTACCTCTAGAGTTTTCAACCTGAACTGACCCAATGCAATTTACATGGTCAACTTTTTATTATAATATTAATAATTTGCACATATTGTAACAATGTACCATCTATTCTTTCAATGCAAAACCCTTATATAAAAATACATTTGCTATAGGTGCTGAATCTACTAAATCAATTTGCATACTTGTTCTTATACTTCAGGGGGTATATTCAGAACATTCTATGTATAAGATGGTCTATAGGTATACATTTTTTGATATCATATATTACCCTTTCTGACATCTTTGAGGCCAGTGTTGGCTGAAATTGGTACTGCAGGCATTTGTAGACTAAGTTGCCCATGATGCTCAGCTGTCCTGAAGTGTAGGTACTCCATGAACATTTATCATGTCAAGGCTAGCCATTGCTGCTCCTCACAGCAACAGGCTGTCTGGGCTACTAAGTAAATTTTGAACTGTAGCAAATTCATATCTGAATTGTAAAATAAGGACTAAAATAGCCAAACGTTTTCTAAAGTTAAGTTGGAGAATTTCGGAAGCTCAACTATGTTTGCCTAAAAGTTGCCATTCAGATTTCAATTCACTACAATTCTTAGTTTAAGCAACAACTCTGTGTATACACGAGATAAGAGATGCAACTTTCCCGGTCATTAAGTAAATTAAAACTTGAGGTGATCATTTCTGTCAAACAACTGCTCATATATGTGTTCTATGTTATTTTCATTATGGCTAGCACATCATTACTTGGTAATTACTTTTTTTTTTCTATCTTCCTTTCAGTTCTTGCACTATCCTGAAAGCTGTATATGCACTTTATCAATCTAATACTTTCTCTTAAGATTGCTCTGCCCCTGATATGGTGCCAGGTGGTGAAGCTGAAAGGAGATATACTCACCTGAAGCATTAACTCGCAGGTATATTCTTCATCAGCTCCTTGCATTCGTCACAGCTGTAATCCTGCACATGCGCAAGATTTTAAGACCAAGGTCTATGGAGGATGCCACAAGACTGTGGTATTATCCATAACAGTGGTATTACAGGCATGCTATGATGCTCATTTTCCCACAGCTGAAAACAAGTTGGCAATGGAACCACTGCCCTTAATCAGGTTTTGTTCAACCCTCAATTTGCCATAAAACACAATAGTCTCTACGATATCTTTATAATATCCTTTGATTTGGTTTGAATTTCATTGAAGCTCCAATGTTCCAATGCAGTCAATATGAGCATTCCATAAAGATTTTCTCTTTATAAAATACTCAAAAGTGATATTTCCACGACAGAATCACTATAAGATCTAAAAATAACATTTTGTTGCTAGACATAAAAAAAAGAATCAAAAGGGAGATGAGACCTAGATCTTTGTGATCTAACATATAGTTAGATAGGTGCTTTGATTGGCAGGGAAGACAGTTTAACGCTTTGTGCGCCAGTGGTATGCAGAACATAATGCTATGCACAGCATTCCTGTAATAATTCCATTGCAGAGAATTCATATTAAATTCTAAATAACTCTTTGCTATTAAAAATGCTACAAAGATACCAAATGTGCACAAATCATATGATTGTCTTCTAAAAGCTTTAACATTGCAGGCTACTTACTGTTATCTCTAAAAAAAAGTGTTTAAAACTTTAATCTGTATGTGAGCATATCATATTCCTTAAAAAAGCAGTAATTTTGTGATTTGGTCTATTATTTTGTACATTGATGGTCTTCTATGATAACCCAGTGTTTTTTTTTTTTTGTAGGAAATCCATGTTAACGTTTTTGTAACAGATTTCTCAATAATTAATTAATCTCACTTGCTTTTTTCATGGCAATTAAAAGGTTACAATAAAAAAGATGCAGTATAAAATGGTCATAATAATAAATCAATTTTAGTATTTGGAGCATTTTTTTTCTGTATGGAATGACTCCTATGATGACCCAGTGATTTGTCAAATTTACATCAGATTCTGATGATAAACATTTTTACACTACTATGTTTTATATAAGTAAAAAAAGTGATCAACAGTTTATGGGGCAGATTGAACAATAATGAATGAGCCTTACTTGATTTTTCTCTGGCAATGTAAGGGTTAAAAAGACAGAAAAGGAGATGGGGAAAAAAAAAGCAGTGCTGTTTTCATTCTTTTCAGGGTAATGTGTACCAAGCCCCCCCAAGGTTGAAACTGGTTAGATCCTGAAGAAGCAGAATCTGACCAAGTTAAAGTAAAGACACAGAGACACATACTGTTTAGCTTCTTTGTCCTATAATTTTGTATGAGAAGGAAGGGCAGATTTGGAAAGAACAAGCTTGGGGTCTGTCGAACTGATTGATGAATTTGCAGAGGCGTGCATCCCCAGCCCCTGTATGACAGTAGCAGGATGCGCACACCATCCCTCTGCTTCTCCCTCAGTTTAGAAATGGAAGGTTTGAGAATTTAGAATGTGTGAGTTAAGGCTTCATTCTGTCATTGCTGGCAAATCTCCTATTATAGCCACCAAAGTAAAACTCAGATTGCCTCCCCACCCTCTTGCTGTAGAAGCCAAAACGCTCACAAAACAACACGTGATGCAATCGAATATTTAAGAAGGACTATAACAACATGGTAGCAGGAGGTACAGGCAATTTCAAAGATCAATAGAAGCTATTATATTACAGATTATATTTCATAAATGTACTATTAAACTTTGTTTGTTAGTGATATCTGTCTACAGTACTGACAGGTATAATAATAAAAACAAAAAGCAGAAATTTTTTGGGGGGGATACATTATGGTAAGATTTTATAGTTGACATTGTGCACTCAGGTTTTATAATATGTGTCTTGTTCATTAAATCCAGTTGATAACTATCCTACACTCTTTATTCCAACAAAGAGATAAGTGACAATTCTAGGGAGCTTTGATTGTAAAATTTTACCATTCATCTTGTAAAGCTGACTGTAAGCAAAAAATTAAGTATTATTGTTTAAAATTAGACATACATAGAATACAACCTCGGTGTGTATTATTTTGGATTGCATATATATAAGTAAATACATCTTATCAGTGCAAATCCTAACTCTTAACTTGCATTGTGAGGGCAGCCATCTTTAAGTAATGTTTGGGCAGATGCAGGGCTTATCCGATTAAATATTGCGCAGGTAATCAAGAGCTAATGTATGTTCATGAATCCTGGCGTGTGCAAGCACCGGACATCTCACAAATGCATCCCTGGCTGATTTCAGATCACCAAATTGTGCATAGTCTTACCACACAAGTGGTACTTCCAACCACAGAGGGATATCAATGGCTGCCCCAGTATCAGTGAAATACAATGTAAAACAGTTAGTAACAGTAATATATTGATAACAAAATAATGCTCTACAAGGCTTTATTGATCTTTGAAATAACAGATGACTCAAAAGATAGGAACCCACATCACATTCATACAATATTATGAGTCAACTGAGACTTGTGACCAATAGAGGATTTTAGTTAACCACCATAATTTTTTTTGTACATTCAATCCATTGTTTTTAGGTTCATTCATATAGTTCATATAGTAATAAAACATTGCAGACAGCGGGCCTGTTCACCAAACTGATTTTGGGAACAAAAAAAAAAAGATTGGTTTAAAATGTTGATGATCAGGGTAACCTTGGAAGGCAGACTTTCAGCAAATAACTTATAACGAGCAAGCACTTAATAAATACACAATTTAATAAATGATCAAAGAGTAAGAGGAAGGAGAATTACTATGTACACTTATAGTGGCGCTCAGTATTTGTTTTCCCTAATTCTCACACCTTAGTGGGTTATGAGTTCATTATAAGGAGTAGTTGGACTTGTGTCTCCCCCATGCCTTGCCCAATGTTATGACCTGTGTTATGGGAGTAAATTACATGAGTTAATTAAATATATGAGTTCCTTATCTACAGGTTCATCAACAGTAAATTTCTTCTATTTGAGTTTGGGCTTCTCATCGATGTTTAAGTGGGGAAGATCTGTGAGATATCTCCTATCATGTCCCTCCATAAGTGTTTGTTTGGGAGTGAGTACTTGGAGCTATGTAGAGACAAATGGTGTGAAACTGCAAAATCCTTTGTGGGATTTTCACTTATCTGGCTTATAAATGTGTATGGTCTACCAAACATCATGATTCTCCAATACACAGAGCCATGCTGCAAAAACTAATAGTGCCAATCCAAGCCTTCTATCATGGTGTTGAATATGAGCCTTTATTGAACTTGTAATAGACCTTGTCTCTCAACATACAGTACCATGAGTCTCCAACATCATTAATAGCGTATATACCATGTTCTTCAAGATACAGTAACAATGATGAGCCAAAAATATAAATGATGGTTGTTTATCACACAGAATCGGGTAATTAGAACATTTTTGCAGGGTTGGGCACTCTATATTGGGGAGAAAGCTAGTATGGCCAATATAAGGGGAAGATGTACATTTTTATGGGCCCAGGGCATTAAGAACTTCTTAAAAGAGAGGATCCCAGCAGACACGAGAGAAGCCAAAGGATCCATGCTCCATGTTTTTAATCACTCAGCCTTTTGCTCATAAATTGAGCGTATAGACGAACCTAGGGTTCCCTCCTGTTTAACAGTGTGAGTGGAGGACTCCTATATATTTTAATACCAGAAAATGGAGTAAGATACCAGGAAATTGAGTTAGAAGTGGACTTCGTAAATAGGGTCCCACCTCATTTTCTGTACATAACACACCAAAGGCAGTATGGGAATAGGGGGTAAACAATGAAGTGGCTTCTGTCTGTCTAATAAACAGTTGGTTCTTGAACCCAATATATATTTGTCTTTGTCTTCCTACCATTAAATATTGCATAGAAGATTGGAAGTTAATTTCCAAGCTGCTTTTCATAATTTTAGTATGGATTACAGTAACAATAGCCCATTTGTGTTTGTTTATTTATTTGTTTGTTTATTTATTTATGCCCGATGGCTGAGAAATGTACATTATTATAGGGATGTTCAGATTGGGATAATAAATGCAACCTTATATACCCAACTTGAGCGACTGACTGAATTAGTTTCAGAAAATGATTAGAAACTAGTTCATTTTAAAAAGCCACCTTGCTGTAGTACTACTAATAACCTAGTCAATGTTTGTCAAATAAAATAGGTGAGCAGCCAACCGGCAACTTGTCTCCAAGATACCAATTTCCCACAATCTTATAGATCTATTTTATTTACTAAACAGCTTTTATTTTGATCAAGGATCCAAACTTTGAATTGCAATGTTTCTTGATATTTGCAACCACTTGAAATTTTATATTAATGCATACAGCATTTTTTTTTATCCTTCTTAGCTGTTATGTAATATTGTATATAACATATGCACTTAATAAATAACTGCCTAGCCAAATAAGTTGCCTACTTACTTTGGTAAACGAACAATGTGAAGGAGATCTCTTTATCAATCAAGGTGTTGTGATGAGTTATTATATTTAGCAATTATAAAGCGCTAACTTATTCCACAGTGCCTTGCAATATTTTAAAAAGGGGGAAATTTAACAATAAATGAGGCAATTACAAAATGTTACAGGAACAATAGGTTGATGAAGACCCTGCTCAAATGAGCTTACAGTCTAGAGGTGACAATAATGTTCCATATTTCGAATAAAAAAAGCAAGTTTTGATAAAAAAGTGGGTTTTTTTCCTTCAGTTTTATAAATTTTTTTGCTAAATTTTTCGAGCTTGATTTCACCACATACCAATGAAATTTTAACAAATAAACTCATACGTGCATAAATACACAACATATAGGTAAACATTTTTTTTCTATTTTTATTTGCTTACTTGTAAGTTGTTTAAACCAGAGTTAGTATATTAAAGGCAGATGAAGAAACCTTTGTTTTTTGCAATAAGGAAAACACAAGCCATATTTGTGCAAGTAGACATTTTGGAGAGCACTATGCAGTATTATGCTCTCCTAATTCACAGCCCTAAAAGTGATAGCAAATATGCATCAAAACATTCTGCAGTGTAATATATAAAAGCACAGCAGGATTATGTGCTTTCAAAAAAGAGACATGGTGATTGGTTAGAGGCTGGCTTGATTGACAAGAGCTTAGTTTAGAGGAAAGGAGACACGCAAACCTTCACAGCTTGATTTCTTTTCTAGAATATATCACACTATCCTTTGAAAAGTGCCGCACGATCCAAGAAAATAACGTTTCACGGCCTGATTTATGGTTTTTTGACATTCCTTAAATTACAACCAAAATTAAATAGAAACTAAGTAAAAGAAATAAAATAATTTGTTAAAAGTATACTAATTACAAATATCGACCAACCACTCCTTTCAAAATATAGCAAAAAAACATCAATTTAAAATGTTAAAATGCAATAACGTAAAATGAATTAAAAAAACAAACAAACAGTTAATATCTGTGCAAAAGCAAAATATCTGTGCATGATCTCCACATATTGCTGAAAGACATCAGATTGAAACTTTTGAAGCTATTTAAGAACAATAATGTTTAATGTTGAATAATCTAGAATGTAATGTTTGTTTGTTTTTTGACAAACTACATTATACTTACTTTGAAAGTGGAAGAGAGCAGGGTGGCTTTAATTATTAAGTTTTGTACCAGCGCTATATTTCATTATATGTGTCAAAAACATGTGCAGGTTTTTTTTCCGCTATGAAAGAAAATATGATTTAAAGACACGTCAAAATATACCATCTCTCTTTAAAATAAAATTAATAATCATGTATCACATGACAGACAATTTTTGTAGTTTATCTCCAGGTTCTAGATATCACTGCTTTGAGTCAGGTAAGAAGAATCTACATTTTTACAAAACTAATGCTGGCTGATTTCTAGACAATGCATTTTAATTTTTATGGAGCATCACATGCTTACAATATTTATTCTACTGTTACTATGTTCATATACACACACACACACACACACGCAAACACACAGAGAAAAAATTCACGATCAAGTGCCACATGGACCAACAAGCATAGAAATCTGAGATGTGCTATCTTGTTTTCCAATATGTCTCGCTATCTCTTTAAAGGGGTCAACAGGTCAAGGCGAAGGTCACAGTGTCTTAGGTGTTGAAAGAAAATAGGTTTTATGATCTGGGCTACATTTAAACAACTAATAATAGAACTAACAGGATTAAAGCCAGACAAATACTAATTGACCACTGTTGTCATTGTGACCTGTAACTAATTAAAAGCTTTTTTAGTTTTATATTTGTTTAGTAAAGGTTGTTTATTAACTTGAGCCAAAAGGTGCAAAATAGATAAAAGTAAAACTTGGTTTTCTCTTGAAAGCCATAACAAGATGTTCTACTTTTTTAATATTTTTTTTACTTAATACCTTTAATGCCATGTACAGGAACATTTGGTGATGGCTTTTTTAAGATGTCAAATATTTTTTGGGAGGGAGGAATTTTTTTACAAAAATCATGAGATTTTCAGTTTACATTGATACAAAACTAATGTTAATTATTTGAAAATGTTTCGAAAAAAACAAGAAAATAATATATAGTCAACCTCAGTATTTAGCTGCAACCTGTTCATATACACACATACAGTCCTGATATGTAATTGGCAATTAATGGGTTAAAGTCAGTCAATTACTTAACATAAAACCATTAAGAATCAAGGTACAGACATTAGAAAATATCAGCAAATTACAGATTTTTGGGGGTAAATATTTTATCATTATCCCAAGAAATTCCACCACTCGTAAAATGTGGTTTGTTTTTTTATAAAGATAAGAAAAGGAAAATATTGATGTTTTCCATTGATTATTAGATATGTTTTGCTCTTGTATTAATATCCATTTCTATCCTATACACAATTATAACTATAAATTTACAAGTTGTTTAGCGCTGTAACCATGCTTCAAAAACTTTTATAACCCCTTCGGTTTCTATAGATGACAACAATGCATTTACGATATAAAAATATCATTATAGGGAAGGTGCTTCCCTGTGGATACATGCCGTTGTCTGCTTCCTGTTATGTATGTATCTATCTATCAATAGATAGATAGATAGATAGATAGATAGAATATGCTAAATTTATCCATATCATCTGCAATATTTAAATGCAACTATGGCAAATGAATAGTTTTATAGTATATTTAGGTGTTTTGGCTAAACTGCTTCATTGTTACTCAAACATAGCTCATCTGGCAATCAATTCACTTTGTTCATCTAAATTCCTAACTACTGAAGTTCATAACTTGTTCTTTAACATTATGAAACTTAAAAAAAATAATATTATATGCAAATATGAGGGAAATTCATTTTTCTGTACATAACGGTTTTTGCAGGATGCATATTTGGGTTTTCTTTTCCTATTGGCATATAGTCTAAGAGCATTACATTTTTCCATTTTTGGGATAAAAAATTTTGAAACAAAAAAATAATAGAGTATTTTGGTATATTGTTATAGCTGAGACTTGAGAATAAAGATTAACTCTAAATATTTGGTCGTTCCAAAATATGAAAACTGCAGCCAACAGTAGTGATTCGTGAAAATGAATTTTTAATAACAAATTAAAATTTCTCTTTTGTCAACTACTTCTTAATATTGTTTGCTATCAGGGTGTGCAGTATAGAGTAGAATTTTACATTCCTCAGTTACTCAGCCTTGTGACATTGTAAGACTTAATGGTAAAAAAGTTTGATGTGCAGAAGTATATATTAATAGGTGCATGGCTTCCTAAAATTGGAGAAGTTTTTAGCCGACAATGAACCTATGAAATCTTTACACCCATGAAAGAGCAGTAAAGATTTCACTAGCACAAAAGCCTTGATTCTGGCACAAGTCTTGTACTTCTCTAGATGGAAATACTTAGCCTATTTTCCTGGGGGAATTCAACCTTTCATGCGCACAATCAGACGGCTTACCACATGGTCCAAAGGAGACCTCAATTGCTCATGGGACCCAAGAAATTGCCCATGTATAAGACTATAATTTTCAACCAGAAACCATTCATATGGCGTAGATAATATGAAGTATAACACCTAAAAAAATATGATTTAACCTGACATATTTGGGTTTGAACATGACTATGTTTAAGAAACACACCAGTGTTAATAGTCTGGTAACCAGACCAGAACCTTTGAAATACGCCAAAAAACAAACATATTTTGATTACAATGAATGAGCTCAATTAAGCCTTATGATAAACCATCTTATATGCTTTAGTTGGAGGAATAACTTGCCATCTGGGATCTTCAGCATCAATGGAGAAGTATTTAACAAAATTCAGATAATTTTCTCTGACGCTTGAGTAATTTCTGAGCAATAGACATTATGCACATCAAATAAACCAAGACAAGGCTCTTAACAAGTCTCCTTATATAGCAAAAAGCACATTCTGAAGTGTTTATTTGCATTAATGTTAGCAACAAATGGATGCTCTTGATAAAATGTAAACAGCAGCAAGCAAACCCCATTGTCTCTGATTTTCTGCTATCTAACAGTTTAGGAACTGGTTGTGAATCTAGACTCTAATCAATTATCATAAAGTTCAGATAGTTTACATATACGTTAACCTTAACTGGATTATTTTATGCATACACTAGCATGACAATGCTATTTTGCATTTTTTTGCAACCTGTGTAATAATGGTGCAAAACTTTCGCTAAAATATTTTATTATTGCTATTTTTTCTAACTGAAATAAAAAAAGTGCTAAGTAGGTCAAGATAAATGCTAAAAACATAAACTCATCTATTTTTTTTATAATATACTTTTTAATATACTTAATCATTTATTGATTTTGTAGTTTCGGATGTGACATTATAGAGCAAACTGGAACCTTAATATTTACTATGGAGTTCATTAAAAAAAAAACACAAAAGGTGAACAAAATCCATGTACACAGTGCAACATTCATGAAATGAAAAACAAATTTAGAAGAGACCAGTGAATTTATGTAAACTTAACTACATAAACTTAAATACATAAATGCTAGTTCAACATTATTTCAGATAACATAATAGTATATATTTTTTGTACGTATGTGTGTGCTTTATATAGATAATCTAGTCACTCCCAGTCAGGTGATTACCTAATGCAATTTATATAATCTTTATCACATATTTATGAACATTTTATATTGCATTTAATATTAATATACCTATTGTAGTAATCCTTTGTAAATTCTTCTAGGGTTAATAAATGGTAGCACAACAGACTTATTAAGCAAAATAAAGCCTTAACAAAATATAACTAGACATTAAATTCGATTTTTGCAATTTTAAAAAATAGTTTAACTTAGAAATACCCGACAAAACGTAGAATACGTTTTCTGTTACACTTTTCAATTTCTACCAGTAGCAATGGTCTTTTTCTGTCTAAAGCAAATAGAACCGCCATTTTCGGAGTTTCTCTATACACAGTATCTACAAACACAGATAACTACATATAGTTACAGTTACAGTCTACATCTATACATAGGCTCAGTCTCTCTGTGTTTTATTTTGCATATCTTTAAGCAAGTTATATATCTTTATCTCCAACGTTCACTGTCTGCCTATTTACCTGATATATGGAGACTGAATTATTACATTTCTTATGTTAATTAATTTGAAGGAATCACATAGATTGACTTAATTTGTCACTAGATTCCTTTGTTGACAGTGTGAATGATGATATCAGTTTACTTACAATGGATCTTTAGTAATAGCACTCATTAATTAAACCAAATAAAGTAACGGACTATCTGTAAATTGACTAGCAAGGACCGTGAGACAGAGAACGCAAATAAAGGCTGTGGGTACTTGGTGCGTAAGTAAGTGCCAACACTTGCTAGTGTAGGTATACAGAGATGGGAGGCACAGCTCTGATATCTTCAAGTGGTTTGGTGCTTGTGGTTTCCCCTCAGGGCGTAGTCACGCTGAAAGGGTCAATAAACTGTGTGTCCCCCGCAAAGGAAAGAGCACAATAAACCCACCATCTAGGTCAAAGGTCACTTCGTCACTGATTGAGATATTCTCAACTTTCTTTTACTCTTCAGATAAATTTACCACACACAAGAATCGTCTAAACAAGAAAGGAGAAGCTTTTGAGCTTGCTGTTTACAAGCGGCAGTCAATGTGGAAGCTATATCAATATATCAATCCCTGTATAATAATAAACAGGCCCTGTAGATGTTTAATGTATGGTATATATTTATATATATGCTTTAAAGAGAGAACGAGAGACACACGGGCGCATAGACATGTTGGAAAAAGAAAAGACACAACATTTAGAACTGCTTTTCGCAAATCATTTTTTTTTTTTTTAGCTAACTTTGACATGCCAGTCATATCACTAATATTTCACATTTGAATGATAGGGCAATTTTTATAAAAACTAATAGTGACTCAGTCTGTGACTCTGGGATGTCTGGCTGGAACACAAAGCACATTAGGTGGATTTAAACTGTTTAGCACGTAGTAACATAAGCCTTTAATATTTAAGCTAATATGACAATGACAGCAACTCTACAACTCAGTATTGCGGTAACTACCTCATTGCTCTTGTGCAGGATGTTCATGATATGGGAGGGACTATCATTTTAGTCATAATGCCTTTCTTATTTAATACCGTGTTTTAATCATTCAAAAGCTATGATAGATTTGCGCTATGTGAATGTTCTAAAACAGGGTTTTCTAACCTTGACATTGTTGGAACTTCACTCCCATGATGCTCAGCCAGGCTCGAGTTGCTTTAGAATGACTAAGCATCAAGGGATATGTAGTCCACCAACAGCTGGGTGCCAAGGCAAGTTATCGCTCTCAGAGGACCTCTAAAATGTAAGCAATGTTTTATATGACCTAGTAAAACATGATGTACAGATGTATTTATTATTCACAATGTATAACTATTATGAGATGATATTTATTTATCAAACAAATTAATTCATTCCTACTAGCGATATGGAACACGCCAGGGTGTTTTTCTCATACTCTGTTGCTTTTATGTGGCATTCCATATAACAAATGTAACCCCCAATGTGTTTTTAAGAATATATATATATATATATGTGTGTGTATGATACTATATCACTATATTTGTATTATAATACTATAATAACAACGCAGATGAAAATGACATTTTCATGTATATTTTTATCTTGACCTTTACACGTCAATTTAATGTCAGTGACCCTCGTACCTAAGTCTCAATCACATTGGACTATGAGACTTGTACATCTATCATTGTCTAGTGTTTTTCTAGTAGAAGATAATCTTTACGTGGTCATTTGTAACTCTTCCCCTGTTGTAGGAAGCTTATCGTATGGTTGGTTAATACCCCCTTACCCATTTCTCTTTCTTTAAGCAGAGATAGAGGGTTCCAAAGAAATTGAATGAGTGTTAGCTATAGAGAATAAGTGTCTACATTCTCTAAGGAAGCCCCTGATTTCTTTGTAAGACATAGTTTCGTCAACTAAGAAGTCAATATAGTCCCTTTCTTTTCAGATTCAAGGCCTTGTTTACTTCAATACATCCCTCCGAAGTTCAAGTGTACATGTGATTATACCACATTGATTGACAAAATGAAAATGTCTCATTTGACCTCGCTTTGCCTTTAATTATCTCTCTACTACAATGTGTTTATGAACACAGAAGCTATAAAAAAAAAACAACATCTTGCTTTTATGGCGAATTTTCATCAATTGTCAATTCATCTTTATATTTGGTAACGTTCATATTATAAATATTTTCCAAGGAGTTGAACAATGTTTTCTGATATATAAAGAAATCAAATTAGAGCAGCTTTAAACATATATTATCTGCATTTATTTCATCACAATATAACACAGCACAAGAGATGTATGATTGGAATTTTTTGGAATAATACCTATATTATATGTATATTAGTTACCATAGCAGGTTAATGATACACATAGGCCATAGTTTGAATTGTTTAAAGATAAATCTTATTGTGTGTATTGTGTCTACTGTCTACGAGCTATTAGCATTCCAGGTGGTATATGTGTGTATTTATATATATAAATCATCAAAGATAGATTTATAATATATATAATATCATCAAAGATAGGCAAAATAGACTGTGTATATTACATTTGGTTTCTTTGTGTTAAATATAATACAAAAAATATTTGATAAGTATAATAGTTATAAAGGTTAACCTTTATTTTATTTTAGATAGCAGATATAAAGAACCAATGAGATAGTTATTATGGTGCTTGTGTAACTTATTGGCAAAATATTTTTTAAACACCTTGTCGTAATTTTCAGGAACGCAAACCAAGTGAATGTAAATACTAGTTAACTGGATGCACTTGAGATTGAAGGTATATATTCTGATATATCAGAAATATATGTGAATTCAACAAGCCATTAGTAAACCTGTGCTGGACAATAAAATATTTTCTTTTTGAACTTCAATAAAATTTGCTCTGTGTTATTTTTTTTTTTTTTTTGTCGTGCAATTTATAGAAAAAGTCCACATGAGAAAAAAAAATTTTCTAGGATAATCTGTAGTTCAAACCCACTTACGACTATTACAACTCAGTTAAATGCATTAGATAGTTTGTACATGTTATACGTCCATCAAAAGGTTACACTGTGGTATTACATTTTATTTCCTTAACAGTTTTTCTTTTTTTTTAAAGGCACAAACTTCACACATCGGGATAGATTTACCTTCCAGAAAAGATACAATCTGTTACATACGATATAATTGTGTGTGTATATATGTGTACATGTATATACGTATGTATATAAAAATATATATATGTAACTGCTAATGTTTCCGTGTCCATATATGTGTGTGCATAATTGTGCAGGTATTATGTTTACTTAACATTTTTCCATAATTTATACTCAATATATGCAAAACAAACCACAATTTGGAGCCAGTGCTGAGGCCTCAGGAAAGGGTCATTTTTTTTTCTCCATACTGGCTTCAGAACGGCAGCTTCACAGCCATTTCACAACCCATTCTCAGTTGATGGTCTAATTAAATTATGTCTTTTCTGACACAGAAACAAGGGAACATATGCCTTAGCTAATGAATTATCCTTTTGGAACCATATAGAGTGTGTACACAGCCACATAAACAGGTAACCAAGAACACAGCAATTTGCTAGGAATAGGCCAATAAAACACTGAAAGGGAAGATGTTTGGAGTAAAAAAGAAACTTTGCTGACACCTATGAAAGAAAAACACCATAAAAAAAGCCTTTGCTGCTTTCCCTGTGACTAGGAGGGCATTTGAAATGTACTGCATTCACCAAGGAACATCAAAGCCAAATATTGCACTGGGATAAGCTATGCATCCATCAAATCAATCTACCAAGTTTCCCATGCATACCAGCAAAAAATCAAGCTCTCTTGCACTCTACAACATAAGATCACAGATCACCACTTTCACGAGCATTTGGAGAACTGACCGGCCGGTGCAAACATATAGCAAGCAAGGCTTAAGCTACACAATCTCTAAGATGCAATTATTTAAGACAAGAGGGACTCACCTTTCAACTTTTACTGTGTATCCTTGGTAGATGTGTAGCATGAATTTTGATTGGTTTTGATGGAAGATGGTATTGCTACTAAGGCTGATTTTATAGGGGTGGAGTTTTTTTTTCTTTCTTTCTTTTTTGCAAAACTCTAAAATAAAGAATGTAAAGTCTTTCCTGGGGCTGATTGGGGGGAAGGATGTGAAAAGACTGCCGTTATAAAGCTCTGCTTGAAGCAGTCTCTCAATGCGTCTCTGAACTTGATCAGATTTTATGTTTCCTGCAGGGAGACAGCAACAATCCTGTGAATGTAGCTCAATAGACAGACTTTTGGGCTCTGCAAATCTCAGGATATTACAATTACGGCTATCTTTTTCTTTCTCTTTTATTCCCAATCTTGCTCCCTATAGTTCTTTGCAAAAGCTTTCCCATACAGAAAAGAACTGGATTTATAGAGCTGTCTAAAGCAAGTAATCATTGTTAGACAAATGCTGTATTTCCAAAAAAAAAAAAAGAAAAAAAAATCCTTTTTCTGTGCATGAGTGCAGCTATCTATGTAAGGCTATATGACGAATGTATTGTGTGCATAGATGCATTTTTTTTTTCATATGTCCGCTCTGTGAAGTTTAAAATCCTAACTCAGAAAACAAACACAACAGGGATTCCCCCTGCACATTCTTTTTAAGCATACCAATCAATTTAACTATTTCTTTGCTTTGAAAAAAAAAAAAGAAAAGAAACAGTTGAGGCTTTGAGAGAGCTGCATCTGGTGTGCCAAATTTCATAAAGATTAGCCGATCTGAAAAATAACCTTTTTATTTAGATTTTTTTTTATACAGTATACAAAATAAATTTTTATAAATTGTGCTTATACATTTTAGTAAAATATGAATTTAAAAAAAAAATACTATTAATTTTTGAAATATTTTTTTTAGAAATCGCATTCACCGTAGGCCTTATAAGATTTTGACGGCGGAGAAAGAATGAAGCACAGAAAAATATTTTTCGTCAACAACAAAACAGATATTGAAAAGATATATTGAAAGATACATCAATTTTGCAATAAACATTTTTTTATATAACACTTATAACTCTTTATGATTCACATTCATTTCAATATGTATAGTATAAAAAAAAAATCTAAGAAAATAAGGCAAAACAGAATGCAGTGGTAGAGGCAGGATTTCATAGGCTTGTAAACTGAAAGAATTCCAGTTTGCTTTTGTTTTGAAAGCATTTAGAGCTACAGATTTGTGTAGAATCACTGAAAGATAACGGTTTTGCCTTTTTAAGACTCATCTCAGGTTTGTGAGGTTTTTGAAGATGGCTAATGAGATATACAGCTTTGAGATGTAGCTGACAAATATCTCGGCTCTGTAGAATCTATTAACACATGCAGAACAGGAGGGGGTGCTGAAATCTCTCTCTTTTTCAAAGTTTCCCAGGCACTTACAGCACTGAAAGGGTTAACCTTACCTGCAAATACTAAACCTGAGTAGACCAATCACTGCACAGATAGAGTGAATCTGCTACAGTCAATGCTATACTCTGTCAATCAAGGATTCACAGGCAAATGGGTGCCTGGGGCAGGGCTCAGAGGACACTCCCCCAGATGAGTTTCTATTGGTGCAATTCAGACTGCCTCCTGAGTTGGTTTATGTGTGAGGAGTGAGTGATTGACTTTATCAGTCCAAGGACATTACTCAGTTGGAGAGGGTGAACTGTTTCCTGGATTTTCTCAAGCAAAAGGAATTAAAAGAAAAGTTTTTTTTTTGTGTGTGTGGCTACTGCTCCTGCATGAGCTGCATCCTTTGCTGACCATTGAGTAGGTCTGCACTGCTCAGATTCACTCATGACGATGCTATTAGATGGAGGACCACAATTTCCCACCCTGGGAGTTGGTGGGTTTGGGACAACTCGCCATCATGAAATGTCCAACCGAGATGCTGGCATGGGGCTTAATCCGTTTGCTGAACCTCCACATTCTGCAGCTTTTAAACTTAGTCCAGGCAATCATGATCTCTCCTCGAGCCAGAACTCTGCTTTTACCCCGCAGGCATCTGGATATGCCAATGCGCTTGGACACCATGCTGGGCAGGTGCCATCTTATGGCGGTGCAGCTTTTAACTCTACTCGAGATTTCCTTTTCCGAAATCGAAACTCTGGAATTGGAGATGCCGCCTCACCAGGTGGTCAACATGGACTTTTCACCAGCCATGGCCCCCCTGGAATAGCTGACCCTTCAGGGCACCTGATTTTCCCAGGGCTACATGAGCAAAGCTCTACTCATTCTTCACCCAATGGACATGTGGTCAACGGTCAAATGCATTTGGGTCTTCGGGGAGATATTTTTGGACGCCCAGATCCTTACAGAGCTGTTCCAAGCCCAAGGACTGACCATTATGCTGCAGCTCAGTTCCACAATTACAACCACATGAATATGAGTATGAATGTAGCAGCACACCATGGCCCTGGGGCATTTTTTAGATATATGAGGCAACCCATCAAACAAGAGTTATCATGCAAGTGGATGGAGGAGTCACCGATAAACCGTCCCCAGAAAACCTGTGACAGGACATTTAGTAGCATGCATGAGCTTGTTACACATATGACAATGGAACATGTTGGGGGACCAGAGCAAACTAACCACATTTGCTACTGGGAGGAATGTCCTAGGGGAGGCAAATCATTTAAAGCAAAATACAAACTGGTCAATCACATAAGAGTGCATACAGGAGAAAAGCCCTTTCCATGTCCTTTTCCAGGGTGTGGGAAAATTTTTGCACGGTCTGAAAATCTAAAGATTCACAAAAGAACTCATACAGGTAAGAAGATAAGATGTATTTACAAAGAAACAATTGCTGCAAGTATACGAAAAGTTTGGGAAATCATAGATTTGTTTTTGCATATACTTGGCTAAAGATACTTATTTGTATTTTTTAAAATCAATTTTATTACTTTTTTGACATTTTTGTTTCAATCAAACTTGAAAATAATATTAATATAATTCAGGGTAGGGCAGGTAAATATTTTACAAGTTTATATATATATATTTTTTTTTAAAACTGTGAATGGATAAAGGTTTGATCGAGGATTTGTTTTCAGCTAGTTTGGTTCCCTACTTAGTTGCTGCAAGCAATACAAATGCTAATTTAATCCAAGTTTCACTGACTTCCACTTTTTCTCTCTTTTTTTTTACTCTTGATTAATATACCTCCTATTCAGAGCAACTACACATTTGGCATACTATTGTATTTATTTACTAGTTTTACTTCAATTAAACAATGTGCAAAGAATGTGAATTCATAAAATCAAAAAGGAAAAATAAAAATACAAAACAATTGATTTTATACTGTACAATAACACACACACCCTGTTACTGAGCATTCTAATTTACATAATTAATTTTTCAATTGTGTGCTGCATTACCTTTTTTGTTAGGACAAGTGTGTTTAAAAGTTACAAATTCTGAGTAACAATGAGCAAATTTATTTACATTACAAGACAACAATGGTCAGACTATTTGACCTAGTTTTACAGGATTAGTGTAGGTGTCCCTTTGTATTTTAAGTGTCAAATTAGCTTGTTAAATATTTCAACATGAAATGCAGATATCGTATGGGAAATATATAGGCAGGAAATCAAGTCTGAGCCAACAACGTGAATTTTATTAAGTAAAATAAGTAGGGCTGAAACCGTTAAATAAAACTGAATTATGACTGAAAAAAACAACATCTTAAAGTTTCAAATCTTTAACACGAAGCATGTACTTTTTCCCAGGTGAAAAACCATTTAAGTGTGAATTTGAAGGATGCGATAGGCGGTTTGCAAACAGCAGTGACAGAAAAAAACATATGCATGTACACACATCGGATAAACCATACATCTGCAAGGTGTGTGATAAATCCTACACACACCCCAGCTCTCTGAGAAAACATATGAAGGTAAGATTTTAATATTATTCTTTATGTTCTTGAAAATATACAAGACTAGAAATTTATAAAAATTACAACATTGTTTTTAGTATTAAGTTAAGGAAACACTGCTTTAATTTTTAAATGCCTGTTTTACTATTTAAAAGTGGTGTTTTATTATTTTTTAGATAATATGAGCCTGTTTTATTTGTGTGTTGATAGTGATCACGTGACACACATTAGCACATACATATACAATATGAAAGATTTATACCTTTTGATTGGTACTAAGTTGTCAGTGCTTAATTCTTAAATGGGTATGTTCTTAGAAATTATATTTTTATTTTACTGTTTATAGCCCTTAAAATGAATTACATGTGTTAATAACATTTTGTTTATAAGGAATTATGTCTATAATATATTTTCTTTTATCTTGCAGGTTCATGAATCTCAAGGGTCTGAATCGTCCCCTGCTGCAAGTTCAGGTTATGAATCTGCCACACCACCAGCTATGGTTTCTGTCAGTAGTGAAGAATCGTCTAAACCAACTTCAGCACCAATTCAGACTAATAGTAACATCCACAATGCAGGACTACTTCCACCCAATTTTAATGAATGGTATGTCTGACAAAAATATAAAAAAGGCACTATCTGGCTCAATAAGTGGATCGAATGAAACAAAACACAGAAACCAAGTGGGCTCATCAACAAAGGTGGAAAAGGAGTTTATAATACAAGCAACAGCATAGGGCTTTATCCTTTTAACTGAAGTCACCATGGAATGTTTTTCCCACTTTTTTTAATTTTTATTTTTTTAAGAATAATGGCTCTGGACTAACTGTGCCCTTTTCTCAGGATCCAAAATATATTTTGGCATTTACATTCTACCCCTTCCACTCTCTCTGAATTTTATATTTTCTTTCACTTTAATATTTTCTTGATTTTCAAAAGAAATTAGGTTTTCTTTTTTTTTATCTTTTTTTTTTTTTTTAGCTTGCTTATTTAATTGATATTAAAATCCCTTCACCTCTGGTGATTGTTAAACTCTCACATTCTTAAACCGTGCCAAAGTCTTGTTACGTCTTGAACTTTCTTAAAGCATTACACATGTGAATGTATTTCTTGTTTATAGGGTCAAAGCTGTTGTTCGGTATTTTTTTTTTTTTTGCAAGATGGGGATGTAATCTTAATACACAGATTGTGACCGTTTAGTATACAGTTGCCTTTTGTAAGAACTTTTGTAAATACATATCCATGATGCCATATTTATCGTTTGTAATTTAATTATTGATACAAGTGCCGGGAACTGAACAATATTTATGAAAAAAAAGTTTTCTAACAAAAACTCTGTATAGCTTTTGGTTATAACTGCTTTAGCATTAAAATTTATTGTTTTGAAAAATTTTAAATTTAAATCGTCTAACCCATGAGTTCCTTCACTTCACATAGCAATGTAAAAAAAATATTGCAGTCTGAGCTTGCAGAGCTCTTCAGAACAATTTAATCATTTATGTTATTCTTTGGTCTACACAGATAAATATTGAAGCATCTTTAAGATGAAACACTGTTTTTATTAAGCTGAAAGTAAAATGAAATTACATTTCAGTGTTTGGCATGCTTACCAGATAATTCTAAGCAGTTCACTTAAGTGCCATGACATCTCTATCATGCAAATCAAACAAAACATATCTATTCATGGCTGTAGGGATTCTATTGACTAAACTGTGCATTGCAGTGAGTTAACACTGAAGCATCAAAATGTAGGCCAAAATATCCAGGTCAACTTTAGTTTTTTTAAAATTTTATTTATTTTTTTGGCATTTTGGAATGTGTTTTTAACTCACCTCATCTCACTTTTTAGTGAATAGACCCCCTAGCTTATGCAATCCAAACGGTAGATTTCAAATCACTACATAGTGACCTGACAACTTGTTTGAAAAATTATGACTCCAATCTTCATTTCTGTTGAGTGAGAGATATTGTTACCAAATTAAATGTTAAACTTTACTTGGTATATTGATTTTCAACTCACCACAGATCAAAATTTAGTGAATAGCTGTCTTTGTGTTTATATTGCATATATTTTGAAGCAAATGCATCTAATATAGATATAAGTGCACAATACATCAATACATATATCTATATAAATATAGATTTGAAATCAAATACATATATATTAAAAGCACATTTGAGTTACCTAATTTAATGTGAAGTGTAGGCCCAATAATATTAAAATAATTTTTTACAAATTAAAAGTCTTATTAGTATTATAAATTTATACGTGCGGAGCCTCTAAGAAATCTAAAAAAAATAAATCTCTCAATTTAAACTTGTATAAAAATTAAATATTTTTTTTCTAATTTATGTTTCTCAGATTAAAGATAATCACAGCAATATTATATATTTTAGGAGAAGTATTTGTAGCTGTATAAAAAGGAGCAAAGGTGTGCTGTAAACTTGTGACTTATATTTTACTCATAAGAGCATATTTTTAATTAAAATGCTAGCTACATAAAAAAGCTTATTTGGGATGCAGATGAGACCATCAGCACTGAACCTTCACATCTAACATGTTTATGAAGTACATTTTTCATGATGTTTGCTGGCTTGGATTCATGGCAAGTGTAGTTCATATCATTACCAGACACGTCATCATTGCTCGACTTATTCACTAAATGGGAAACTGTGTGGAACTGAGAAGGGAATTGTGTATTTTAGGCTCAAACAGAAAAACTGTAAAGTTAACTGAGCTGGAGAGTTTTTAAAATTCAGCATTTTGGCCTAAAATGTACAATTCCAAGGTCAAGTTTTCCAAATCTTCAGTTTAGGAAGTAACCCTGTTAGTATATTGGGTTTCCATTTGTGGTAAGAATTTAGAGTTTTGTCATTGTATATGATTATATGGAAGTGTAACTATACCATGTAATAACATTGTTATTGTACAATGTATTATTTTGAATAGTTTCTGATTAGTTATAGAATTAACAGTTTAATTTCCAAGGTGATTTGCAATGATTTGCAATACAATATGCTGCTCATTCTTCTAGCACTCAGATGATTAATTGACATTTTGCTAATTAGCCCTCCTCACATATCATTAGCTTGAAATTTTAAATAAACAAGCAAAATACATATGCCATTTTCCATGTTGTCTAAACAACACAAGTAAAAATAATATCATATTAAATCTATCAGATTCTACCATGCTTTAAATAAAGAGTGCTATTCTTTAGAGCATACATTTTAACCTTTTGCATTCTCTAAATAAGCAGCAAAGGATTTTTAAAAAATAATAATTTTGAATCTCTTCTAACACATGGTGGAACAATCTTACAGCAACACCAAACATAAGACACCTCTGTTATACCATAGTAACCAGATTCTACCATCTATATTTCATAATTCAGCTTAGAAAGCATGATTATATATTAGGGAAGACAATTTCAATATAATAAGACAGAAAACCAGGAGTTAACAGACAATTCCTTGTTGATGTAGTAAAATACCATTTGTAATAAAAATTCCATGAAAGTAACAAAAAAAAAAAAAGACAAGACAAGTAACAGTATGTAGGTGGCTGGACTTAATTATTTTATTATTAATATAATATATAGTTTATTTTCAAACAATAAAATTATTAATACTTATGCTTTCTAACTTAGCGTGAAGGCATTTTTTTTTAAATGTATTGCCTGTTGATTGTATATTTTTATTCAACAAAAGTGTTAACCATTGTGGTTTTAAGATTTTTTTTTTAATTCTAGAAGTTGAGAAATTGAGAACACTCAAAGACATGCTATAAGCAAAATGCAATCCCACTGCCCTTTTAGAACATTTTGAACTTAAAAACAAAACAAAACATATTAAATACAATCTAATGTCTTCACTAAAAAACAAAACAAAAAAGAAAACACTGAAACAACCACGGGAGGAAGTGAGATAGGTGACACAATTTACACCAAAAGTTACATACTATATGTCCAAAAAATTAATCGAATGTAATATATAAAATGTGTTCTGTAATTTCATCTATACTCTCGATATCAATTTTATCATTGTTTGACAACATTCTGTTTAACCCCTGCAGAACTACAGCAACATATACAACAAAATAAAACTCACAGTTGCACTAAAAATGTAGATTTTAATTCACGAACTCAGAGAAACCAGTGAGTTGTCAGTTGTTTGGGTAGTGAAAATGTTAATAATTTTCTTTTAATATGTGTATGTAGGAAGTTAAAAGATATATAATGATTTGTAAGAATATATTTTAAATGGTTTACACTCAAATCAAAATAATACTTTCTAAACAGCCAAACGTGTAATGTCATTAGTTTTCTTTACCTTCATAGATTTTAAAGATTTTAGCCGTAATGATAATATTACTACTACAACCCATACTGATGAACCTAAAAGATGTAACTGGAAAAAAAAATAGCCTCACTCACAGCACTATGTGCACCAATAGAATCTGTGCTGGAACCTTAATAAACAATATGTAATTTTTAGAATTAAAGATCTATGATGTTTTTATAGGATACATCCTGATAAGAATTCCTACTAAATTCAATGATAATATGACAGATATTGAATTATAATCTGCCTGTCAATTAATTCATTAAGGCACTTGAAAAAAGCATTTGTCCGTCCCCCCCCCCTTTCTCCAATGAAAACATACGTATATATATCTTTGCTAAGAGGTGGGATAGCAAGATGCATAAAAAATGTGGGACAAAATAAGATAGCTAGGTAAAATCTCCCTGTCAGTGGTCAGGTTTGTCAAAGTTTTGATTTTTACTGTTATTACCATGTTAATCACTGTTTAGTGAATAGACCCCTATTGTAGAGATCTACTTTCTATTGAGATATGATATATAAATACACACACACACACACACACACACAACCACACACAAACACATAATATTGCAAGCATGCACAATGCACACAGTAATTGATATGATTTTAATTTTGAACTTCATATTTTAACTAGCTTTCTCTTCACTTGTGCATTTCCTAGAAAACTAGCAAATTTATTTTCAAATAATATTTATTAAATGTTTGACATTTTTTTAATATAGGGAAATGACAACCAGGGGAAAGATTAAACGACAGGAAATGGCACTTACATATTTTTGTTACTAAGGCATCAAAACTTCTTCTATGGTGTGCTATGTATTGTCAAGCAGCATCCACTATAATGCAACAAATATACACCTAGGTTTACTTGTGTTTTCATTGCAAACTGGAGCAGTGTTTTGTCACAGTACAGAAGCTATGAGGCTTTGGTACAAAACACCCAAGTGTCCTTGTAAGCCAACATTTTAGCTTTCAGCTTCTGTCATTCACTAGGTTTACTCACGCCCTGTTGCTGCGTCTTGTGATGATTCATAGAAACTCTAAGCCTCTCTCCTCCCCATTCCTCAATACGCTTTACATGTGTACAAGGGTTTCATCCCCAGAACACCGGAAGAAAAACATTAAAGGGTTTATTTACTAAACAGTGAGTTGTGATTAACTGAGAAAACAATAGAAGAATTCAGCCTAAAATAGTCAAGCTGTGATGATAACTGACTTGGATGATTTCACATCAAGACTCGTGTGTTTGGAATTTTGCAATTTGATTTTTTAATTCACTATAGTTCACTGTTTAATGAATAAGACCATCATGAATCATATTTAGTTTTCCCTGTGCAGAATTTTACAGAGTGATTCGGGTATTGTCTGTTACATTAAATTGTACATATCTATGTAATGCACTCAGAAATCTTTTTATATGTTCAGTTTAAATACGACAAAAAATAGAATTGCATGACTGCTATACAACACTGATGTTATAGAACGATTCTGGCCCAATATTTTGCCAGCAAAGCTGGAAAAAAACAAGTTGGCAGCTAAAATGTCAGGGGAAAAAATGTGTAGAAAGGATGATGATTTGATGCTGTTGGAGCTGTCTTGAAGTGCGTGACTATGTGCTACAGGGGAATTCTGGGAGCTGACAACAGTTTATGGCATCTTTGCAATCTGGATTACAAAAATGGAACATCGATGTTTGCATAGGAGGGTTAAAATACCTGATTTACTTTTACGATTTTACCTCTATAACAGTTTTCTTTAAATACTACTTGATGTATTATTCATGGATGGCAATAACAATTTGCAAGTATACATGCATTTTATCTTTTCACCCATGGTGTCCAGCGTCATTTTAGGCTTAACAGAAACCCTTGATGTTACTAATCTGTTCCGTACCAGAGAGCTTCATAATGTGAGACTTCATTATGGATCTCGGTGGGTTAAAACAGGAAGAAGAGAGAACTAAGAAGCTAATAGACAATTTAATACCTACAATTAATATACGTACCAGGCTCATAAATCCAGTTTGGTCTATTTCCATATAATATGTAATGGGCTACTTTTTTATTTCTATAATTTATATATTCTTCTAATTGATGAATATCAAACTATAGTTAAAAAAAGCATTATATTTAACTCATGAAGTGCCAGTATACCCTCCAGTGCTATAAGTTATGTTTATGTTGAGTTTTAAATGTTGTTACTATAGGAGTAGCTTTTAATTTAAGATTTGAGGAAATGTAATGCTTTTTTAGATGCGCACCCCTGCGACATCGACAGTTCCTGTTTAGTCATGTAAAAACACATACACACTCAAACACACACACACACACACACACCATGAATGAGGTAGATGTTTCAGGGTTAACTATGCTGCCTTTACATAATAATTCTGTGTTCTATGTGCAATTTTAAAAAACAAACATAAAAACGCATGGCCATAATTTACAGCAATTAATTAAAAAACAGAAAAAGCCAAGATTTAAAAATCCAGACACATCCCTTGTCTAGTCACATCCCTTGTCAAGTCTGTTTGATATTTTGTATTTACAAAAGAAAACCAGTGTATCCTAAAATTATATAATGCATTTATTCTCTTGTTTTTTTTTGTGTGATTTCGACATACCCCCGGCTGTGAGGATTTATCTCTGACTCAAAGTATGGGTCGAATAGGAGCCTACCACCTCCTGCTGAAATTCTTACAGCTGATTAAAATTCCCAGGCTACATTTGAAACACTTTAATTAAAAATAAATATATTTTTAAAGCATTATAATTTTTAGTATTATTGGCATTGAAATTGTATTACTTTATGTTGCATTTTTTTTTACTTTGTTCTTCTGATACACATGACGCATTATTGTTATTATTTTTTTTTAGAACACACTTCTGTTATTTTCAAATTGAGGTATTCTTGATTAATAAGAGCCATTACAAAAAATGCATGTCAAATCAGCTTTAGCCTGAATTGAGCAACACATGGAAATGAGAATTTGCCTTTTTTCTTTACTTGAAGATTGAAAGATTAAATGTAAAAATACTGATGTCTCCTTTCTGTCTGGCTCTATCTATACATAAAAACATAGGCCACTAAAGAGGCAGATGGTTCTTGCTATTTATCGGTCTGTCTGTCTGCCTGACTGTCTATTTGTACCTAGTCTTGGCAAACAAATTAAATAGACTTAACTGCTGGATTATGTGAGTTAGACGAAATTATTGATTAAAGTTTTAGCTCCCTTTATCAAGCCTTTATCATATATTTTATATAGATTGGAAACAATGCACCTTATTAAAAAAAATGGAGTTGATTGCTTTCCTCATCATCTTTTGTGAAGTTCAAAGTAGAGAAAAAACAAAAAACATACAAAAAGCCCAGCATGTGATTGTGAATTCGAGTGATCCTAGGATCCAGATTTACAGTATGCTCCCGACTGAAATAAAAAAAAATCTATGACATGTTGAGATCTATCCCGAATTCTATGTTCCAGATGTATATTTATATTTTTAAGATCATTTCTGTCTGTCTCCATTATAAAATAAATGAACATTGAAAAAAGGTTTAGGTGTTAGATTTAGGACTATTTTTATTGTACCTGACCAGTTTCTAGAACTTCTCCTACAGCTATTTATGTCTATTTTGGCAAATGAACATGGCCACTGTAGAATCTAGAGCATAGGTTATACATGCAGACTTATTTATTAAACTAGCAAATGTGGGACAATTGCAAGGAAATTGAAAATTTAGGCCTAAATAACTGACCTGAAAATGAGCTATTCATGGTTATTTTTGCCTAAAATGTCAATTGCCATCACAGTTCATAGCATTCCAGATTGAAGGAGTAACTCTTTTTGTTCTAGGGTTGATGGGACAACAAAGACACCTTATTACAAGTTAATAAAATCTGAATCTTTTACCTGCATTTTTCCTTCTAATTAATATTGATAGTAGGTGTCAGGTATGGTTGAAAAAGAACTGAATCATTGAACCTTTTTCTTATTGTATTATTATATCAAATTATTATTATTATTATTATTATTATAATCATTTGATCCATCTACATGCAATGTTTATCTATATTTATTTTGCTGATGATATGGACTATTGATTAGCCCAAGACCATAAGTCTTGAAATATTCATTGATGAATGAAGACTAATGTATTTGAGCTTATGTACACATCTTGATAGACATAAAAGTGCTAGTCATTTATCTATGGTATATCTGTCTTGCCGTCCATTCTTCTGTCTAAGTGTTAATTCAGAGCTATATAAGAGTTTAAAAGGTCAAACAATGATATTCATATGGTTTTGATATTTTATTTATCTATTCAAATCTTGACCATTCAAGGAATGCATATTTTTGTATTACTATACAATGTTTTGTAGTTTATGCTTTTATTTACTTGGTGTTGGTTTTTTATCCTTTGTTTATTCTTTCTTTCACCTTTCAGGCGCATCTGTTTTCCCCTTTATTTCTTTTCTTTAGCGTAAAAAATAAACCCTGCCAAGATGAAGCTGTTGCAGACTCCAGCTGACTACCAATTTGTATCAAATATAAGAAGTTTGGTTAAAAACGGTTGATGCTGGATCTCGCAGTTTGATTACAATTTCCCCACCAGAAGTTTGGCATTTTTGAAATATTTTTTCAGCGGGGTATAGATTACAAAATGATATTTCTGTTCTTGGATTTAAATATTTAAATAGAAAGAAGCAAATCTTCAATTTAAGGTTCTTTTGCCATGGTTCACTACCAATGCTGAAACGAAACTGTGATTGTTCTGAAATACAAAAACAAAACAAAAAGTAGTTAACGGTCTTATACCCCTCAGGCATATTCACTTTTATTTGAGTTACTGCTACTGTGACACTAGTTTGGTCAGGTTTTTTTTACATGTGAATTAGCCAGTGCTTTGTCTTAGGAAGTATTCTAATTTACTTGTTTCATTCTATTCACCTTAAAAAACTAATTTCAGGTTTTAACTGCCCTAGGCTCTATCTCTCTGATTCTGGAGACAATATATTATGTACTATTTCCCAGAACAGCATAGTACATTTTTGCTGGGATAATGGTATCTGTTATAGTAATTAGTTCTTATTGAATAGCAGTAAATATGAATAGAAGAAAACTGTATGTATGTAAGGAAAGATTTCAAAGTAGGCCTTGCCCCTGCACTCCTCTTTGAACCATTTGTAAGACTCGAGGAGGTACATCTAAGCAGACCAGGGTCATTTCAAATTTTTATTCATTTTTTCATGTCTCTAAACTGGAAGAAATGAATCCCATGTGACAAATCTTCTGAGTCTGTGTTAGAAGTCTAAAAGCTAAACATGTAGGACAATACACATATACACTAATGTGCAGGCCACCATTTATGTATGTTTTCATCTTACTCATATGCAATGGCTGGTATTTTGAAGAATTTGCTCATGAAGCTTGCGTGGAGGTGAGATAAAGCTTATGGATATTTACTAAAATAAGAGATAGAAAAAAAAGTCTCCAACTTGATTTAGATCTTCTTGAATTCAGATGATCATCACTGTTTATCATACTAAGAATACTTTTAATGGTCTATTGACTATATAGCAAGGGCTGGCACATTGAGAATATGCCCCAGAAATTTAGGCAAATTTAGATGAGCTGATAAAATGCATTTCGCTCAGTTGATTTCAAGTCTTTCTTATTAAAGTTTAACTCAGTTGTCAACTTTCCAATACTCACAGGATTATTTACAAGAAAGTACATTATTGGGAATATAATTTGAATTAAAAGTGAATTTTAAATTATAGGACAAAATGGTTGAATTAGAAAATAATCTCCAATTCCGATTTTTTTTTTTTAATATGGCTTTTTGGCCTAAAATATCAAACTCCCTTTTAACTATAATTTGAATTCTCACTTTAGTGAATAACAATATCAGTGTTTAATAAGGCGTCACATAATAATATTCTCTTTTTCTTACTTGACTTTAATTTTCCACAAGACTATCTAGCAGTTCATTTCTTACTGAACACCAAACTTCTGAAGGCAACAATTAGGCTTGATTTTATAGTTCTAGCTCCTCTCAACCTACGCTTGTTAAGAGTACAAGAGCTGCTTTGAATTGCAAGGTATAAGGCCCTTTTTTGAATGAATCAGTGTAAATGTCAATTTTTGATTGAACAAGATGTGAATATTACTTATCTTCTTTGAAATATGGAATGCTATGCTGACATGTTTAAGTAACATTTCATTTAAAAAAAAAAACAGCTCTCTTGAATATGATGTTTCTCCTTTTCTACCATTGGTAGATATTTTTGTTTAATAATGCAGTTCAATAGGGGTTAAGAATACCAAGAAAAAAGATATACACCCCTGCATTACTCTGGCATATTATTCACTGATTTATTAGCATTTTCTTCACATCCTAACAATAAGCTACAAGTCTTTTATATCCCTTATAACACTTTTGTAACTCACATTTTCCTGAAAGTAATGCATTGCGTTCATGCTTATTGCTATATCAGTATACATCTTAAATTGCAGGCTTGTAGTTTTTTGTACTTATTGAGATTTCAAATCTGACTTTTTAACGTGTGTGAGAGTAAGTAGAGAAAATTGTTCGTAATACAATATGTCCTCTATACAGGTATACATTGAACTATCTATTTTATTATTAACAATTAGATTTCATTTATTTATTACTCTCATTATTATGAATATACAATGGCTTTTACTCATGTTTGGCTGAGGAAGCAAAGATGAGTTATATAAGCTGTAATAGTACAGAAAATATTTACCTTTTCCATTATGACAACAATTCTGATATCACATATTTAGCATGCCATGATAATGAATTCTGGGAACTGTGCAACTTTATTGACTGCATTCTAAAGACAAACATTTTCATGACTGATAATGGTCATTTTGTCAAAAGACGCCACATGCATTTTATCGCACAGGATAATAGAACTGGTACAAGCAACATAATTCAGTCTTATTTTCAATAAGTTACACTTTTAAAATACTTTTTATTTTTTTTTAAATAATCTTTATTGTGTCATACATCCCACTTGTAGTCCTATCCTTAATCTTTTCGTATCACCCAATAAAGCAGCAGGTTTTTAACATTTAAAGGTATGAAACCTATTGTATTCATTCCCACATCGTCTTTATGTTAACTTTATTTTGTAAATGTATTTGTAAATGCGTATAAATGTCAATAAAGATATTATAATAAAATGAAAGTAAACAAGTTAATACATTGATAGTGCATGTGCTTAGTGTTAAATATTTATGTACATTTTTAAAGCACAAAAGCATTTCATAGCACTGTAAAAAGGTTGAAGGAATCAAACAAGTAAATATATACTAAAAGACAAACATGACCAAAAGAGAGCAAGAGTTGGCAAAAACCCTGCTTAAATTAGCTGACAATGTAAACGGTGATACCCAGTATAAGTTTAAAATTTGTAATGTGTAGAATATGTAAAATGTGGTAACGTATTGTATGATAAGTAAGTGTTAGACTTTTAGTAAAACAACTTGTATGTAAATCCATTATTCATTGTCTCACAAATTTTCAATTTTCATTTGATTCAATTTGGTGTCTATTGAAAATCTAGGCATATTTCCATAAAATGCAAAGAAGTCAATCTATTTACAGCTGAAATTAAATCAAATGCACATCAGTTTCTTAAATTGTTGTCAGATGTATGGCTTTTCCTAAACTACATCAGTGTCTTTTTGAACTACACCATGAATTACTGAATGAATGAATAAAGAATGAATAAATAATATGCATAAATATACATTCATAAAAAGAATCTAATCAGGGTCATCAGTGGTGGTCTCTTTTATTCACGCTGCATTAGAGAAGAGTAGTAATTGCAGAGCTCTCTAACTCTCCAACTTAAGGCATAAAATAAGTTAATGTTGGAAACCCATACTAGTTGGGTAATTGGCTATCATAGTAGCCTCATATATTTCTTCAATCCATGTGTTGAAAGTTGAATATTAATAATATTAAAGGGTTACTTCAACTACCATGACCATTCTGTTTTTAGAACTAGTCATGGTGGTAAGAGCTGGTAAAATGCAGAATTCTGCTTGAAACACTGCACATACAGAAATATTAGCACTTTAGTGCCCTGGGCTAGTTGCATCCCCAGCATAAGTTACTTAGGTGGCCGAGAAATCTGTTCCGGGCTGCCAAATTCTGTGCATAAAAATGCATCTGTGCACGTAGAAACTGCAAGGGGAAGCTTCTCTTTTACTGCCTTAGTTTCGTATTGTTCCATTTTCAAAGTTTTTTTTTTCAAACTCTTTCCTCTGTCCACTCTCCAAAATGTGCAATCAAATCTTTCTCTATGAGAATCATTTGATTGGATCTTGTGATGGAGGCCATCATCTCTATAACATTAAAGTGGGCATGGAAACCAGCATAGGGAGCTTCGCCCAGCACTGTCTAGGAGTATTTATTTTATTTCCAAGTGCTAATGGCCTATTAAGCATACTAAATTAAAAAAAAAAACATTTTAACTACAAAGCTTTGGAATAACTACTTAAGCATTTAGGCCTTGACTTCCTCTCTGTGTGGTATAGAATATTAAACAAAGCGGGTGAGCAGCAATATGCCAGTTCTGTATGAGATAGTGTGTGAACTTGCTCCTATGCATGGTAGAGCAGTTCTTAGATCACTGCCTTAGAACTGGGAAACCTAGGTTCAAATTCTAATATGACTACCTTACCAGTAAGTGTTCTTGGGCAGACATCAAATGATATGTATCCACCTACCTTAAATTCTTATAGATTGTATAAACATTGTATGTTTATAATAATTGTAAAATACAATATATATAAATATACAATATATGAGGATTTAAGTTGGTGCTATACCATGTCTCTTTAGAGTCCTGAAAGCATACCAAGTTTTCTCAGTATCCCAACTGAACAGAACTAGGAACTGTCTAAATTCAGCACTGCTGGTGTTGATGTGACTGAGTTGAGTACTACTGTCCAAGATCATATTCCCAATCTCCAAACAAGAGTTTATGCGTTAGCTATTAAACATTGAGTGAGTAGTTAGGTGTATAGACTAGTCATGAGGCTGGGATATCTTCATTTATATCATGGAGTCTAGAGGACATCTGCATTTATTACAAAATTTGATTATAATAAAGCATTGGATCAGAGAAGAAGCAGCAACGTGGCTATGTGCACAGCAGCTATATATGCTGCCCTTCTGTTAACAGGGATCCTGGAATGTTTCCATGACTTTTCACTTTCATACACCTGTAATAAGCAAAGTATGGGAGAGTACCGCAATTGTAACTCTGTCTTGAAGCAGAAGGATTGATATCCAGGGACCCCATCGTTTTTAAATCCCTCCCTTCTTGCACACTAAATGAAGAGAAAGTCAACCATTGTATTCTAGTTATTATGGAGTCCTAGAGACCTCTGCTCTTTATTTCTTTTATAATACTGTACCTGCTCACACAACCAGAAGACCTGTCCACATTTGATCATGAATATTCATGATTTACAGTGTTTGGTTACTTTTGAAACTCGGTTATGTATTTTATGTGTTTGACCCAGCTGATTTCTGGTTCATTTCTTTGTTATTTGTTTTATTTATGCATTTATTTGATTTAGTGGTTGTCTCCTAAACATCAAGCTTCTCTGTTTTTGGTGCCACAAATGGAACATCGGATCATGAAAAAAAAAAAACCTATTTAGCCATTTTCTGTGTCATTTTGTTTGTGATATGTCCATATGGAGCTTCAGAGTTACAGAATTTAGATTGTCCACTCATCGGACAAAATTTGAATGGATTGCAGTTAGTTTGAAACCAAAGGCACATGTCTACTATTTGGTCTCTAATCAAGTTACTCTGTGTTATCCTGGGGATACTTTAGGTTCTGAATTAATTTAGTAGTTTTACTAAAATGTATTTAGCTATTTAGTTACATTTATTTAGTTCTTAGTTCTGCTGTTAATATAGGGAATTTAAACTGAAACAAAGTAACAAAATCACAGTTTTCTCCTTCGATAGCTGCAATTTGCACTGTTCGAGACTGGGTATTTATTTTCTCAGACCAGCAAAGTTATTGAACTTGTGGTGAAAATGACCATTTAAATAAACACCTATTAACAGTCTTCAAAGGATTGTGAAACTTGATCTGTCTCAGCTATGTCACACTATGTCTCTGCTAAGCAAACCTCCCCCTTCTTTGCATTTTAAATGAGGCAAGTGAAGTCCAAAGGTGATTAACATTTTTGATAATTACTTACTGATAACAACAAACTTGCCAAAAGGATATCATTCTCACAACAGAGACCTTTATCAAGGTTCAAACAGGCATTGTAGATACTAATCTTCTGCCAAACAGCTGTGTTAAGGATATCTTTAAAGTTCCTCTACATTGAAGGGTTTCTTCCTCCTAAAACCTTTATTTTCTATTATCCTTAAATCTCTCCAAATCATCTTCTCCTGTCCAACTATCTCTATCTTGTCTTGCCTATCTTGGTGGGGAAGGGTGAAACTAGATATCTCGACTTGTATAATATAAAATATATGAAGATATACATTAAAAACAAAATCGAAATGCTATATAAAAGATGTTTTAACAATGGAGGATGTCTATCGAAATGTGACGTTAAGTTGACAGTTTCAAGAAAGATAATGTTTTAAACAAACAAATATGTAGTATATAGACTGTAAGCTCGTTTGAGCAGGGTCCTCTTCAACCTATTGTTCCTGAAAGTTTTCTTGTAATTGTCCTATTTATAGTTAAATCCCCCCTCTCATAATATTGTAAAGCGCTACGGATTCTGTTGGCGCTATATAAATGGCAATAATAATAATAATAATATAGTTTTCATCACTATTTTGTAATACCAACATGTAATTTTTATGATGGATCATAAAAAACAGCTGCCAAATAAAAAGAAGAGATAAACTTACTAAGTATACTCTTCTCACTGTTTCCAAGGTTAATTTAAATAGGATATTAGGGACATTTGAAGGCTGTGCACATTATTCTAGATTGTAAAACTTCTCATTTTCTTCAGATGTCAATGCATTGCACCTTACAAAATGTTCTTTGATACATTTGTAAATTTAGTGCATGTTTATGAGGAGTTTACAGTGATTACAATTATGTGCATTTTCTAAAATTCTTTTTCTATACCAGTTGTTTTTTTTTTTTTAATGATCTTGTGTCATCTGAATGTATCATACCTAAAGTTTGGAAAATTTATAGATGACAGATCCATTTTAAGCAAGCCCATTTTTTAATAAGGAGCAAGGAAGACCCAACCAAGGCATTAAGTCAACGTAGTTTTGAACAGTAAGTGAATGGACAATAAAGGATAATATTAACTGTAAATCTCAACAAACTAGTGTACTAATAAAGAGAAAAACATACCAGGACCACAACAGATTATTATAATTTAGATTTAAAGGAACACTCCAAGCACCATAATCACTACAACCTTCTGTTGTGACTGTGGTGCCTGGTATACCCTGGTGTCATGGTCTGCTGACTACTGGTTTTCCTCCTCCCATAGTGCCAGAAGCTCCTGCAAAAAGTTTCCATTAGATCCACTGCATGGTTCATTGGGAGTGTCAACTGAACACTGCTACTGAACATCTCCCTGCACAGGGGCTAGTTTAGTGAAGGAGTTTCCAACTTCAAAGAAGGTGGCAGCGGCACCCAATTCTTTTAACATGCTATTTCATGCAAGTTATAGTTATTCTGCACATATTCACTAGTTATAACAAGTAAGGACATTATAGAACTGAGCAGATATATTCACAATTTTAATATGTTGACTGAACTAAGATGAATCCACTTACACACCAAATAATTTGTAAAAAACTTGTGGTTTTTTTGTGTGCAATACACAAAAACACCCCTACGTTTCATGTCTGTAAGCACATATGTCTCATTTTTTCCCATAGCAAAAAAAGGGAGAGATCCACACTCTCATCACCTGTAGACCTCGGTGTACTGTATCTAGGACTAGTAAGCTCCTAATCCACATAGTAACATCAAAGTAGTCCAGGCACTCAAGGTCTTCATACGTCAGCAGATTTATTGGAAAACAGGACAGATAACGCAATGTTTCAATCTCTTCAGGGATCATTATCAAGATTGATAAAGATCCCTGAAAAGATCAAAACGTTGCCGTATCTGTCCTTTTTTTTTACAAATAAATCTGCTGATGTATGAAGACCTTGAGTGCCTGGACTACTTTGATGTTATTATTTTTTCCCCAAAACATTTTGTTAGGATTAACTAGCATAAAATAGCATATTTGTGCCAGGGTTACAAATCCAAGCCCTTCAAATAGTCATAGTCATCTTAAAAAACATTTCAAATAAATAGAAAAGAAAACAGTCATCCAACAAAACAATCGTTAAGTCTGTATTTGATATGGTCAGTTCTGTATAAAAATGATAAAGTACCTTTGCTCATAAAAAAATAAATGAAAAGGTAAAACAGTCTCCAGTTCAATTCTCCATCAAGAATAAAAGTTTTATTATAGGTGTCTAAAGATTGTATGCATGGCTCCCTATATGTAAAGAATTGAGAGACCGTTTGCTCCTTATTTTGGGAGGCTACAACCCAGCCCAGTTTGAACATATTGGCTAACTTAACTTGGCACAGTGTCAGGCTTGGCTTATCAGACAAAATTCAGGTTATTAAACAAAAATCTGTTATGGAATAATTCTATTAAAGATCAGGAAACAATGTATTGAACTAATAATGTTTATCGATGTGTTACATTTTAACATTTTAATGAGATCCTAATGTGTAATACTGTCCCCTTTATATGGTACATTCCCTCCTTAAAAGACAAAATCCTTGTACATATTCTATAATAACCCAAACGATAATCCAATACCTGACTGACTACATATTGTGGCAATTCCCATATTATCAAATTGCCTCGGTGTATATTGTCCGATATACCGTCACATTGCCCAATGTCAGCACTGTAAGATTTTCTAAATTATTTCAATTGTGTCTGGTTGCTTCATGGGCAATCTATTCTCATCTAGTGTGGTACTTTGCATGTTGAGAAACTGAGAGCTAAAGTGTAAAGAATTTACAAATTTAGGATTAGAAAAAATACATTCAGCTTTGCCAAAACTTGAAAAATATAAAATACACCATGTCAGAGTATACCAAAATAGAGCATGCTAACTATTTTGAAGTAAACAGGAAAACTTCAGGACATGTCAATCTCCCAGTTGTTGTTGAGTTGTTTACAACATTCCAGTAAATAATAAATATATAAACATCACCCTGTCCTTTATATCTGATTTTATGTATGACAATGTCCAATAATCATTCTGGTAAGCTTACCCACATGAGATAAATCATTATTTATTGCTTTGGAACCTCTTTCCACAAACACAGTTTTTAAGATTGGAGACATAGATTAGGGTTATCAGAGTCAAAAAAAGTTTTTGCAGACATTTATCTGCTCTGCTTACTTCTGAGAAAGCTTCTATATGTGTGTCACTATGTGTGTATATGTTTTTGTGTGGCAGTATGTGTGTGTGTGTGTGTGTGTGTGGCGGTGTATTTGTGTCAGTATGTGTCTGTCTGTGTGACTGTGTGGCAGTGAATGGGTAAATGTGCATACAACTGAGAATTCAAACACCAACAGTACACACCAACTGTGACACTACATACAAATACACTACTGCCATCAAAGGGCAACAGCATACACAAACACACCCCTACATTCAAATATTAATGCTACAAACAAATACACCCCTGCATTTAAACGCCAAAACTGCGTACAAATGCAAACTGCATAAAAACGCCAACACTACACACAAATACAAACCAACATTCACACATACCTACTCCACACAAAATGCTTGTATTAAAACGCCTAAACATTGCTCACAAATACAGCCTGGCAAGGATGGGCAAATGGTAGATCCTCAGCTGGCAAAGTATCCTAGGAATTGTACAAGATTTGAAGACCTAACTTGTGGCAACCCTTGCACTGCAAAATCCCTTGAAACCAGGGCCCTCACTATATTAGTTCCACCACTGAGGTACCCCATGAACATGTGCAGATTTGTTAGTACTAAGTTAGATTTATAAGGGGTGATGGTGTAGGTTCCCATTGTGGATGTCTCCTTTTATCATACTTTATGTTGCATGGTATATTCTGCTAACATTCTATACAATAAAGGAAAACTAACATACTTAATGTAGCACTCAAAGGGTTATAACTAGTACTGGCTGTTATAGTGGTTATGGTGCTAGGAATACCTAGTGTCTTCCCAGAGTAAGTATTTATGATTTGAGTCAGGTATGACAACTACCCAGAATGCTCGCTGCAACCACCTCTAACCATCCCTGAGCTAAACCTAGTGTTGCAGGGAAATATGAATTGGCTTAGAGCACTCAGTTAACACTCTCAGTCCCTCTCAATGTGCAAGCTATGCACAGCAGGGTTTAGCTCAGTGTAGCTAACAGAAGGTCATTGCAGGAGCTTCTGACTTTAGATCAGCGGTGACTGGTGCCCAGGCTATCCCAGGTAAGTAGTGAAACCACTGTAGTGGACTTTAGTGTTTTGTTTTTTTTAAATGACAGACAAATGTGACTATTAAGGCACCTTTGGGACAGGTATGCTTTAACACTGGTAGGTTGCCTCCAAAGTTTTTTTCTGGGAGTTGTAGTTTAATTGTCAACTTTCCAAAGGAAAGAAGGCGAAATAGACAAGATGAAACTAATTAGTACTATATAAAAAAATAAAAATAATAATAATAAAGAAATTAAAGGAAATTTAGAAAAATCCTACTCACCATAACTAGCTGTAAGTTACTGTATATATTGCAACAAACATGTTTTGATGCATAGTGTGCCCCTTTATGGAACAATTGTACAAAGCATTAGAATCCTAAAAGCTTCTCTAAATGTTCAGCCTGACACAGTCCTGCCAAATAAAAACCCCAGTAATGACATCATAAAGCAAGGAAACTTCATATAACAAATTGTTTCTTTTATGTTTTGGAAAAACAATTTAATTTTGAGAACTCTTTTGTGGTACCAAGGATGTACTGTTTTAGTTTTGTAAGTAAATAAATGAAAATGTTATTAAATGTCTGTTTTTCATTAGATTAGTTAGAAGTTTATTATTTGCGTGCATTCATGGCTTCAAAACGCCACTCCAGGAAAAGAGATACATTAAAAGTAAAGTGTTAAATGTATAGTTCTTTTTTGATGTTTCTAGGAAAGGCTAACATTTAATTTGATGAATGTTTCTAGTGTCTTGTAAAGTATTAGGCTGACATTTTCTGAATTTCTTTTTATGTTCCTTAACCATTTGTGTTCCATAGCGATAGGCGTGATGCAACAAGTAGCTCACTACTCTGGTGATTATTTTGATAAAATACTATTGGTTTATCTTTCCCAATACAAAATACAAGGGGTTTATTTACTAAACTCCAAATTGTAGTGAGTTCAAATTGCAAATGTTAGGCATAAATAAACGCTAACTGTAACTATAGCTATAACTTGGATAATTATTCCAAATTAATGTTAATGAATAAATTCCAACATTTCAAGGATAATGATGATAATTATAATATTCATAGAATGGGGATAATTGACAGAAAGTTTGTTGACAACAAGTAGTTGACATACAAAAAAATAACAGACAATTGGAGATATTATTATTAATGTGGACTCACCAGGAACCCTTTTAACCAGGGTTGTCCTTTCTGTATGCCTTCCCTTCCCATGGATAGCTACTTGTGGTAATATAATGTAACTATGAGCTGTGAGTTCTCCATAAATTTCCTCAAGTTCTTGTCTCATCAAATGGTGGCTCTTTCAGCCATGAGAGATGCATTCTATATTATCCTCTCACACATAGTATGACTATTAACCACAACGTGTTGGGTGGGATTGCATGTGTACCTACCTGTAAATCAATTCATGGGTGGCAAGTCCTGTGGCACTTTTAGTCTCCACTTCAGAATGGGTACTGTGCCAGGTTATGACCATCATGGATGGCTATGGATGGCTACATGTGGTAATGTAATGGCACATGTGGTAATATAATGGATGGCTACATGTGGTAATATAATGTAACTATGAACTGTGATTTCTCCATCAATTTCCTCAAGTTCTTGTTTCATCAAATGGTGCCTCTTTCAGCCCTGAGAGATGTATTCTATGTTATCACCTCACACATAGTGTGACTATTAACCACAATGTGTTGGGTGGGCTTGCATGTGTACCTACCTGTAAATCAATTCATGGGTGGCAAGTCCTGTGGCACCTTTAGTCTCCACTTCAGACCGGGTACTGTTATCACCATCATTTTGACACTTGAAGTGCCATGCCCCTTCTGTCAAGGATGACCAACTTCCTGGAATAGAGAGCACCTATCTGATTCATAAGAATGCCACATAGTGAACAGTTAGCTAGCATTTGCAGTATTAACCCCATAGTGCAGTGGGTCAGTGTTTTGGGGGATTTATCTGACAAATAATATAATAACAATTATTATTTTATATGTTTTGTTTTTTTCATAATGTGATTTAGCTCAGTATTTTAATGCAAACCTAATAAAAAGGATGTTGTGCTTAGCACCCATGCAAAAGTAAACTTTATTGCCTTTTTACTCCCACACTCAAAAACAATGAAAGAGGACTCCTGTTATAAACCTGTGTAACACATTTCTACTTGGCAGTATTTTTCTGGTAAAAAAAACATTGGACTTATAGTAAAGTTCCAAGGCTTAAATAAATTCCTTTATTAAGAAATCATATTATGTTTGTAACACACTTAATGCTAAATTGTACAGATACAATGTTTTTTAAAGTATAAGCAAAATGCACATTTTTTTGTGAAAAACATGTCTTATTGTATTGGTGGTTAAATAATCTAACTGACAAAAAACTCCTAACAATCATTTACGAACAAAAAGATACAGTGCCCTCTACTGATATAGGCACCCTTGGTAAATATGAGCAAAGAAGGCTGTGATGAAATATTTATATATATGTAATTTCCACCATGTACTTGGATAGAATAAGACAAATGGTGCACAGGTCATATTGAATTCAATAGATGCATGAGTTCTTGGATAGAATAAGACAAAAAATATTGTGAAAAACGGATGGTCTACAGATAAGATAGAAATGAAATAGATGCAGCAGTTAATAATTTAGCATATGCACCTAAATATGGAAATGAACAGAGGTCGGAGAAGCGTGGTAGTCTGTAGTTACTATGACAAGTCAATAACCATTTGGTCCATCCTGGGAGAAGGGGTTTTAATCAATAGAAGAAAAATCAATAAGCAATATTAAAACCACGGCACATTCCATTTGGTTAATTTGGGACAATCTGAGAGAAACGGTGATCCAAGGTGTGATCCATGAGAGGTGGTCATTTGAACAATGCCTAGGTCAGGATATGAGATGATTTTGAGATGATATTGAGTAGAATAGGGTGGAAGGTGCAGAGGATGCTATAAGAAACAGTCAGAGAACAGTTCACTGAGACCGCCGACGGGGGAGACCTAATGTGCATGCGCGGCAATGACGCTCGTGCACATTAGACCTCTCCCTAGGAAAGCATTGAAACCAGAAAGTGCTCTTTAGTGGCTATCTAGTAGACAGCCACCAGAGGAGGAGTTAACCCTGCAATGTAATTATTGCAGTTTATGAAAACTGCAATAATTACAGCTGCAGGGTTAAGGGTAGTGGGAGTTGGCACCCAGACCACTCCAATGGGCAGAAGTGGTTTTGGTGCCTTTAAGCCAAAATTAGTGGTGAAAACCTATTTATATAGAAAAAGAAGGTTAAATATTAAAGCAATATTGCAGGTAATCATCTATATTTTTTTTTTTTTTTTGCATTAGTGATGCATTTATTTGAAGTTATATAAAGCAAACATCTTGTTCAAGGTGTTAATTTAATCCTTCAATTAAACTGGAAAGAAAATTATCAGGGAAGCTCTCAATATAAATGCTTCATTGCCCTTACACTTTATCTGGGATGTATTACAGTTCCCTTTCCTTAACGGAATATTCTGAAGAGATTCTGCAACAGATTTAAATGTATAATTGTAGATTTTCTGTGTTCATTGACACATGCAGAATAATTGGTAAAGTAGTGCTAATAGGAGCAGCTTGACAAGCATGATGCGTTAAATTAAGCATTACAAATCTTGCTTACTTGTATCTATATATAGTCGTATACTATTTCACTAGCACTCCATGCTCACACATAACATATACAGTAGCAATAATGTAGAATTCTGCTAGTAGTAACTTCCTTAAATGCCTCTTTAAGAAGCTCATCTATATCATCCTACTCCGGAAGTGACTTTTGTAAGATTTTATGTACAGACCAGGAGTAGCACTAGGAAAACGGGCATATCCAGATACTTTGCAAAGCACCAAAAAACTTCCACGGGATCTAATTTCCAGGAATGCTCAAACAGCCCCTCTCTAACTGCTTGTGTGGAACTTCTTAATTCATAGCAAGGATCCGCCCTTTCTGAAGTCTCCACCAATGCCAATGCATTTTACAAGTTAACTTCTCACTTTTTTTAATAGGTGGGAGCTGCCACCTATTAAAAAGCACCCAGACCACTTCAGCTCATTGAAGTGGTCTGGGTGCACTATCCTTGTCAGTTTAACCCTGCACTTGTAATTATTGCAGTTAATGATAAATTTCAATAATTACCATACATGCTTATCTCTACCTCTAGACAGCCACTCGAGGTGCTTCCGGCTGGTTATTCGACTTTTGGTTACCTAAATGAAGCTGGACATCATCCCGCTCTGCATGAGGATATCCAGTGTCAGCTGAAACCCCATAGGAAAACATTGATTCAAAGCTTTCTTATGGGGTAATACTAATGCGATTTTACCATATATAAAATTCCGAACATTCCAGAAGCACAACTAATTATAAAACTGAAAGAAGCAGATCACACACTTTAACAGTATGTAAAATAATTGCAAGTAAAATGTTCTAAAACTACAAAAAATAGAAGAGGATATGTATTTGTGGGAGGGGTTACACAGTTTAAATACACATCCGTCCCCCACTTCAGAGCTGTCTTCGCTCAATAGAACTGCATTGGAGGATCCCTCACTTCCGGCTCCGGTCAGACCCGTACTGCCGCGGTTGATGCCGCCTGACTCCTCCTACCTCCTGGTCCTTTTGGTTCTCCCTGGCAAGCAGGGTTAAAGCAGCTCCATCACCCCCCCCCTCTTTTTTATTAAGGGGGGGTGAGCAGGTTTTTTTTTTTTATTAAGGTGGGGTGTGCAGATTTTTTTTTATTAATTAAGGGGGTATCCAGGTTTTTTTTTTTTAATTAAGGGGTGTATGCAGGGTTTCTTTTAAATTAAGGGGGGTGTAGGGTTTTTTTCATTAAGGGGGTGTGCAGGTTTTTTTTGTGTAGGGTGGGTGTATGAATTTGATGTGTGGGGGGGGGTACAAAATTTCCATGTGTAGGGGCTGTATGAACTTTGTGAAGTGAGTGCAGGATTTTTTTGTGTAGGGGGTGTGTGAACTTTATGTTATGGGTGCAGGGTTTTTATATGAAGGCGGATTATGAACTTGATGTGTAGGGTGGGTGCAGGGTTTTTATGTGTGGGGTGTGCACAATTTTTAAGCGCAATAAATATTTTTAAAAACATTTAAAAAAATTGAGGGTGTTTTTTTTTTTACATTTTTAAGGGGGGGGGGAGTAATAGGGTGTGCCAAACACAGGGTCTGCCCCGGGTGCCAAATGCTCTAGGTATGCGCCTGGTAGTACCTATGGTCATAGTATGGCTCACATTTTGTTTTTTCAGTGGCTTCAACCTTCCCCCAGGCATAAAATGATTTTTACGGTTGATCTCGCACTACTTGTTTCTACCAGGTATTCAGGAATGTTGTGGTCATGGTTATGTTTTCAAACAGGTTAATACCTAGGGCTCCCCTAAGCTGGCCTATTATGTTTCTTTTTTCCAGTTTGTTGATTCTCATCCGTTACGGTAGGCTCTCTTTAAGTGGATTTATTCTGCTTCTGAGAGCACATCATATTCAGGTACATTTGGCCATCTATTCGTCCTGACGGCAGGCCCTCAGCCAGGTTTTCTTGTGTCCATTTTAATCACATACCCCTGCCCTAGTCACACCTAGGATGTTTAACCATACACTATCCACAAGATGGTTTATTGTAGACCCCCTCACACGTTTATCTATACTTATTCTCACCAAAATACCTAGTACGACTGGAGTACCTCCCTGCCATGTTGTTAATTCATTTTATGTATACAAGGTATTGACTCTGATATATTGCTTTATACTTAGATCATTCAACAGTATCCGTTAGTTGAAGAACTAAAACAGAAAACACCTTTCGTGTCTTATCTTGTTTCTGCACCCTGTTAAGGCATAACGAGGCTATTCGTGATTTTCCTAATAACTAGTATAAGTACATGCTGTCAATTCCTTCTCCTTTGGGGAACTTAGCAAGCACTTACCTTCATAGGTTAGGTCGCTTATTACAACATCCGAGTCTATATGATATTCAGTAGTCCCTTGCATATATCACGCCACAGGTATACTTAGCTGCCCCGGACCAGTTATATCCCAACAGTTCTTACCTCATGAGCAGGTAAGTACAGCATATCCGCCCTTTCCAAACTACGCCATATTCATTAACTTCCATAGCAGGCTTAGAGGAACTGGCTTCAATGCAATAGTAGCCAGTCTATCCGAGGTATCAGCCATTTGAATGGTCTTCCCCACATCACCACGGAGGTTCAACCCTGGGCCACCTCATAGTCAGAGTCTCAATTTACTCAACTAGGAGTCATTAGAGAGGGCCTTAACTGACATGGCCATCCGTTTTGTATCTTTTACGTCACCGAGAGGCCTACTCCCCACCACTACTTTGTGGTTCGTTCTGTGTCCCACTCATAAATTGCACCTCTCAAGTGTCGATTGGCCATTAACAGGGCCTCCCCCTCCCCCAATTAGGTAATTGCTTTGCCTTTGGGCATTAGGATAGCAAGCCAGTTCCTATACTAGTTTATGTTGAGAAAGTTATTTCCCCTAAGTCATAGTATATTAGTCTATTACACAGCATGTCTCAGGCTTCTGACATTGGAGAGGATCTAGGTCTCCCAGACTCCCCACCTACGATGGGCACACCAGCCAGACCTACCACCCCTATGAAAATTCAAGACCCGGCCACCCTAGGTTCACTTCGTTCTTGGACTATCCCAAAAATTTCAGCCGAGTTACGTAGGCGAGGCATCCCTTTCTCAGCTACAGGAAGGCAGAGTTGTATCATTTATTTTTTTAGCTCAGCCAGGCACCCCAGGACCAAGTTCCTGTGCTAACGGAAACAGAACTTAGCAGAAATGCATTCCATGATCTTGTCCTTGGTGACGTCCATGCACTTGGTCAACCAGAGACTTGAGAAATTGGAAACCCCCACTGCAGGTGCCCCTCCTACTGCATTTGTCTCCCCTGAGTCCCTTGCTCCCCACCCAGGCTTGCAGGGTAATGTCACTATAACTACTCTCCCCATAGCCACCGCCCAACAGCCACCTCCACATTATCACTCCTTCACACCTGGTGCCCACTGATCTCCGTAAAGACATTCTAGACGGGAAAGATGTTAGTGTCTCTGCTTATTGCTTCCCAAGACATAGTTAAGAACAAAGCATTCTGCTACAGTGACAATTCAGTCATTCTCAAAACCAGAGGTCCGAGGTTAAACAAAAAACGTTCCATCCCGGAGTTCGTATTGGCTTTCGGTCTTCATAGGGATGTAATTTGTTCACAGCACCCTCACCGTAGAGAGGAGATGGATCTGTATAAACACAAATTGGTGGATTTGGGGCACAAATATGGTGGTCATGCATTCTGTGACCATCATAGATCTTTTTCTGCTAAAGCGGCGGCAGCACTGGCCCAGTTCAACCTTCATTTGGACTGAAGCCAGTTAAATACCAAACTATTCTGTCACCACTTTGCAGACCTCAGACCTACGTCTTGCGCCATGTGTGCTTAATTTCACACTCCTCCAATCTGTGTCCCGGTGAAGCCGACTCTCCTACCACTAGTCAGGTCTCATCTGGTAGCTCCAAACCTGAATAACGAGGTCTGAAAGATAAATTAGGTAGACCTATCGTGTTCCTCGGTAAGACACAGATATGTAACAATTTCAATGCTGGCAGTTGTCATCTGTTGCACGTCTGGTACTTGTGCTTCTGAGCTCACGCTAGGTCAATGTACCCAAATAGGTTGTTCCACAAAAAATTACGCACGGAGATTAATATTGACAACCTGGCTCATCACCTAAAAAAATCACCCCTCACCTCATTTGGTAGAGTTCCTCATCACTGGGTTTTTACGGGGCTCTCACACCAGTATAATCCCGCTGCCCGCAAGATCAGTGGAATGTCAAAACATGCAATCAGCACTTCTCGAACCCAACACCGTAGATCAGCTCTTGCAACAGGAAATCACGCAGGGTTTCATACTAGCCCCATTTTGCAATCCCCCATTGTCAAACTGGAGCACCAATCCAATTGGCATCGCTTATAGCAGATTCGCTGATAAAAAGAGATTGATCATTGACCTATCCGCTCCACATTCTTCTGTCATTCTCAGCATTAACTCTCTAATTCCTTCACTTGAATTTTCTCTCCATTACACCATTCTAGCCATTCTGTGAATGGGCAGAGCAGCATGGCTCAGTAAGACAGACATGAGAAATGGATTCAAAGTACTTCCCATTGTTCCATCAGTATGGCATCTACATGGAGTGTATGGAGAGGTTATTACTACTTTGCTACTAGGTTGACCATTGGGGCCAAAAGCAGCCCGATGCTCTTTGATGTCTTTGCAGACAATCTATGTTGGTTCCTCCTCGATATTGTCAAATGGCCGGTTGTGATCCACTACCTGGATGGCTTCTTGACAATTGAGGATGGGTCATTGGTTCCACAAAGCCTGATCAAGGCATAGGCATTGTTTTCCTGCCTAGGGGTTCCACTTTCACAAGACAAAACCACAAGACACACCACTTCCCTGATATTCCTGGGTATACAGTTAAACACAGTCCTCTTAGAGGCTAGCCTCCCCACACACAAGCTCCGTCAAAAATGACGTGCATGAATTAATGAAGATCGGAGCTTGTTCATGGAAAGACTTGTAATCTTTATTGGGCACTCTTAACTTTGCCACATGCATCATACCTCGGGGTCGATCATTTATTACTGGGCTATTGTGCCTCCTATCTAGTGCCCCAAATAGCCACAGCAGGATTACCCTGGATCTAAATGCCAGAGCCAATTTAATTATGTGGCAACAGTTCCTAGACAATTGGAATGGCAGATTTCTGTTTGTTCCCCCATTATCCGATGATTCACCAGTTATTTGGACCGATGCGGCTGCACATACAGGCTTCGCTGCCATTTTTGGTGACAGATGGTTAAGAGACGATTGGCCTGCAGAGGCCATTAACTTAAGGGTATTCAGCGGGTAGGCCGGGTGTACACACCTAAAGGACAACCTATTGACGGCCCCAGAATTAGAGCCTTATCCGACATGTTAGACCTCAAACCATTTGACTCTCAAGCCAATTCCGTTATTAAAACAGTCATCTACATTGCCTTTTATGGTTTCTTACACCCCCGCAAATTTACCATAGGTTCCTCAGTGGAGGCACCACAATGTTTGAAATTCAGAGATCTCATTAGAACAGGAGATCATCAAGATTATCATCAAACACAGCAAGACTAATCAAAACTAACCCGACGGCAGTAGAAATTCCATTTTACCCCACAGGAAACAAATGGTGCCCTGTGTCAGTCCTAAACAAATATAATCAGACTTTCAGCGCTTATTCATGCAATACACCATTACTACCCTTACATGAGCAACCCCTAACTACAACCAGATTCATGTTGTACATTAGGACCCTATTCCTAAAATTCGGTTTGGACCCTACAACATTTTTAGGGTATTTGTTTAGGATAGGAGCCTCTTCAGCCGCATCATGCAAGAACGTACCTGTTCACATAATCAAAAAACTAGGAAGATGGAAATCCTCTGTATATGTTAGGTATATCCCACAACCAGAATTAGAATTAAGGCAAGCATTTAAAAGTTTGGTATCATAATATGTTTTATTAATGCAATAAAGTGTGAATTTTCATTGAAACCTTATGTACTCTTTATTTATACAGGCTTACCCAAACGTCGATTTTGGCACGACACAACAGACTAATTTCATTCTCGGCCTTTGTCCCCAACTACATACATTAAGGCTTATAGCCTGTTTTTGATGGTGGGGTTACCCAGCTTAAATAACTAGCTGGCCCTCACTTTAGAGCTGTCTTCGCTCGATTGTACTCCACCCACCTCACCCTTTAACAAACATCTATTTGGTGAGCCCTCTTTATTTATAAACGTCGGTTTTGGCATGACACAATCGACTAATTTTATTCTCTGCCTTTGTCCCCGACAACAAAAATAATTATTTGCACATATATATACACTGCTCAAAAAAAAAATAAAGGGAACACTTAAACAACACAATGTAACTCAATCAATAAGTCAATCACACTTCTGTGAAATCAAACTGTCCACTTAGCAATACTGAGTGACAATCAATTTCACTTGCTGTTGTAGGCAATTAGCAAGACACCCCAATAAAGGAGTGGTTCTGCAGGTGGTGACCACAGACCACTTCTCAGTTCCTATGCTTTCTGGCTGGTGTTTTGGTCACAAATTCGTCACTGGCGCCCTGTGCTCTTCACAGATGAAAGCAGGTTCACACTGAGCACATGTGACAGACGTGACAGAGTCTGGAGATGCCATGGAAAACGTTCTACTTCTGGCAACATCCTCCAGCATGACCGGTTTGGCAGTGGGTCAGTAATGGTGTGTGGTGGCATTTCTTTGGGGGGCCACACAGCCCTCAATGTGCTCGCCAGAGGTAGCCTGACTGCCATTAGGTACCAAGATGAGATACTCAGACCCCTTGTAAGACCATATGCTGGTGCGGTTGGCCCTGGGTTCCTCCTAATGCAAAACAATGCTAGACCTCATGTGGCTGGAGTGTGTCAGCAGTTCCTGCAAGACGAAGGCATTGATGCTATGGACTGGCCCGCCCGTTCCCCAGACCTGAATCCAATTGAGCACATCTGGGACATCATGCCTCACTCCATCCACCAACGTCACATTGCACCACAGACTGTCCAGGAGTTGGCAGATGCTTTAGTCCAGGTATGGGAGGAGATCCCTCAGGAGACCATCCACCACCTCATCAGGAGCATGCAAAGGCGTTGTAAGGAGGTCATACAGGCACGTGAAGGCCACACACACTACTGAGCCTCATTCTGACTTGTTTTAAGGACATTACATCAACGTTGGATCAACCTGTAGTGTGTTTTTCCACTTTAATTTTGAGTGTGACTCCAAATCCAGACCTCCATGGGTTGAAAAATTTGATTTCCATTTTTAAATTTTTGTGTGATTTTGTTGTCAGCACATTCAACTATGTAAAGAACAAAGTATTTCATAAGAATATTTAATTCATTCAGATCTAGGATGTGTTATTTTAGTGTTTCCTTTATTTTTTTGAGCAGCATATATATATATATATATATATATATTATATATCTTATATATATGTCACTTCATACTTAGGGTATTTTAATATTAATATAATTACATATATTAATAAACTACACTTAGACTGAAGTTACATATATATATATATATATATATATATATATATAGCATCCAAGTAGAGAGCACTCTGGAGTCTTCATTTTATATCAAAATAAATACTGCTTTATTGTGCAGAATACAAAAATGTCATTTTTGTATTCTGCACAATAAAGCAGTATTTATTTTGATATAAAACGAAGACTCCAGCGTGCTCTCTACTTGGATGCTATATTTTGGTCAGAGATTACTTGCACCGGAGCATGGAAAAGACCGGGAACATTGAGTGCTGGGACCTGGGAAAAAAATAAATAAATAAATAAATATATATATATATATATATATATATGATTTATATACATTATATATAATATATATATTTTATATATCTATATATAATTACAATAATAAATAAATAAAATAATTAAATAAATAATTACAATTATTTTAAAATGTTATAAAATAAATTATATATAGATATGTAATTTCATTCTAACTGTAATTGTATATATATATATATATATATATATATATATATATATATTTATATATATATATATATATATATATATATATATATATTGGTCATAACATACACTTAAAATAACATTCTATATATATCTATCTATATATAAATAAATACAAATAATTGCAAACATATATATATATATATATATATAAAAATATAATTGCACAAATTATTACATAAGTATACACATAGAATTTAAATACATATATATGTATGTATATTAAAATTCTATGTGTATATTTATGTAAGCTGTTAACATAAAAATGTGATTTTATTAATTAAAATTTGAACGACGTGCCTGACAACTCAGGCAGAAAGTCCATAGAATTTAATTCACGAGCACTATATTTAACCCTGTAACTTTCCAAGACACCATAAAATCTGTACATGGGGGTTACTGTACATGGGGGGTCCTTTAAGAATGGTAGTATGAGCCGATTTATATTATATATAAAGAAATAAAAAGAAAAATGTAAACATTTTAATGTCTTATACTTCGTAAACACATTATGTAAATGTACAAGTTTATTGTTAATCCACATGGATTTATATGTTTATAATTTTCCTTTGACACAAAATTCACATGGGAATTCTTCAATACTTTAAGTATTTACTATTACCTCTTCTAATATGGAGCTTACCAGATATCCAATCGAGTTATAACTCATCTTAATGTATCTACATCCACCAAAACACTGAAGTGCAGTTGGTGTTAAGTTAAAGGGACACTATAGGCACTTCAGCTTCACTGTTTAATTCTCCTAAATGGTGGAAATAAATATAGTTTTTTTATTACTGTTCCTCTTGCTTTCTATTTAATGGTTACTTTTTCTCACTTGATATGTGAACCGAGTGGTTGGAAAATGCTGTTATCAGTGTACTATCTAATATTTTATATAATACTGTACAATGCCCTGATTGGCCCATTTTACCTTTCTTTTGGTTAATATGATTTGTCTCTGAATCTCATTTTCAGTACCAAATTCTGTTGAGCTGAACTGACATATTGAGAAATTCAGGCGTCACAAGAGGTTTTCTATGTTAAGAGAAATTTACTTGCCGTGCATGTACAAATCTAGATTATATGTGTAAACATTTTAGTACTGTTTTTGCTTGGTGTGGCCAGAAATCTACATGTTTAATAGATAAAAGAGTGAAAATTTTCTTCATTTATTTTTAATTATTTGTAAACTTTTTAAGTAACCAAGATTTGGATACAAATTGATCCCAGATAAGCCAGTGAGTATTTCTCTATATAATTTTTTGTATGTACCTTATACTTGCTTTATGTAAATGCAGGACTTCTGGCAAGCCTGTGTAATGTTTAAATACATATTTGAACTTCTTTCAGTGTGTTATTTTTAATTAAAGCAATTTGTATTAGAGAATTAGTGACCAATTAAGGCTGATGAATCACTTAATTATCAAAACCATGGTACCAGGATGGCTAAATTGCTTAGCTAATACTTGGCAGCATAGCAAACATTTAATATATCTACAATTAACAACTCATTTATGTTGTCAGATCACAAAATTCACTAACAAAATCATGATTTGATATTTTTATAAAAAATAGTATAGAAAGAATAGACATATCACTCAAGGTAAGAAACTATTGAAACATAGTTACCAGATTTGTCTTCATGGGGAGTGAATTTTGATCTTACAAAATTTTTTATAATCATGTTTTTTAATAGTTTTTATATCTCTAAGCTGAGAAAATGCACCTCTGAACTGAAGCCAATTTGAATCCTCTCAAAACAGCCCAAATGAGTTAATCAGTCGTAGTTGTAGTTTGGAGCTTTACGCTATATGTTACTGCCAAAAGACAATAATATAATAATTCTGAATTCTAATTACAATCCAGGTTTACTAAATACAACTTTAGTTCAAATTCACAAGGCCCCACATTCCCAATGTGCACATATGGAGCGATTATCAATATATATGTGCCCCGGCCACCAGCTGCATGTATAGTGAAGAGGGGACCCAGCAAACATGATCTTCAGCTTCTGGCGTCTACTCTCTCCAATTCTCGCGAGCCATGGCCGTCAGGGCATTGCAGCGGGTTACCATTGCAGTAAGTTACCATGACAATGCTAGCAACCACACATTTCGTGCTCACAAGAGTTGGAGAGAGGAGCTGCTGGAAGTTGGCACTTGGAAGCCTGGCTGTCTGTATGATGCCATCAAACCACCAGGGAGTGTAATGTCTCCCTTACCTGACCACAGTGGCGGGGGGGGGGTGGAGAAATAAAATTACTAAATCAATAAAAAATCTTTTTGCCCAGAGCATGCAGCCCCAACCCTTCCCCACATATACAGTCACACTGCATCCACTACAAAAAACTGCATTCACTATACAGACTGCATCTACTACACACACACTGTATCCACTATGAACATACACTCTGCCTCCACTACACATGCACTGTAACCACTACAAACATGTACTGCATCCACTACACACGCACTGCATACACTTCACACATACCGCATCCACTTTACACACACTGCATGCACTATACAAGCACACTGCGTTCACTACACAAAGTCTGCATCCACACTAAACACGCTGAATCCTTGTGGGTGGACCCAGGGTAGTCCCTGTGGCCCCAGGGACCCACACCTTAAGCTTTGTAAAGGTCCCCAAAATTTCTGACGGCTACCCTACAAATTCAGTGCATTTTCTACTTATTATGAATGTTTGACACTATGCCTTGGACTGAATTTTGGAACAGGAAACAATCTCTAATCACTTTATGGAACAGCAATTCTGTCCTCAACTTCATCTAACTAACTTACTTCACACACAATTCTTGCAACTGCCAAGGAGTGTTAAACATACTAGATCTTCCTATCCTGAATAGGAAATGGTTGAGTTTGCTTTATTGCAACTACAGGAAAATTTTAAAATTTAAATTTTACCACAAGTAGACAACATCACTCTCCTGCCTTACCTCCGATGACATTCTTTAGATACATTTGCGCATAGCACTGTATGCCTATCCAGCACCTGATTAGGCTCACCAACCAAATTTGACACGCTCCTCCAAAAACCTGAAATGTGATGAGTGTTACAAAGAAGTACAAACTTATCTTGAGCTCCTCTTACAATTTTCGGTCCCACTATACAACTTTTGTAATTTTTCAGGACTATGTCAAGATATCCAAGATACGTTCAAATAGTCTTGCCAGGTGCCAAGAAGAGAGTCCGTTGCCCCTTCATCGGATAAACCAACCCTGGCACTATGCCAAACTAAATTAGCTAATTTAAATTAGAAAGATTTCCCAATTCTAAATCACAAAAAAACCTAGATTTACACCACAAAGATTCACAAAACTTGGTATTTTTTACGAATGCTCTGCGGGATACCTCCACTTTAATCTGATTGAACTTTTACATTTTTTTCTTCAAACACTTGGTTTGAAACTAAGCATAATAATGTTGCCCAGTTTGCTAAAAATGAAAACATTTTTCAGAATTAACAAATTTTGTCCAGAAGGTGGTTTGGCAAAAAAAGATTCAGGAAAACAAATCATATGAACTAAAAGACATGGAAATGAGCCAATCAGTGCACTGAAAATATATACATAATGTATATATTCTATATTTTACAGTACACTGATAGGTACATTTTCCTGCAATTTGTTTCATATATCAAATTTGAAATGGTAATAGAGGGAAAAAGAGGAGGACCAGTAAAAAAAATCCATCCCCTAGCCATCAATCTTTTTTCTGGTGCCTTGGGTGACATTTAGAATAACCAAAGAGCATGCCTGACCGTTGTGATTTTATGTTAGTTTGTGATTCTCATTTTGGCACAGAATTAGGGAATTCAAGTGAGCACCCAATGGGTTTAAATGTGGGCGGATAGCAGTTTGTAACAAAATTAATCTTCTAGTCTAATAATTACCGTATATACTCGAGTATAAGCCGAGTTTTTCAGCACATTTTTTGTGCTGAAAACCCCCCACTGACTTATACTCGAGTCAATGTCTTTATTATGGCAACTTACATTGTCATAATACAGACCAGGACCGCCGGGCTCATTACAAGCCCAGCGGTCCTGTTGGGGGCTGGCAGAGAGCTGTTGCTTACCTTTCCTGCAGCTCCTGTCAGCTCCCTTCTCTCTCCTCCGTTCTGGTCAGCTCCCTTGTCTAGTCTCACGAGAGCCGCAGGGTCAGAGCGTTGCCATGGGTTACCGTGGAAACGCACCACGAGGCACTCACACTGCGAGACTTACAGTGGGAGCTGACAGGGGAGCTGACCGGACTGGAGGAGAGAGAATGGAGCTGACAGGAGCTGCAGGAAAGGTAAGTTACAGCTCTCTGCCAGCCCCCCTCCTACACAGCCCATCCACTGGACCACCAGGGAATGAGAGCCCCCCTCCCTGGCCAGCTAAGAAGCAGGGAGGGGGGACGAATAATTTTTTTTTTTTTAAATAATAATAAAATATTAATAATATTAAAAAAATCATAATAATAAAATAAAATATTAATAATATAACAAAAAATTAAATATTAAAATAAGAATAATAATTAAAAAATAATAATAAAAATGCCCACCCCCCACCCCCCACTCTGCATCACACACACACTGCATTCATACACACACACACTGCATTCATACACACACCCACACACACACTGCATTCATTATATACACACACTGTAAATAAATATTCAATTAATATAATTTTTGGGGGACATAATTTTATTTAGAAATTTACCAGTAGCTGCTGCATTTCCCACCCTAGTCTTATACTCGAGTCAATAAGTTTTCCCAGTTTTTTGGGGTTAAATTAGGGGTCTCGACTTATACTCGAGTATATACGGTATAGTGTGGATATTGTTTTGTTTATTTGTTGTTGATTGTGTTTTCCTATCATCACAGAATAAATATTTATTAAGCTGTGACCGTATTGTAACTCCAACGGCCACTATACTCTTCTATATTTATTTAAAACTATAAAATGTTGGAGTAAAATAAAACCGAAATACTTGAGGCATGCACTGGACTTCATAAAGAACATTTTTTTTCTAGAATGCTCTAGTATAGTGAAGAGAAAGTAGGAATGCTATTAAGGAATTTGCAATAAAACCGTTTAAGATGACCTTTGCTATATAAGCATTTCATTCTGCCAAGTCCCAAGACGACCTCCTGCTGCTGAAATTGTGTTTACACTGCCCTCAAAGTATCCTCCACAACTTAAAGTCTGAAACAAAGTTTTGCTCTGCAGTCTTATGCTCTTTCTATCAATCACAAACAGGGAAAAGGATCTAAAACTTTGTCACTACATCCATCAGTTTACTTATATAGCACAAACATTTTTCCGAATACTGGCACAAGCATTATTCTGATTAATGCTTAGCAATCGTGTACAAAGGATAAGATCTGTAAAATTTTTAAATTTGTTTTTACAATTGTATATAAAATTAACCAACATAAAAGGGCTGCCTTAACATTAAAGAGAGACAATATCCACCAATAAAAACAACATTTTGCCAGAGTTTTCAATTTGCACATTTTATTGGCAAGTCATCGCCATTACCCATCTCCAGCCATTTGCAAAACATTGACAAGAGGTGATATCTTTGAGAGTCTTATCTACTGTGTCTGCTCTCCATGTTGGGTGTGTCCACATTTAAAGAAAGACTATAGTGTAAGGAATACAAAGTTGTATTCCTAACACTATAGTGTCCCTCTGCCACTGCATCCCCCCCCCACACCCTCCCTCCAGTTCTCAGTAATATAATAATAATTACTAATACATCTTTTAGGTGACACATTAGGATAAAGCAACAGTAAAAACAACCAACAACGAGAAAATAGATTTAAATGAATGTACAGGAGAAGAAATGGAAACAGACGGTGAAATTCAAAGAAACTTGAAAACAGATATGATACCTTCAAACATCACAAGAATATGATAATGGCAGAACCGTGAAAAATAGAAGAAAACAAGCACAGACAGATGGATGCTGCAAATAATTAGTGAAGGGCATTCAGAAGAATGTTACTCTGTTTCCAATCATACAAAATGTATTTGAAATTCCAAAAAATGAAGGAAATTCTAGAAGTATTCAATTTTGAAAGTACTTCGACCACTTCTCTCTCCAGCATGGGTAAGAAACATATTTGTTACAAATTTTGACGCCTCAAGGCAAAAAACAAGAAGATTCTCTACATTTTTTCACCTGAAAGGCTAAAAGAGTAATTTCGAAGAATAGTTAAAATATATAAAACAATATATATATATATTATGAAACAGTGTCCCAGCACTCATTAAAATGATGCATATAAATTCTAATTATAATCTTGTTGTATGTTTTTCCTTCTAAAGATATTCAAGAAGCCTATACTTATTATTATAGCATTTATATAGTTTCAGGATTTTCTACAGCACTTTAGAATTAAATAGTGGGGTTATTTAACAACAAATAATTGGCAGACAATAGTTATGTTGACATCCACAATAGAAGGTAACAAGGTGAATGTACATATGACCTCACAACTTTCATTTTTTTTATTATTACTAAAAAAAAAAGGTCATATCCAACATGGTATCATTGTGTATTATTTTCAGGAAAGGTAATAACCTTTTCTGCTTCTTTTGGTTTACCATTGCTCCACAGGGAAACTCCACTTATCTGTTTAGACATTCACAGTTAGAATTCCATGAATAAATCCAAGAGTGCATATTTGAGATGCCTGACCTAATGATTTGTAAATGCACTTAGATTTCATTACCTGTATGGGTCTGGCCTTCCAATCAAAGATAACTTAAAGATGGCAGCCTCCATAGAGCAAAGGTAAGCCAGGAAGTAACTTAAAAGAGGTATTGACTTCAATAGTTATTACAATAATCCAGCTTTTTCATACTTACACCTAGGATAATTTAAGAGTAGACTCTGACTACTGATAATCAGACCTGTGAGGTTTTAGCAAGCCCTAGTGTTGTTGGTGAATTTGCTTAGGCATTTAGCTGGCCTTAGAAGAGACACCAACAGGAACATTTTCTGACATTAATGTGAACATCAATAGTTTACTAATACTGCTTAGCTGTGTGGGTTTATTTTTTTTAATTAACCAATTGGTCTTTTGTTGAGTGGGACAAAAACCTGTGCTTTCATTTTACAGCTTTTTTGACATTTTGGACTTCATTAGTATGGAGTTTTTGGTTAGTTGATAGTGAAATGTATTAGAAGAGATTTAGCCAGACAATTGCTATACACCATGTTGAGTATCCTAAAAATGTTAATAAGGTTGCATATATATCAACTGGATCCTTAATGATACTTTTGTATAGTGATAGGAATGTGACATTTATAGCTCATTTCCTGGATATCATTCAGTATGCAAACAATCACATACTAAGCAGTCACATTTAGATGTCCATTCACATGTTTGTGGATTTCTTTAGTGACATTTGCTATCTTTTGGTCCACAGCATGACTTTGAATCTACAAAAAAGCTTATCCAAAATTACTTTCTTGACATTTATGGCACTCATTATTATAGTGAAAATTCTACTGGATGTCAACCTAAAGTTATTCTTTAATGTGTATGAACTGGTTGGATTTTCTAAATATTAAGCATTTGAACTGGTACTATTTGTTGAGGTACTTAATTTACAAATGTGCTGCTCAGAGTAATGCCTCTGCATTAGTCTAGGTAATTATGTGCAACTGACCATTCTTAACTTATCACAGCCTCTTACTGCTGTTATGAATTGGTATGGCTAAGGTGCAGCTTTACCTTTGATTAGTCCCTGGCCTTATCTTAAACTCCCTCACTGTGTTACCTCCAGTGGAGGCTGGCTGTGGGCACTCAAGACCTCTTATTCAGTGTTAAACAATTTGAAAATGATTTAGCACTAGACAGAGTGAGGGATCCAGGACATGTCAGGCATCATAATCACGTCAATTAAATAAAGTGATTATGGTTATTAAAATTTCCCTTTAAGAAGTTTCTTGTCCCAGTACCTCTAAAGAATTAATCTGCTGACCCATTTTTTTCTTGGACCCAATTTATTTTTATATGATTAACTGTGATTACACATCCCTTTTAGGTAGTTATAAAGGCCTTAATGTAATATTTTTGGATAAGCTTATCAAATATTTTCATATTGTTGGATAAACTTTTAAATTGATTCAACAATATGAAAAATATTAAACATATTTAAATATTTTGATCGTTTTTGATATACTGATATATATATAAGTATTTTTTTTATATTTTGAAAGTATGTTGATTTAAAAATATGAAAATTATTAAACATATTTAAATATTTGGATTATTTTTGATATAATGATATATATATATCTATATATATATATATATATATATAAATATATAATATTTTTTGATATTTTAAAAGTATGTTTTTAATAGTTTACCAAAAATAGGCCACAATTTGAGAAACACTGGATCTTCGTCTTTTGCTTGTGGAAATAGGATAAATAAAAATTAAAAAAAACACACACAAAAACCCATTAAAAATATAACAATGCAGAATGTAAAAAAACTAAATCTAAAATAGAAGCAGATAAATAATCTTGAAGATTAAAGGTTTTCAACATTTACATGCTCCTGTTAATTCTGAGTTTTGCCCTTCTGCACTGTTTTTGCACTTTATGGGATTGCAATATTACCAGTTACCATAAAGATGCCAACAACCACCTGGGAAAATATATCAACGTAGTGCCACGTTCTTATTATAAATATATTGTACTGTATTAGACATTCCTTTCTCTCTCCTCAACCCATGACTCCACTGTTTGCCTTCTGGTAACCTACACTTGAGCAATTCCTTTTCTTCGACAGAAGGATCATCTGGGTGTTCAATAATTTCCAGAGTCACTAGCATAAATGCCCAGGCTCACATTGTCAGGTAGCAACCACCAGTAATCATTACAATGCTAATAGAAAAATAAAAAATGCAAACTGTGATTTAAAAAATATTTTTTTCAATACTTGAGTTGAAAGTGGGCTACATAACCAGTCATAGCTGTAAATATCATATTTGAACTTATCTTTTCTAAATAGGATTTAGATATATATAAATATATAAATGTAGCAATAAAAAAGTAGAAAATAAAGAAAGCCTACTCCGTCCTCCCCTGTGTAATTCTGCGCACATACAAATACTGTGCACTTGCTACCATGCAGAAGATTACACAGTTATTTGCTGAGGATTATACATTCATTAACTTTTGTTCATTTATATGTGGACCCAGTGGAGGCGAGATGCAACTCAGCCTATTTATCTTTAATCAAAAATCTGAATAATAATTACATAGTTTCCATGATAATGCGCTCTCTCGTTAGATGTAACAAGATGCAAAAGATTTTAGCATAATAACCATTTTTCCTGGAAAAAAATATATTTTTATTTGTCATTTACAGATGAATTATGATGTGTTAGATAAACATTAATGGGCCTTATAAGTCATTCATTCACTATAGACTGTTTCACAATAAATCCATTATTTGGTGGGATCTTCTACCCTGTTGATTTTTATCAAGTATATAAACAGTGAATGTTGTACCAAAGACATAGCAGAGAGACTGAGTTTTCAGTTATATCTATGAATCACACACTGAATCAGCACAATCTATGATACTTTCTTAAAGAGGGAATATCACATTCATTTTGATAGTTTTACAATAATGTATTGATCTCAGCAAATACGTGATGTAGGGTTTTATAGTTGAGCAGATTATGTTGGTGCTATAAAAATGGCAATAATAATAAAAACATGTTAAAGTGTACAAAATTAAACCTACTGCATTTCAGCCATTTAACTAATTAACATTTACATTTTATCACTGCTAATGAAAAACATTTATTTTTCACATGGATATATTTGATTTACACTTTCTCTATAGATTACGTCAGTTTGGGGAGATAAGGCCACATCCCTAATGATTTACCCTTTTCTTGTACCTCGTGCCAAATTGGGGTGATGAGACCACATATACTATAATTGTGAGTCTGTTTGAGAGTTTACACATTTTACTTTATGATTGGAAATAAGACTTACATTTCAATATATGTAATGGAATTGCAGAGAATATGTATTTGCAGTGGTTGTTACATTACTTCTTAAAATACTTTATACAAAGTTCAAAAGCTTACAAAATGATACAATGGGATCTAAGAATGGTTACAAACATACAATTTTGAAGAAAATAATACAATATGTTTAATAAAAAGGTGTAGAATGTTTTCTAATTGATGACAATATGTTTATCAATATTAATAATTAATATAATTCACTCGTTTTTACCTGATAATGATCACTTCAAAGGGTCTAAGCATCAAAACAAGCTTAATGAAGCTTCATTGAAAAATAAAATGTTTTATTTTCAAAATTTTCTATAAATTGAACTTTAATTACACATTGGGAGGCTGTGGCAGGATATAATAGAGCTTAATAGATATTAATAGAACAGGATATAAAACATTCTAAATTAAACAAACTGTACAATAAGTGAAGCTTAAGATTTTGACTGTTTTCTGGAAATGTGTAGTGAGGCTGTGTGAGTGACAGCCAGGGGAGGCGTGTCTAGGCTAATATAAACAAGGTGATTTAATTTTTAACCCCTTAAGACCGGAGGGCGTACTATTACGCCCTATTTTAAGCGGCTCTAAACGCCGCCGGGAGTAATAGATAATATAAAATAAATAAAAGTTAATCAGTGTAAAAAAATAATAATATATACTTAAATCATATATATATATTATATATATACACACACGTACACTGTATAGGTGTATTTTACTATTGATATATATATAATTATATATATATATATATTAATATCAAATTACACGTAGACTGATACTGATTAAATATATATATAATTATTGTTATATATATATTTATATATAATATAAAAAAAAAATATGTAAATACATTAAAAAAAAAATAATAATAAAAAAATAATTAAAAAATATATAGATGTGTGTTATTTCATTCTAACTGTTTTGTGATATTAATATATATATATTTATATCAAAATACACGTAGAACGAAATAATATATATATCTATATACATAAATATATACGTATATATCACTATATATATACCTATATATAAATAAAAATATTTAAAAAAAATTATTTATATATATACATATATATTCACATACGTATATATATACATATATTAATTCTACATATATATTTATGTAATAATTTTACATAATTGGGTATCTTAATTAATTACAATTAGCGGGACCTGCCTGACAACCCATGCCGAAAGTAAAGGGAATTTAATTTGCTAGCACTATATTTAACCCTATAACTTTCCAAGACACCATAAAACCTGTACATGGGGGGTACTGTTCTACTCGGGGGACTTCGCTAAACACAAATATTAGTGTTTCAAAACAGTAGAATGTATTACAACGATGATATCGCCAGTAAAAGTGACTTTTTTGCATTTTTCACGCACAAACAGCACTTACACGGACGATATTATTCCTGCTATACTTTTTACTGTTTTGAAACACAAATATTTGTGTTCAGCGAAGTCTCCCGAGTACAACAGTACCCCTCATGTACAGGTTTTATGGTGTTTTCAAACGTTACAGCGTCAAATATAAGGCTTGCGTTTCATTTTTTTCACATTAAAATTCACCAGATTGGTTACGTTGCCTTTGAGACCCTAAGGTAGCCCAAGAATGAAAATTACCCCTACTGGCCAAAATTGGCGTTTTTTGAATTTTTCACACAAACAAATACTAACGCTAACTTTGGCCAGTGTTTGTGGCCAAATGGCTACTAAAAAAGACTGGACATACCCCATTTGCAATACCTTGGGTTGTCTACTATTGCAAATGGATTGCCATTATGGGTGTAAATTTAATTCCTGGGCTACTATAAAGTCCCAAAGGCAACGTAACCAATCTGGCGAATTTCAATTTCAAATGTAACGTGCTATATTTGACCCTGTAACTTCCCAAAACGCCATAAAACCTGTACATAGGGGGTACTGTTTTACACGTGAGACTTTGCTGAATACAAATATGTGTATTTTATTGCAGTAAAAGCAAACAGTATTATGACATTGACTGTTAAAATGTCATGTAGAACTAAAAAAATAAAAATAAATCTTATTTTCTCCCATTTTTTTCATATTAAATTATGTTTCATAGCTAAATGTTTGATATTAAATGAAAGCCCTGTTTCCCCTGAATAAAATGATATATAATAAGGGTGGGTGCATTTAATATGAAAGAGGTGAATTACGGTTGGACAGACATGTAGCGCAAATGCCAGGTTTTGTTTACATTTTGTTTCGTTCACAACGTGTACATTTGGCTCCGTCCTTAAGGGGTTAAATGGCAGAAAATTGAGTAAGACTGCAGGGGCATGACTTATACACCAAAACTGCTTCATTAAGGTAAATACTGCCGTTGGCTGTCTGGCACCATCATGCTGTGCTTCCTGGCATCAGACAGCAATTTAACACAAAATTGACAATGCCAAAGATGGAGTTACACCTCTGGCAGCTAAGGGGTTACTCTCTGTATGTGCAGCATTTCAGTGTGTAACATTATATATACAGACCCTAGGCACCACAATCACTTAAAATCACGTGGTCATGATGCTTGGAGTAAACTTTTAATCAGAGATCCTGACTAATTTTGTGAATTTATTTTTCCTTTGGTCCCACCAGGTGATATACTGTTCTGATTCCTCAGGACTATTCATGCACATTTTATGTAATTTGTTGAAGGGAGGGTTGGTCAGGAAATTAGTTAGTTTTTCCTTTTGTATTGGCCCACCTGTCTACTTACAGAGAGCAAGATAAAACCAGAGTGTAGCTACAGTAATTGTTGATGATATATGTCTTACCTGTTTTACGTTAAATTTTGTATATATTGTGTATCAATATTGTTTTTTTATTTTATTGTGCCCTATCGTATCAATGCAATGTTTTGTGGACCCAGGACAAAACTGAAAATAAGAGAAATCTCAATGTATCCTTCCTAGTAAAATATTTTTTAAAATAAATAATAATAAATAAATAAATATTTGGTGCTGCATTAAATATGCTCATATCTCAAATGTAACAGAACCACTTTAAAATTGATAAAAGAGGTGACGGGACATGAATTGCACATTTACCCACAATTGCGGGCTAATTCCAACAATAGGAGAGAAAAAACACTGAATTGTCTTTGAATACATACTCGTGAGCAACCACGGCTAAACAATAGCACTTAATGCACATCTCAAACTTAAATATGATTATACAAAATTTGGATGATAGATTCTATTTAAGGTAGAAAACCAGAGAGAGGTTCAGCAAACAAAGGAAAGAGGGGGAGCAAGAAGAATAAAGCTGGGGGATAGAAAACCAATTTTATGATAATGCAGACGAGAATGCACACATTTACTCACAAACAAGAATTTCAATAACACTGTGAACAGCATCAATTTAGGCTAAGTTTTATATTTACATAATATTATGGCACTGTTCATTATGTTAACTTTGGAATGGATTTGTCACCTTCCTTAAAATACATATATATATATATATACTTTTTATTTTTATTATAATCACTAACCATTGCCTATTTGTCATCCTAAAATTTGTAGCTTAACCCATTCAGAAACTAGTTTTATTAGATCTTAGATCCAGTTTAGAATTTGTGCAATGTTCCCCCTCTCATTTGGTTCACAAACATATTATACATTGTTGTGTAACTCTTTCATCACCAATCAGAGAATACATAGGTTTGGTTTTACATCACTCTGCTCATTTGTTCGTCTTGCGTGCAGAGAGGACCTCCCACTATTACGGCTGTGAGCATCAACCAGCGATACCAATTCCACCACTGACATGCCCTCATACCTTACCTGTCTGACCCACCCCATCTCTCCTGGTTTCATAGCAGCCAATGTCAGCAGGTATATACTCCTCCAAATGTCATGTTTCTGTAGGAGTCAGAAATAAATTAATTTACATTGAATGCCATTTTGTAATTATTTTGTATATTTACACATTCTCTTTACACATTCTTCTCTCATTACTGTAGACCTCTGTAGGTCAACCCTTCCCTCGTTGTATCCCTCTTCCCTATCTCCCTTTCCCATTCCATGTACTTCTTCCAAAACTACACTGTCCATGCCATTTTCATTTTTTTATTGTTACTTGTCCTCTTCTGCATGGGAATGGGCTGTGCTGGATTGTAAAAGAACAGCTTACTTGCAGTCATCTCAGAGAAATATATCACAACCTTTGATCACCCAATGCTGTATGAGTAGGGCAGTCCTGCTAATATACTTTGCATAGATTTATGCCATTGTTTTTCCTATTAAAGGCCTCGCCTACTCATACTACTTTAAAAAAAGGAACATTCTCTTTCTCTTGTAAGTGTTATTAACACCAATGGTGTAACAATACAGACAGACCCCTAATACAGGTTTACAAAAGTCAAAACACAAAAAAAAGGCTTGTGTAGTCAAAGGAAAATGGGATCGCGGAGTAGAATGTTTACATAGTTCAAGGCTTCTACAAGGGTAAAGCTTCAAGGGGGTAAAGCTTGGAATGGAGGCCCATTAGCCTTTAACAACACTAGTTTTAACAGGAAGAAATAGCTAGCATGTAATTCACTCTTAGAGTAATCATATCTGGAAATGTCTACCACGGAGTTAACAGTAAGAAATCCCTTTATCCAGTTTAGCAGGAGCAATGTTAAGGCATGATGTGACAGACCTTATATGCCAATGTTCCTGAAGGGGGATATAATCTTTTTTTATAAAACATATCCTTTATCATTACCAGTTACTTGGTATTGTGATCAAAAGTAGGCAGACTGGATGGTTTTAATGTTATCTCAAAAAAAGGTTCTGATTAATGTAGATTCACATACTCTCTAGGACAGGGGTAGGCAACCTTTTAGTAGCACTGTAGCACTGTGCCGATATAGGATGGTGATGTCCTGTAGCGTGACGGTCCTATTTTTTAAAATTGAGGTGTGTATGCTGCCGTATTCTGCTTGTGTTATTTGTATTGCAGTTGCGTTGTATCGTTGTATTTGTGCGTATATGAGCTATTATATTATATATGTTCATTAGTAGTTTATGGTATTGTGTATGATACATATGAATGTGGGCTGTGTATGAGGGCTGCTTGTGGAATTGTGTGTGTGGATGGATGTGTCACATTGTGTGTTTAGTAGTGTGTGGGGGCTGTTTGGGGCATTGCATGTGAGAGGCTGCATGTGGGGTTGTGTGCATGTATGTGGATTGTTAGCGGGTTACATTTGTACAGATTGTGTGTATGTTTGTGTGTGGGCTGTTCATATTATTTGTATGAGGGGAGGGTTATTCTGCATTTCTGTGTATATCTTGCAGTGTGTGTGGCTTCCCTGGGTTCCAGTGGGGACCAGGCTTGCCAGGTACAGGTCAAGGACAGGAGCTGCAACAGCAGCTGCGGGCTGCTCTACTACAGTGTGGATTCCCATTCACAAGTGCTGGGATCACTTCCTCTATGTATTGCAATGCTTAAATTGAGGATTGTCCTTCACCACCTCTTCGTATTAGCAGATATCTGAATTTTTACTGCGACTCCTGATAGGCCAGAGCCTGTTTGGCTCTAGCAGCCTGGAGTGCCGGGCAAATACACCTTGAGTGCCGTGCATGGCACTAGTGCCGTAGGTTGCCTACCCCTGCTCTAGGATAATGCAAAGTTTTATACGGAGACGTGATCACTTTAAGGCAACTGCTTGACTGGTTTTCCATAAGTTTGTCACCTGGCTTTTAAATTCACTGTGATGCAGAAGAAAGATAATTTAAAAAACAGTTTACAGACCAATAAGGAAAGTACTGTATTTCAAAATGCAGGTTATCTAAATCGTTCTAAGCATTATTCATCAGGCAGTTTAAGAGATCACATAGTTTGTATTTTCTTAACATGTTCCTGCTTTGCACCAAAATGGTCTTCGGGGAGAGCTGTGGTTTGGTGTTACATGAAACGTCTGCATTTTTTTTTACAATAGCAAGTTGATCTCTGTCCCAAAGTACACATATTAGACTTCACATAACAGACTGCTCTGAGTAGTACTGTTAACACATTTTCCAATATATATCGACATATGCAGACGGTTAAAGTTCTGTACTTCAAGTGTGTTTGATAAGACATGTGTTTCTTCTTACACATCCAGGACTAAAGCAGACTCCTGATGTTGTAACTCATTCTGTAGCTGTCACTATATTGAAGATAAGATCTAATTTTCATATATATTATGTTTATTCCTATGTAGCTCTCACAGTATTGTCAGTGTTGGATATGTAAGTTTGCAAGGCAAGGGTCATTGAATGTTAAATTAGTGGCAGAAAACGGGATGCATCAAGTTCTGCTCTGTGATGTATTAAACAAGAGTCAAAAGATCCTTCTATTAACCAACACCTTTATTATCCTTTATATGACTTTATTAAGCACATATAGCTTTTTTTCCAATAAAATTCTACATCTTTACCATTTTTTTTTTATGTTCCCATCTGCTCAAAATTACATTTCTTCTTTTGCATTGAATTGACCTCACTTCTTCCAGTAAAAAAAAGAACAAAAGGTTATAAACATGTTACATTACCATTTTTATTTTACTCAGAGACATTTTGGACTCTTTTTTTAGTTTCTTGTTGGCTGTTGTTTTTGTGGTAGTTCTCTGGAGCTGAGACAACAATAATTATACACCACAGAAGAGCTCTGAACTCTGAGAAAAAATGTCTGATGGAAACAGAGAGAGATAACACCCAGAGTTTAAGCCACAATAAGTCATATGACAATTCAATTTAGACCTCAGATCTTCAGGAAAGCAGTCTCCCTCATGGAACAGCTTCATTCTGTAGTCATCCCCCTTCTCCCAAAAAAAAAAAATGAAAAAAAAAAGGCACTGTTGGATCTCACATGAGAATGGTCAGAATTTCTAAACACAGCAAAGCAACTATATTGAAGAGGTTTTAGCATAAAACATCCTTTTATCTTATGTCTTTTGTCCCATACATCGTAGGACTTACAGATCAAAAAATGCCTGATCTCTGGTATCTCATAACAATATCTATGTTCAAAGTTTCCTTAACTCAATATTTTGCATTGCACAGGTAATATCACATTTTTAACCCCATAACCAACCGTTAGAAATAGTTCGGAGTTTTGTTGCAGTTCATAAAAGATAAGGTGACTTTATTTAATATGTTTTGCAGGAACATTGGAAAATTGCACATCTCTTGTAATAAATTTAACAATCTGTCTTCTTTTAATCTATGCCAACAATAAAAAATGTTATGCATGGTACATTAACTTCTGTTTTCTATTTTATCATGGAAAGTTAATATTTAGTTATTGTACAAAGCAAATAAACTCTTTTTCTCTTTTTCTGTGAACACTTATCGAAATAGCCAAACAGTTCATAAAATGTGCTTTTGGAAGGAAACAGCTTACATATCACAATAGTTTTAATAAAGCCAGAGATAATCAGTGTGATTCAAGTGGAATCACGCTTTAACGAAATTTACACTATCATAATTTTCAAAGTGCGTTGAAATATATTTTTTTATTTATTTATTATTTTGTTTGATCACTTGTGAAATCAGCACTAGAAAAAAAATCATATAGGGGCAAAGTAAAAAGAAAAAATAGTAGAAAAGACAAGAATTATAAAAAGGGTGAGATAGAGGAAAAGCATTCTGTGACGTGAAAAGAAGCTAGCACAGAAGAAGTGAAACATTTCAAAGAGAAGAGGAGTGAAATTTTTAGTGTTCACACTTGGGATGGATAGAAGGAGAATGTGTTTGATACTGTTGGTAAAATCAACTCTTTTGCAATCATTAAATTAGGGGTTAAGTTCTTTGCAGTGGAATTTCATAGTTGATATAATGAAGAGACTTACTAAATATCAGTCTATCTTCAAACATACTTTCCTGATGAAAGTCCATTAAACGACTGAAACGTTGACAAAACTTTTTTTTGTAGTTGCTTATCTGTGTAAAATGCCTTGGAGAAGAGTGAACTATAAGACATACAATACCAATAAATAAATTTGCCCCAGCTGACATTTATCTCCCAACATATTTTTGAAATGCAGTCCTTTTCATGTTAAGGTTGCTACATGGCAGTTATACAAGGTTTTAAGGGGCTGCATGTGTTAAAATCTTTCCTGCCCATAAATATTGTTTTACACATGGAAGCTGCGTTCTTATAAGTCAAAAGATAGGTGAAAGCAGCAGTGATCGTTATTTGTGATGGTCATAAAATATGATTGCTATTTAAAGTAAAGATTAAAATATGTTTCCAATATTGCTTTAGTTTGTTTAAAGAAATGAAATAAATATTGCTATTAATGGAATTTTCTCTGTTAAATAAATTCCTCATGTGTAACCCAATGTTAAAGGAACAGCGTGGGAGCGTGTAGACAATCAACCAACCCATGTGATGTTGGGTATCTTCCAACAAGCTCTAGAAACTCTGTTATACATGATTTATTCTTTTATTTTTACAGCTAGAATTCTGTTTATTATGTTTGTGAACTGGAACTGATCTCAAAAGTATTTTTAATCTTACAATGTTTTGCCCTGTGCAACATCCATGTTCTGCATGTCTTGTTGCAAGGATGGATTATGTAATTTACATAATACATAGTTGAATAAGTGAAATAAAATAGTTTGAAGCAAAATTGGAATGTACTATACTTCCACGAAACACTGAAAATGATCTAGCCAACCAGGACACAGAATGCCTAGAGCAGGACCACATTTACATAGGGGCTATTGGAGCAGAAGTTCCAAGCCTATGCTTTAAAATAGGTCCCAGGCAGCTATATTAAAAATGTTATGTTGTTGTTTGTATTATTTATTAATTATGAATTTGATTGCTGCCCCTTCAGTGATGCCCCACTCATTATTCAGAACTGTCTTTTAGAAATTGGCAACAACATTTTTTTATCTTATGAAATTTTTGTCGAACTCTTAAAAGAAAATTAAAATTGTAATTACTTTTGAAATAATCTACTGACTTCGCAGAGGCCTGGATAATGATACAAATGAACTTGGATCATTTAACTTCTTTCTAAATTACGTTATAATTGTGTTTAATCTATAAACTTAAACAAAACATTGTCAATGTCTTAATGGGACACTAAAGTCACCAAAGCAGCTTTAGCTTAATAAACAGTTTTGGTGTGTAGATCATGCCCCTCCAGTCGCACTGCTCAGTTCTCCTCCATTGAGGAGTTAAATCACTTTGTTTATGATCCCAAGTCACACCTCCCTGCATGTGACTTACACAGCATTCCTAAACAGTTCATGTAAAGAGTCATCTAATGTTTACACTTAATTTACTGCTAATTCGGTTTAATTAAGAATTTCTTATCTCCTGCCCTGCTAATGCCTTGCTAGGTCAAGTCGTTGATGAAAGTCTTAAGAACCTGGCTTTTCCCTTAATATGCTTCATTAGATAAAATTTCTAATGTTTTAAAATTAAGTTTAGAATAAGTGTAAGAGTTATAGTTAGATTTTCAATAATCTAAGTTTGGCACCAGACATACTTGTACCAGTCTGCCCAAGACTGTTGGGAGTTACACTCTTGGATATCATCGGCTATGTGAAACTTATTCCCTTAATTCAGGCCCTGTCCATCACTGTCATGCTCATTGAGTGGCTGGGGAGAACCACAATCTCCCTTGGAGAATTACTGAATTAATGTTGGCAGCTGCAAATGGAAACTACTGCCTGAAAGTATAACTCTCACTAATTTCAGGCATGCTGAAAGAACAAAAGAAAATATGAAACTAAGAATTCAAACATCATTATGGGTAAAATGAACTAAATGCATCTACTGCCCTAAATATTCTTCTTTCTTACAATGTATTCTTCCAAAATTCACGAAATAAATAAGTGAGGGGTGAATTTAAAAAATCCAAAATACATTATAGAGTAATACATGATCAAATAGCATAACCAATGCAGCTTATTGTGCTGGTTATAATACAAGGAATCTGTAGGCTCTGTCTTCCTAATTTTGCATCCAATAATTTTGGTGCATCACAACATCGTGTCTTTCTCAGTGCCTACAGACAAGCCTTTGACCAGCTGTTCAGTTAATGCAGAAGCTCAATAATCCATCCAATTTAGCCCAGAACTCTCAGCTCCTTAAATCAGAACATTTTCTTATCATGCTTCCTTTTTTTGTTTTGCAGGTATAAAGCTTTGCTTGAATTTATTTGTGACTGGATTTCTCTCTTGTGTTAGTGATACATATTTTTACATAAAAAACAGTGTTATGGCCTTAAAGGTTGGTCTCTTCTGTATCTATTTCCATAGCAGAAGATGATGATTCAGTGATTTGGTTGGTATTCTGGATTTCGTAAGTATCAAACTTATGAAATCCAGAATTGTGTTTGTTGTTCAGTAATTAGAGATGTGAACACAATGGATGAAGATCTAAACTATACACATTTATTTTTGGGAATTGAAAAATAAATTCCCGGCTAGTATTCTGACTATTCTCTGGTACGTTTAGTCCGGCCATTCTAAGGCCCGGTAAGACGTTACCTTTTAGTCCTAGGTGTGACACAATTCTACATGCTGGATCAACTAGCAATCCTGACACAGAGGTCACTATTTCCTGCAACTCAATGAAAGTGCTAACGTACTTACAGAATCTGGAAAGTATAGAGCAGGCTAATGCACATCAACCACAACTGGAATTTCCATCAAACTTTTATTAGTTTAATGATCACTGGAACTATTTTTGGTGGTATGTTGAGTTGTTTTTTTCCACATGATTTTATGGGATTTTAGCAGTCAACAATAATTTTAACAATCTGAAAGTTTTCCTTGTGTTTAGTATTCCTCATGAGTAGAATGAAAAAGCAAACCTTTATGACTTCTCAGACTTTTTTTGGTGTTATTTGTACACAACATAGCTACCCTTGGACTTGCTTGGTTCTAAAGCAGATGGTTTGAGAACAAACAAGAGAATAATTTGTTTTGAATAGGCCAGAGTCAGGGTCATCAGCACAAGTTCAGTGTTGTAGAAAGCCTGAGGTCATGACATGAGGATTAGAATTAATTACTAGAACATTCAACAATCCTTTAATATTCTGAAGCAAGCGGAAAAACAATAAAAACTGGACACTCAGAGGTTTAAATAGGGCTTTTCCCAATTATCCTATCTGAAGACAACATTTATGAATGTGATTAGTCTGGACAAGGAGTTTGGAGATGTGGTATAAGATTTGTTTCCTAGAAGACAAACACTCAAGTTGTAATGTTCGAATGAACAATCTCCTCTTCGTACAGACAGACACAATATTGTGCTGGGAAAAATCATTTCTACCTAGATGGAAAAACACGAGAGAAATCAAAGAGCAGAAAATGATCTGTGACAAAACATTTTCCACTTGTTTTTTTAGAGTTTAGTGGATATTCTCAACATGTGCAAAACAAATAGCTGACAAGTAGAATATAGTTGTTTGAGTTTAGTCACCCACAAGAGCCAACAGATCTCACCCAGTGCTATCAAAGTCTATTACGTAAAGGTATAGAATTTGATCCCTTCAAAATTTATGACAAATCATCTGCCTTTTACTGAATACATTAATGAAACTGATTAGTTAAGAAGGTATGCAACAGATAATTGGATCCTTGTTTAAACATTTTGATTCTAGCTCTTCTTGCAGTCCTTAGTATTTGTCCATCTTCTCATGTTCCTTATTACTGATGTTAAGTCACTGGGTATTGTCACATCTACCACCACTGCAGTCTTCCTTCCTTGTCTAGCACCATGATGTCAGGTTGGTTGGCCACTACTTGCTTGTCAGTCTGGCAGGGTCGCCACCAGGGGGTGACAACTCCTTCACTTGTAAGGGGGGCAATCCATCAAGGGGCTCGCAAGCCTGGGTCCCTTGCATAAACACAGACCTGGTAAGGGAGATCAATGATCTCCCTCCCCTGGTCTTTGCAGAATTGTGCAGCAGGAAATGGGCAGTAGGCTTTCAGCCTTCCCCTCTGCAGCTGGCCAAGAGCCAGCTTTCAGAGCATTACCATGGATACCATGCAACGCTCAATTCCACATGGTGCCGGGGCTCGCAAGAATAGCTGCAGTGGTAAGGGTTGAGAGCCTCTATAGCACCACCAGACCACCAGGGTATATGCTGCCCCTCCCTGGATGTAGGTAAGAAAGAGGGAGGAGGGCAAACACATTAAAAAGGAACACAATAATCTTAAAAATATAAATATAATAACAAATAACAAATGTATATATATATATATGTGTGTGTATACATTTATTATAATTAAATTTGGCTAGCTATAGTCAATATAGAACAGAATACAGAGGCACCTAGGACATTTGGCACCTGGGACAGGGTTGCCAGTTGGCACACCTACCCCTTAATATTTAAAATGTAAAAGCAACTTTCAAGAACCATAAATACTATGTTTATTATTGGTTAGTGGGTGATTTTAAGAGACTTGATAAAAACTTCTCTGGTACTCATACGCTCATCCTCAATGCTTAGGATGCCATTATCCAGAGGTGAGACTTAGACATTATCCTTCAAAAATATTTTATGGAGTAATGATGGACTCAGCTGCATTGAATTGGTGAAACCCCCTACAGTCATTTCTTTGCAAATTAAACCATTAAATAGAACATTGAATTCATATATAACATGTGTTAATATTGATTTTCATGCAATGTTAAAATGTTCTTTTAAAAATAAGTTAAAAATGTAGCAACTGACTTCACCATTCAGTTTAAGCCAGGCAGCAAATGGTGGTGGTTGTTTATTAAAACTGACACATTCCTTCTTACATTTGTGTCAGTTTGTGCGCATGTGCCATTTTCTGTAAATGCAACATTATTACTACACCCCTTATACGTTAGTGACATTTTGTTCAGCTTTTTCAGAAATATATCTAAAAAATCCTCCATCTTTCTTCCACTTTTTATTCTGCTCCTGGGTTTTTTGTTCCTTTTTTTTCATTTTAACTCACTCTCTCATCTGTAGCTTTGAAAAAGAATATTCTGACAGGAAGTGTACATCTGTTTGTTTCCCATGAAGCCTTGCACAACATTTTCTCATTAGAGTGAATAAATTAATGAAACGCATACAGATGCATAATGGATTTTATAATAGAGAGATTCTTGTATACGTAGAAAACGTGAATGAGAACTGCTTGAATAGAAGAAGTGAACAACTCGGCAAACTAACAGCCACATTAAACAATGTAGGGTAAAATGGCCATCAAGGTTATAAAATAGGAAGCAAGGAATTCACAGTGAATTTCAAAATTAAGTTTGAAATTAAGGCAAATTTAGTGAATTAGAAAAATTCTATAAATCAATTCTGTTTTCAGTTAAAATTCACTTTGAACACACTTTAAATTCCATGCATTTCTCACGTTAGTGAATAAACCTATGTGATAGAAGATTTCTGAAGACATCCTCCTTAGCCTGTATTTTATTTTGCCATTAGATTGTCAGCATATGACAGTTCACTGTTAAATGCCTCTGTTATGATTAATGTAAATATACATAGGGTTTAACCCCTTAAGGGCCAAACTTCTGGAATAAAAGGGAATCATGACATGTCACACATGTCATGTGTCCTTAAGGGGTTAAAAAAATTAGCACCCAACTTAATAATAATAATAAAGAAAAGATTAACAAAAACAAAAAAAATGATTTTGCAGTAAGAGTTGTAATGTATCAAAAGTATCAGAGACCCTTTGCGGTCTTATGTCGGAATATATCCATAATATTTTACCTCTTGCGTCCAATGTCGTATTTTCCCTGGACAGTACCGCTCATTGTCCGTGTCGGGACCTCTGAGCCTGTTGTGTTGTGCACATTGGCGGCACCCGACGTAAAGGAACAGTGGTACTCTCCAGGGAAGATCCAACACTGGACTGCAAGAGATGAAATATTTTGTTGGATATGTTCCGACGTGGGACCGCAAAGGTAAATAAAAGTAAGCTTTTAGTTCAGATAGTGACAATAAAAAACAACAACTTATTTGTTGACTCTAAAACCTATCATTGTAGAATGTCATGACGTGTTTCTATAATAAATCTTCTTCTTGTAGTTTACTACGATATTGTGTTTCCTGCTCATGTATATTTATGGCATAGCTTATTCAGTTACTACCCAGTAAACCATTACTACATCATTAGCCCTGAGGGAGGCCAAAAATCCAAACATTTTATTGCCCGTCTTCTTGAATCTTTGAAAATAGCATTTCTTTAGCTAAAAACTTATGAAACATAAGAATTTAATACAGAACAATTACACGAAAGCTCCAACCGTGAAAATAAAACTGCAAGTATTTTACAACGGAAAATCTATGTGATGATAATAAAGGCTTTTTAGAAAATGGCACCAACAGCAATTAAAATGAATCAAATAGTGGGACATTCAGCATTCAGAATCCTTAGAGAAAAGATGTACCTTTTGGCCTTCCAGCTTTCCCTGAAGCCCTTTATTTGATACAAAGCCTGGTTATCATTTTCAGATCACTATCACCTAGTTCACTTCCAGGTGCTAACTTTGCAAAGTTCAAAGCTCTCTACCCTTATCTGCCTTCCTGATTTTCAGATCACATTTATTTCCCTTTCAACATTATTCATACCAGGACGTTTATCTGTTCTGTCAGAAAATTTGATTTAAAATGATGCTAAGAATATGTGTGTTCAAACATTAAAATACTAAGGAGCCATTGTTTTGGCTTTTAGTTATATTTAGTGATTTATATAGAAAAAATGTTATAGAAAGGAGATAAGTAGAGTAAAGGTATAATAAAAAAAATGAAAAATATAATACTTGTTTTTTATTTTATTTGGGAGAGTGTGGAATTATATTTTTTTTATTATTTGTGGGAGTGTGGTAATATCTCTATATATTTTTTTGTGGGGGGGGGAGTGTGGTATCATATTTTTATTTTTTTATTATTTGTTAGTAAAGTCTGTGGTGAGAGTGCAGTAATATATAATTATATTTTTATTTTATTATTTTTATATATATTGTTATTTTATTATTATATATATTTTTTTTATTATTTGGGTGTATGGTCTGTGGTGGGTGTCCTTAATACCAGCACCAGTAGGCCAGTAGAGTGCTGGCACGTACCACCATTTATTTAAGGTATAATATAGTTTGGTTTTAATCAGATAACCCCAAGAAAGAGACCTATGTTTTTTTCAGCTAACCCCCAATAAAGAGACCTATGTTTTTAATCAGATCAGCCCAATAAAGAGACCTATGTCTTCAAGTGATTTTATGGCTTACACATTTCCTCTCATTATCTATATAATAATAGTAAATTATTTTATCGTGAAGGATACTCTCAGATTTACTCTTTTTCTTAAGTATGCCCTGAGGTTTGGATGTGATCATTACTCTTTGCATTTACCTACGAACGATCAAAAAGGGGGAGGCCCTCAACTCTCAATATTGTATAGCCACTTTAGTGGGTAAATTTATCAAATGAGCTGTTTTGCCCTTTCAGAATAGGTGTTACAAAGTGATATTTAAATTTACGGAGGTTACGTGAGGCAGAGAATTGTTTAACAGAGTGTTAAATTATTTCTTTTTTTTGAGTGTTCTATCTCTTGAATCAAGTAAAAGTTCCAGGTTGTATAGGATTAAAACCAACATTAGCCCTTTAATTTAACTTACTCTACATTTTAATTAACATCGCATGTGGCCTTTGTGTCTTCTACAAAAACTTTCTGTAAAAATAGTTTTGATGAACATTGCCCTGAGGTCTTCCCAGTGGCACCTATAATAAATAGCTACCATTGCTTCTTCCAGTAAATCCAAGGCTATTGTTCTTGGTTTGTCACATCTATGCATGAGCACAATGCTGTGGAATCATTACAAGGTGAAAAGTTGCACAGTTAAAACTACAGTGTTTTTCTATGAAGCCTTATTTTCAAGTAGATGAATAGACTTCACAGAAAGACATAAGTGTTTTTACTGGAATTTTAACTCAACTACCTTCCGCTTATTTGAAAAGTTACTCCATTGTCGTGCTATTGCTTGGTTTTGTAAGCAGCCCTTGGGCAGTTTTCTTACAATATACTTTCAAGGGTTTAAGCTTTTCTGGTACACAATCAGTTTCCACAAAACCTATTCACTTTCTAAAAAGTCTTAACCACTCAGTAAAATTTCCCCTCCTTCTTAAAGGGCATAGTAGTGAACAAGATAGGGTCAATATGTTCCAGCAGTTATACAATGTATTTCAGAGTCATTCTTAATCGACTCCCCACCTCACTAATGATACATAGGTGGGAAGTTATATCTAATAAATATGCAAATAATTGGAAGAACATTTTATTCATCATGTTTATATTTTATAACTGTTTCAGTAAATGTTCCCTGCTTATTTGCAAAAATTCACTTATATTAGAATGGCATTGAAGGTTGAGATTGGAAAAAAAATACAATTCATCACAAGTACAAGTGGTGATGCAGAGATTACTACAGAATAATTTATTAATTTAGATCACAAAAATCTCATAAATAAGTCAATTTAGTTTTTTTGTATTTTGAACATGTCGATCCAATTTTTCTTGCATTTTGAATAAGTATCTATTAGTTGGGCTAATATGTCATCATCAGAATTTGCTTGTCAGAACACAGGTTTGTGAAGTGAATCATTTATTAGTTAAACTAATTTCTGGATTCTTCACAAAAAGAGATCAATGCAAAATTATCATGTCATGAAGTAATTACATTTAATCTCTGCTACTGGTTTTGTTTTGAAAACCCCAAGAACCTTCAAGGAACTTCACCCCTTGACTTATGGATTCATCTGACATTGCAGAATGCTCACTCTGATCAATTAGTTTAATCCAGAACAACTTTTCTACTGTCTAAGGATGGCATTTAATATCTGGTATGGTGGGATGCAGCATAGCAAAGGCATCTTGGGCCCTAGTCAATATAACTTTAGAATGAAAAAATGGGGTGCATAATTTCTATTAATAAGCATCTTAGTAGTTTAGTCCCTCATGCTAGCATTTATAGTTGAAGTAATGTATACACGAAATAGTGGGAAAACGCTGTCTGAACCTATAAAAAATTAACAACTCATAGTGAAAACTATAATATGCATGCAAAACAGACACAATATCAGAAGCACTCACAGAGTAGAAACTATCAATGCGCATTCAGGGTGCCACCCCTAATCCATTAGGGGGGTAGAAGGTGGATCCACAGGACTCAGGAACCCAGGAATCAAAGTATAAAAATAAAAGTATATTTATTTGTAAAAAAAGGCACTGGTCCAACGCGTTTCGTTCTATCTAGTAGAACTTCTTCAGGGACCTCTTCAGATAAAACATAAATGTAAATATACAATACAGAAAAAATTCCCGCTGTTAAGTTAAGTTTTTATTTTTTTATTTCTTATTTCAAACACATACTTTTGTATTCTGTTTTTTTTTTGGTATTATATAGCTGAAGTAATGTCTGCAATATTTCTCCAAAACAGTAAAAATATAACATGAGAGAGAACAGCAAGGACATGAAGTGCTCAAAACTTAACAGGAATTTTGGATGATACAATGTCCTCTCATGGGATATGGATACAAATACAATGAATGCCTGAAATCTGGTATCATTTGTACATTTTTTGTAAGGAGGTGTCCATTCCCTGCACCAGGAAAATAATACTGTATTCTTCCCCTGCTAAGTGACTTCCCCTGCTAAGTCTTGTTGCTTGATCTCCTCTCCAGTTCCTCTGCTCTGCATGTTAAAATTTTGACAGCTGTCCCAAGATCAGACATTTAGTTGATGATGGAGTATGGCCATTATTATCAAACAGGTACATTTATCTTTTTTTTAATATATAATTATCTGCTATACCTGCTATTAGTTTAGTTACTATTTGAGTCAGGTATCTCTTTCTGAGTACTCTACATCTCATGAATTTTTGCTAATGGATCTTCTAATCTAACTCAACAATGTTTTGTTTGTAACATCACTGATGCCCTCCATGTTACAGTTTTAGTGTAATCTTCCTTTAGAGTCTGATGATGAAGTCTAGCCATGTTCTTTGTTTTGCTATAAGTGTTTTTCTATATTTTATAGACTGGTTTCTCCTCTGTAAGTATTCACTGATAAAAATGCAAATCATTCCAACTTGTATATTATAAACTGTTTCAAGATTTAGTATAAGAAGGGAACAATGGTGAGGCTGCCACTGTTTTCTGTGGTCTCCCGCATGCCCCACTTTTGCGCACACACTTTCTAGGAACAAAATAATATATTAAACTCTGAGCATTACTAGGTCAACTTGAAGTGGGTCAAATACCTTTTTGTTTTTAGCAGAATAAAAATTCTTATCACTTTTGCTAGACTTTTCAGATGGGAAAGACTTGCAAAATGGTAAACATTTGGGCCTTTTTTTATTGAACATTTAAAGCATTCATTAACTTATATTGCTTACGCTCTAAAAATCTCTAAAAAAATTTGGTATAGCGTGCAGATAACTTTTTTTGGTTTTGTTTGTATTTGAACTAATGAATAATATAGCTAATGGTGCCAGAAAAGAGTAGTAGGAGTTTGAGCCCAGGGCTTATTTCTGTGTGTAACTTTAAAAAGGAACACATTTTGTTGGAACAAAAAGAGAAAAAACAGCATGTTGCCTGAATTTTATTATTTAAAAAAACTATTAGATGAATACATTGTTTTATTCTGCTTGGCTGTTATTGTTATACTTTTATTTTATTTTTCTATAAATTAAAATTACATTTAAATTAGACTTAAAACTATGCTCCTGTCTACCTTCCATCCAAATGACTGTGCAGTTCCGGGATGGTGGGGGAGCAGTCATGATATTAATAACAGAGCCGATCCTGGGCAGGCACCGAGGAAGCACAAAGATGCTCTGTAGATAGAGGCACATCGGGAGGAATGCAGTGGAGGCTCCACTCTACCACCTCACAGTAGGACCAAGTGTGATGGTGCAAACTCTAGTAAGATGGGTTTTGCTAGAGTTTGCACCATCACGCTTGATACTGGGCTTTAGAACTGGGAAGCAAAGATCATGACACTTCCTGGCATTAGGATGGCGCTGACAAGTTATTTGAGGACAAAATGGAACTTGTAAGCTGTTTGGAAAGAGAAATAGCACTGATCATCTATTTTGGGACAGGGATGGCACTGAATACACAATTTGGGACAAAGATGACACTGATAAGCTATTTTGGGACAAGGATGGCACTGATAAGCTAATTGGGCACAAAGATGGCACTGATTAGCTATTTTGGGACAAAGATGGTATGGGAAGCTGGACACAAAGATGGCACTGATAAGCTTTTTGAGAGCAAAGCTGGCACTGTAGGAAGTGCGTGACATGTTACTTGGTGAAGTTGGGAGGCCCAAAGAGATGGAGTGGTTTTCATTGAAAATGGTTGGGGTTAAAAGGGTTATGTTTGTGAAGGGGAGGTTAGGAATATAACTACTCCCACCTAAGGCGCCAGAAATATTCTTGCACCCAGGTGTCAGTGACACTAGGAATGGCCGTGGTTAATAATTTTATATTAATCTAACTAACAATGAACACTTATAAAAAAATGTAGAAAGCAAAGGAGTATTTAGCACTTTACAAATACTGATATAGTCCAATAAGCAGCTTTATCACCAGAACCAGGGTCTCTCGTCCCGTAAAGAAGCAGATTAAAACTCAAACGGTGGTGCAGCGCCCATGATGTCCTTAGAGTATAGAATAAAAAAGTAAAGCTAATAGAGCTGAACCTGCAGAGCCACTTTCCAGGCTCCGGAACACAGTCACCACCACTGCAAGAATCAACCACGAGAACACATACTCCACCATATCCGTAGGCGGGGATTGTTCCACTCAGGCACTCAAGTTGGAGCTACATTTTAGCTCTGAAAAAGTGTGTGTGCTTATTTTTATTCTACTATTTATTGGAACAGTGACATACTATTAGCTTTCCTTTTTTATTCTACACTCCAAGGATATCCTGGCACTGCACCACCCTTTGTGTTTTAATCTACTTTGAAAAAAATAACTCATGTTATCTCAATTGAGGCAGATTACCCATAAAGTGCGTGCATCCATATGTCATGTGCCACTATCTCTGAGACATAGAATGTACTATGTGGACAATTAAATAGTAAAAATATTATGGAAAGAAATACATGGCGAGTGATAGCTTTCTAAAGTGATGGTTTTATTTTACTTAGCTGACTTATCATTGCATAGCAGGCACAAGCAAAACCCAGATACTTTTTTTTACATTATGTTCCTTCTTACACTGTGCAAGGCCATTTCTGGTAATGTGCTTTTTAAAAAAAAATGTAAACAACATTTAGTTTAGTTTTATTCCATAATTATGTAAATATCTTGGGTTACAGTTGTTTTTCAGAAAAGTGAATGTTTCAGATTAAGATCATAATTTGATTACATATTACAATATTGCCAAAAAATATTTGTAAGTAAACACACATAAATGTATAATGGTCAGGATTGTGAGTCCCATCAACCTTGAAAATGATACCCTGGTGCTGCCCTAAAATTGATGGATTCCATTGTATATTGTTCAGTCATGCCATGCAGTAACATTTTTAATATATCTACTGAATGCGGAACAGTGAGAGACAAACACGCAAATTACTTTCCTTATCCTTACCTGCCCTGACAATAATGACTTGACAATGGAACCCCTCTGACGGGAGAGGGTTACGCACAGTCTGGCAAAGAGAAACCAGAACATGCAGTTAGAATGGCATAGGACAATGGTAAAGGGCTGAGAAACATTTGTTGAAACCCTAGCTCATGGCTCTAATTCAGCAACAGTATACCAATGAAGTCTGTGATTGAGAAGTGGGAGCCGCAAAAACAAATCTGAAGGAATCCGACGTACAGGCCTTGGACTCCTTCCCTCCCCCATTTTTCCTCCTCTCCTGTCCACTAGTCATTTCTCAGTTGCCCCCAACCCTCCTCCCCACACCAGCTAACCCACACAATCACTGCAACTCCCGTGCGGGAACTCAGCCTAGTGCACCTAAGGAATTAATTACCTGACCTTCAATTCCATGATGAATAAGCAAAATATGCACCTCTGACATACTTGAGAGTACATTATTGCACCACTAAAAGGGTGAGCTTAACAGTTACAATGGATGGAGCGTGTGTCTGCAAGGAGGCCTGGGTGGTGTAAAGTGTGGCACGGGAATATTGGTTGACATAAAGATTTAAATGTTGATTAGCTATTTTGCTTATCTGAACTGTCTCAATTCTTGTTTTATTGATGCTACTTACTTATTCAACTTGTAAAACTACAAAATAAAGATTGCAAAAAAAACCCAGCAACAAAATAAAAAAAACATCACAGGGTTCTATAGACATTTATAGTGAGTGAGTTTGCTGGATTTTGTATGATACATACTGTACAGAGAGCTAGAGCATTAGCAATGTCAATGCTTTGAGAACTGATAAACCCAGGTCTGAATCCTGGCAAAATCCATAGCAATAATATGTGAAACACGCAAACCAAAGATTCCCACTTGGGTGTTGCTCAAACTAACAAAGGTAATTTAACATCTAGAAAACAAGGGTAATCTAACATTGACAAATGTCAAGGTTTTCTCAGTAAATTAAGTTTTAAGATCAATTTTACTTTGAAGGTATAATGTGTCTACTGAGCATCTTAACTTTTTATACTGCTGTTTTATCTAACCATTAGAGTACAAATTATAATTTACATATATCAGCGAATTGGAGGAAAGAGGCAGAATGCTATTTTTTTTGAAACGAGAACCTCATTTACTTTGTAGGCTCAAGGAATATCCAGAAATGAAGAAAGGTGAAGAGAGATAACATTGTAGTAATTATGGAACACAGGCATGAGAGATGACTTGCTACTGTTATTGCCACGTTCTATAAGATAGTTAATTCAATAAAAAAAGGACACCTGAAAATTCAGAATTTTTCTATTCTACAGGAAGTTCCTCGTGGCATGTTTCCTTTACATATCATGTCCAATCAATTGAATTTGCCACAGTTGGACTCCAATCAAAGTGTGCAAATATCTCAAAGATGACCCAGTGAAATGAGATGCATCTGAGCTAAAGTTCAAGTGTCATAAAAAAGGTTCTCAAAATTAGACTTGTATATGTTCCTGAATTATGGACCAACCGTGCAATGCCAAACATGTTCAATTCAGGGTTGTGAATCTGAATTTTGCCAGAAGCCACAAAAAAAAAGATTATTGTGAAAAAAAAGATGATTGATGTCTCGGGAACAGACACTAAATATTGATTGTATTCATGGATCAAGTGATAAGTGAGCAATGGAGGGGAAACCACGAGGAGCAGTCCAAAAACATGTATTTATATATAATATATTTAATTAACATATCATATATAAACATAGATATTTTTATACTGCTGTTCTTGTTTTTCCCTCCATTGGATAGTTTTTCTCACTTGATGTGTTAACCAAATGGTCGTAATGTAGTAGTTTTGTACTACAAAATATTTACACAATAGTTACAGAATTACAAAGGATGAAAAAAGACTTGCATCTATCAGCCTTCCTCACTTCTATTTTTGCAGTTGATCCAAAAGAAGGCAATAAATCATAGTTTAAAGCTTTTTTTCAATTTTGCAGCAAACAATGCTACAAAACAAAATGATTGCTCATCCCCAGAATGGCAGTCAGACCTCTTCTTGGATCATGAAGCTGTTAACCCAAACATTAAATATTATATCTCTGAATATTATATTGTCTATATACTTTGCAGTATTCGGTTTTCAGTACCAATCTGCTGAGTGGAACTGCATATGTTCAAAATTCACGTCTCCCAAAAGATGTCTTCCATTTAAAAAAAAAAAAAAAATTGGTTTGGTTGAGAAAAAATTCCTAATGGTGCACAATTCTACTAAATATATATATCATTGTAATATTTAAGGTTTTATTTTTAAAATATTTGGAACGTTTTTAACAAAATATTTTTTGCTTTGTCATTATCAGGTACTGAGTGTAGATTGATGTGAAAAAAATAATTGTAGCATAAGGCTGGAACATAAAAAAGTTTAAAAAAAAAAACAATAGGTTTGAATACTTTCTGTATAGAATTAATTATATGTATTAATTATGATACATAATTTAAGTCAAAGCACCTTTTACTAGTTATTCTGTAGGACATTCTGTATCAAAGTGAGAATTTTATTCATTCAAAGTAATTTAACCAACTGAGATTTACCACCATAATTTATTTACCTGGTTTAATTTCCAGTCAAATTGTGCTTGACTTTATTATGAACTCTACTCTGGCCTTTTGGTAAACACTAAGTGGGAAAAAAGACCTCTTGTCACTTGACAAAAAAAATGATTTAAGATTAGCATTTTCTAATCACGTGACTCAATGAGAGGAGTTTGCAAGTGAAAAGCCACTTTGCACCCTTTTGTTGTTCTGGCCCATAGAAATCCCATTATGCATCATGCTTTGCCTCAAGGAATGTGCAAACATGTGTTAGATCAATGACAAGTCTTTTATCTACGATACTTTAAACTGAATATTCAAACATTCATTTATATTTTAGATATTTGTCTAGAATGCCACTTTTGTATCTTCGATGTTTACTTGCAAATTGATTTCTTTAGATGCCTGTTAAAACTGGTTTGCTGGTCCCTGTAGTATACAGTTTGAAGAAATGTACAGATGTGTGCTTTTTGTGTTTCATTTGACCCTAATTAACTAAATGTGACACATTATTATGGACAGTACCATGTGAGGTTTATGTAACTTCCTTCCCTGTTACTTACAAACAAATCAATTAATAGACATTTTTTTTCTCTGTATCTAACATGTATCTACAGTACACCATTTGTCTGCAACACACTGCAAAGCTGCAAATTGAATACACCTTGAGTCCAATAAATAATGAGCAATTCTTATGCAAAAGATTCTATAGATAACTTCCCATAGTCATTACTAACTACACCAGGAACTTGACATTTAACCCAAAATAGCTTGAAAGAAAAAATGTTGATTAGGAGATTTTCTTTTTAAACAATCTGGCTAATCTGTTTTACAATTTGTAATTACCATTATTCTATGTTGCAATCTGCATGCTGAGGCTAGGATAACTGGGCAAATGGGCACAATAGTGGAGGAAAACGTGTTTAGCACTTCGCTTGTCCACACTCAGTAGAAGAGGCAGGGCAACAACTTAATTATATATTGGATAAAGAACACGTTGATGGCACTTTAGGAATATATTGTCAACACCCCAACAGGCTGTTACATTTGTTATTCACAACAAAAGTCTTTTTTTTTACAGAAAGATTTATATTCCAAACAAAAAAACTCAAGAACTTTTCTAGTTGTAACAATTTTTTTGCTAGTTTAGTCATGGTATCTGCTACCATCCTGCCAGTTAGGCAATAGTCAAGGACCATGACACTTTCATTAGTCACTGATTAGTGGTATTTAATATCAATATGTTTATATCTTTGACGACAAACTCGATTCCTTGAAAATAACTATTGCTCCCAAACTTATACTGGTTCATATTGACATTGATTGTCCATTGCGCAACAATATTAAGTATAAAGATTCTTGAGTAGTCACAAGCATTGTTTCATATGAGGATAAAGCTACCATAGACTAGACTTCTAAACTTCTATACGTCCATGCAATAAATGGACCCTTCTCTGTAACAACTGAAGCAGTATCTATCCAGTCTTGTGCAGGTGATTGCAAATAATAAATTTCCTATAATTTTTTTTTTACATTTCTTTGTATCTACAGAATTATTGTGATCATCATGATCTAGTCTTTGCCTACATGGTGTTAAGCTGTGTTTGCAATCTGTCATACCAAACTTTCCAGAATCTTTTATAGGTATTTATTTTGGTTCATCTTTATGAGAACAACACTTTGTTTAAAGTCAATGCCTAGAAAATGTTGGATTTTTCTCTGACCTTTCGTCTTGAAGTTGTCTGTTAGCTAATTTGTACACTCTTGTAGAAAAGAGTGTAAAGAAGCATTGTTTCACTACTGGCACCTAAAATTAGATTGTCTACCCATATGATCAAATTTTCTATTTTCTAATATTATCATATTATCCTAGTATCACTTTTTCATTTTTATACTGTTTGGTGGCACACACAGTGGTCTGCATGGTTCTGTTCAAACTAATTTATACTTAAATGGTCATATAGAACTTTGTTCCAATTTCTACCTGACTGCTTCAAACCATGTAATCTCTTGTTCAACTTTGAAACTAATTTTTCATTTTGTTTGGACTTGACCTCAAAACAATCTGGCATTCTACATACATTACACAATCAATTAGAACAAATAAATAAGTTGTTTTCTCATTCATTTTATAAAGAAGTAAGTCATATTGTACTGCTAGTTTTATTAAGATTTGTACTGATGTAAGGTTTGCTGTTGGAGAGAACATTTCATTTTAATCCACTCCATTACTTGATTGTAACCTTTAGCAACATATCAGGCCACACAGGTTTCTGATTCATTAGTTTTTGTTTTTTTTCATCCATCGACCTTCTGCTGAAAGTTTACCTTCTGGTAAAGTGGTTAAGGCGAATGTGTCACTAGTATATCCATTTCCTCTGATATCATTAAGTTATAATTGTGATTGCAGTGAATTTATGGCATCTTCAAAGGTTTCTGGTACGTCAACCACCCTGTAACAGTAATCAATGCTCTTTAATATATGATCATTGTTTTTTGAAATTGAAACATAGTTTTCCAAGTATTTGGGAACTTTTCTATTTCTCTAAGGGTAACATGTACCATGATATTTTTTGTTTGACCATTCTTGATTGAGAATGTGTCTAAAAGGGTAAGTGTCTATAGATTTTAAAGGTATGTACAATGCTTTCTGGTATAACTGTATATAATACATTCTGTGGGGTGAAAAGAATGGCCAAACAAAAGGTGAAGAGAATGGTCTGAAGAGTGAATCTCTTCTGAACACTCTACTTTAGCATTATTTGTTTTCTGTATAGAAAGTATATTACTCTCTCTGTGGGAACCCTCTTCACCCTGCAATAGATCAGTTTGTGTTTGCTTTTCAACAGCTTTCTTTGTAATAAATGTCACACGCCTATGTTTGAGAACTTTTCTGGTGTCCGGAAAGTACACTAGATAAGAAGGACTGTTCTTGTCATATCCAACAAAGATTCCTCTCTCACACTTTTAATCTAAAGACCTCCTATCATACCTATGTTTAAAACATTTGGACCAAAACAGTCTTCATCTTAGAAAGTTAGGTCTTTGCCCCTAGACAGTTGGTAAACCCCCAGTTTTGGATCTGAGCAGCAGTTATTATAGCATTTGTCAATAGTTCTTCTGGTTTTTCATTTTTAAATTACAGATATCTTGCCATAATAAATAGCGTTCTCCAATTTTTTTCAGCAGTATCATTTTAATGAGGAGAGTAAGGTGCTGAGGTCTCATGTGCAATACCTTGTTTATTTAGCAGTGACCCAAAACTCAGCCATGAATGTGTTACCATTGTCAGATCTTGTACATTTCTGTTTACATAAATGTATATAAATATATATATATATATATATATTGGGATGTGTCAACAAGGAATTTTTCAGTAGCTAACACTGCATCACTTTTGCTTTTCAAGAATTATGCAATTACTGCTCCTCAATTGCCATCAGTAAATGCCATAGCATATCTGAAACTTTCTTTAGTTTCAGCTTGCTTCTTTGGCACCTGCTAAGTCAATAAGCACCAGTGACAGTAGTAAGGTGGCTGTGGTATCACGCTCTCTGATTCTGCTTTGAACACATTTTCATTGAGTGCAAATTTCACAGTTTAGATTAAATTTAGCAATTTTACACACATCAGTTTATAATTATTTTTTTAAATCAGTAGGCAAACTCTTTTAAACAAATATACAAACCAAAAATTGCAAGAAAAAGTTTGAAAAGCATGTTATAAACATTTAGAAAAGTGCTAATGAATTAGTCAGTTTGCATTGCTGGACACGCCTTTTAGCAAGGGGAGGTTCTTCACCAGCATGTCCCCTCTTACGTACCCACCTCAACTTCAGACCAGTTCACTAATGACAGAAACATGGCATCATTTTTCAGCAGCAGGAGAGAGACACTCAACACTGGAGCCTGCTCTGGCATAATCTGCCATAATCCCACTGATTAGACTCCCTTTTTTCTTCCCATTTTAGTATGTTGCAAGTTGAAGAGATCGCCAATCTGCCTATTTGTAAATTGGTCAGGCATGCCCAATTCACTTTTCCAGCATTCCTAGGGATAGGACACTCATTGTCCCCCTTGGAATCAGTGTGGAAAACCTAAGAAAGAAGAAGCAGGTAAAGATCAAAAAAATTATATTTAATTGCTTTTTTTCAACCTGTGGAGTAAGGCTCCACAGGCTGAAAAAAGATGACATTTTTAAATTGTCTTAATTGAGTTTTTTCAAAGTGAAGCATGTTCCTTTAATCTTCATTCTTCTATGACACTTTGTAACTTTGCAGTGTCATCATAATTACAGTGGCCTAGCATTTTGTGCCAAGTTTTAATATCGTAAACATGCACATTAGTTCACTTCTGCCTTGTCTAAAGTTAATTGAAGCACTATTGCTTATTGTTGTCTTTACAGAGAAAATGTCTATAGGATCAGGGTTTAATTTACCACCAGGCTAACAAGGCATTTGCCTTAGGCGGCACTTACGGGGGGTTGAAAAAAACACCATCCCCAAATGCCCAATTTTAGCAGGTGCCTTGTAAGCCTCGTGTCATAGGGGGCCCAAAAGCTGGCTAGCAGGCCACCTTAGGGCCCACCCGAGGTGGGCTGCGGTGTATAATGCAGGTGGACAGAGTGCTGATCTTCCTGTTTTTCTTGCTCTGCTTCTTAGCATGTCCTGCGGTGATGCTGGTAGCCAGAATGTGACGTCACTCTGGCCCCAGCATGGGTAAATAGCATACATTGGAGCAGAGCAAGAAAAGCAGCCCCACACAGGATCCAGGGACAGGATCCACACTGGAATCCAGGGACAGAAACCACACTGGACCCCAGGGAAAGAATCCACTCCAGCTCTCCCAAAGGTAGAGAGGCTAGGTGGACTTAAACCAAAACAATAAAAACCAAAACAAACAAAAACAACTATGTGAGTGTATCAGTGTGTGTCTGTCAGAAAGTGTGTGTCAGTGAATGTGTGTGTCTGACATTGAATGTTGGTGTCTGTCAGTGAGCGTGAGCGTGAGTGTGTCTGTCAATGAGTGTATCAGTGTGTGTGTCTTTCAGTGAATGTGTGTATCTGTCAGTGAGTCTATGTGTCTGAGTGAATGTGTGTGTGTGTCCATCAGAGTGTGTCAAATCAGTAGACTGAAAAAGACATGTGTCCATCAAGTATAGTCTTCCTGTTTTTTGCTGTTGATCTAAAAGAAGGCAAAAAAAACCAAAAAAAAACCCAGCAGTTTGAAGCACTTCTAATTTTGCAACAAACTAAGAAACAAATCCTTCTTGAACTGAAAATGGCAGTCAGATTTATCCTTGGTTCAAAAAGCTATTACCGTACAATTTAAAAATGATATCATTGAATATTATGTTTTTGCAAGTATGCATCTGGTTGCTGTTTAAACATCTGTACAGCCTCTGATAAAACAACTTCTCTAGGCAGCGAATTCCACATCCTTATTGTTCTTACTGTAAAAAAACCTTTCCTTTGCCATAGGCTAAATCTCTTCTCTTCTAGTCTAAATGCATGACCTTGTGTCCTATGAGTGTGTTTGTCAAGAGTATGTTAAACCAATGAAGGTGTGTGTATGTCAATGAGTTTATGTCATTATATGTGTATTTGACAGTGTGTGCATGTCAGTGAGTGGGTGTGTCAGTATGTGTCTCTCAGTGAAAGTGTGTGCTGGTTAAATAGCATGTGACAATGACTGTGTTGAGTGTATGTCAGTATATGTATCAGTGAGAGTGTGAGAGTGTGAGTTTCTCAGTTAATATGTGTTTTGGTCTACTCTTAAACAGGAAGAGGTGTGGCCTTGACAGGAAATTTAGATTAATGGGGTGGGGTGGGGAAATTTAGATTAGCCCTCGCTGGCCAAAATTGTAACAAGTAATATTATTATCATCTTAGGTCTTGCCTATTAGTGCCCAGTTCTAAGAGTCTATTAAAGATATGATTTCAAGTTCTCTTGCTAATATTACTGGACTTTTGGGCTTTACCACTATGTCTTTGCTTATACAATGTCTGATAAAGAAAAATGTTTTTTTTTTAAATATGTATTCTGACTATAATTGTTGTTAAAGGACAATCATAAGAGTGAATCATATAATATTTAAAGATAATGCTGGTTTCACACATTTTGTAATTTGCAATTTGTTAAGATAATCTTCATAATCTATACCCCATCTTTTTTTTCTGCCACATGGGCAAAGTCAGCATCCAAAGATGTTTCTCAGAGAGAAAATTAGGTCATACAGGATACATGGAAAGCAAGAACAGTTTTGAACTATTTATTTACATATAGTGTAGATAGGTATGTGCACTAATTAATTTTAAGGATGATCAAAGATTTTTTGTTTTAATCAGCTTTCCTCCTGACCAAACAAATTTCTGCTGAGCAGCCATAAAAAAATAATAAAACAATCACGAAATCACGAAATTGATATAATATGAATTTGTTATTTCAGCAGGAGTGTGCTTACACCGGTAGAAATATTACATCCAGTAGAAAAGCTATAAAACACATGAGTCCTGAACTATACAGTCAACCAATAAAACATGCATGCACACCCACTGAGCCTTTTTAATAAAAATAATAAAGCACAAAACCAAGAATAAAAATGGAAAACCAACATACAAAAGAAACTCTTGAAGAACTGATATAATGATAGTAATATTAACACATTTAAATCATTATTTGGTGTTCCATTCCTAACGTGCTCAGGTGGATTGTTGGGAATCGAACAGTGAATTTAACAGGGTTATTCTGAGTATTCAAAGGGAATTCAAAGTAAATTTAATCTTTAAGGACAAAGTAGCTGAACTGGAAGCCTAGATCATTTAGAGAATGTTTCCTTTTTGGCTATTTTTACCTTGAATTTGAAATCCACTTTAAATTATCATGTTAGAGAATAGTCTTGTTAAGTTTTCATGCACAAAAATAGATGAGATTTTGTATTTATTTTATTTTGGCTAGGTGGAGTAAAATTTTAAATTCACACTGTTATTCTTTAAATAAATAACTAAAAACTAGTTCATGTGGGCTATTTTAACCATTTTAAGCTAATATTTGAAATTTCCTGTTCAATTTCTGACATTTTACAGCTTTGTAATTTATCCTGTCATACCTCCCATTGTGCCATCAACTGAGGATATGGACAATATGGGATTTGGACAATGGATATTCTATTTGTGTTTTTTTGTTTTTCTTTATTTTAATTAGTCGATATAGTATAGTAATCCTGTTTTGTATTTTGTTTTACAATAAACACTTTTCTTTGTTATTCTGCTTTTTGTTATTGCTTTTATCTGACACACCTAAACCATTGCAATTGCATTGCAGGTGTTGATTGAACATAAATCAATTAGTTAAATGCAAGTATAACAGATTAACCTATATTTGTTTAAACTGGAATAACGCGTTTTCCAATGTGTCAGGTTCTGATTTGTGGACAAATTTTGGTTTGACCATTTTAACAAGTGGTTTCTTTTTAAATGTTCTCATGCAGGTGAAAAAGATCTATAGACCAAGAGAAGCATACGGCCTTTAATTTCCCATGTACAAAATAATTAAAATGGCTAACTTTTGCATTAACAGTTTTATATTTTATTTATTTTAACAGTGTTAATGAAAAGTTGCATTAATAGGTTTCTGGGCTCTATATTTACAAGCGTGAATATTGATAGGATAGTAACTGATTTAACAAGAATTAAACCAAAACAACTCTTAGAATGAATTTCTTTTCACATTTTGTCATGAACTTTGCAACTTGGCTTTTAACGCACCACGTTCACTGTTTAGTGAATAAACCCCAAATTGTAAAAGTGCCCACTGTGTACTGTAATCGACCTACAAAATATATCACTGCCTCCATTCTGAAATCAATCATATCCTCAAGTTCTTTGTGTTATAAATTGCATTCCTGATTGTGTTTCTTATGTAATTTAAATTAGACAGCTCTTTGTTCTTCAAATATTCACTTTGTTCCTACTTATTCTGCTGATGGACATCCATCTTAGCTGCTTTATGTCATGTTAATATTTAACAAAAGAATGCAGTTAGCCTCCTGCCAGCAAAGATCCAGCCTCCATTGTTTTTTTTTTTAGGCTATACTTTACAAGAGATTTTCATTTCCTGTCGCCCATCCTCCCGTCATGAACAAGATTTTGCATAAGCTAAAAAGTCCTTGTAAAAGCCTATGGCCCCCAAGTGAGGAAGGTGGTACTTAGCTGTCAACCCATCTTTTGTTGTGTACTCAAATGGAATTATGAAATGTATGTTTCTTTGTGGGGCAAAGCAAATTTATGCCAAGAGCATGTAAATCCTCTAGGTGTGCCCAGGTAATTTAAAATGTTCCTGCTGACAGATTTTCTGCGCGACTGGGTATGTTTAATTGACGGACTGCCCCATAGTTTATAGAAATTAACAATAAAGAAATCTCTGAAGAACTGAAATTTGTGTATCAACACTTCGGTGCCAATGACTAATTTGGATATATAGCACAAATTGAATGTGGAAAGAGATGAATAAGAATAGAAAAATCTATTAATTGTGAGGAAAAGTTATTTTATTATGTAAGTAGAAATTAATTAGATCTTGATTCAGGAATTTGCAAGTGTTTTTTTTTTTTTTACAAAACCAGTTCTTTAAGAAAATTGCAATTTATATCAGAAAAATCCATTAAATATTTTAATGGTTGCAATAAATCCAAGAGTCTACAGTAAATCTTTGCACTTAATCAATTGATTGCCCAGAGTCTAAAGTGAATGTTTAAAAATCCAGATTTATTTTCAGGTTGTTGCTATACATCTTTTTAAACCAGGGTACGACAAGTCCAGACTTGGAGGATGTAAACAGGTCTAGATGTCTGCATATCGCCATGTAAACTGAGGTGATGCTAAATAACAGAAATTAATGAATTCACCTGTTTTTAAGCAGGGCTATCTTGAATGTCAGTTCTTTGTGCAGCCCTTGAGGTCTGGAGTGGTGCAAAACAGAAATTTTTATATTTTCCTACATCGTGTTGAAGGATGTATTATGGTAAAATAATCCCATCAAAGGGTTTTGAATATATCGAAATAAAACCACAAGACCCAAGGATGAATCCAGACTAGAAAATATTTTTTAAAAAGATTCAGGAAGTCTAACAGCTGGCCTAAAATCTTATAACAGCTTTAGCACAAATTACTTATACTTCCTTGCTTCATAGCTGTAACCCCAATGTGATTGACTGGGCCCTTTAGTTGTAAGTCAAGGGTTTTAATCCATGCATTACACACACTTGAAGACAACTGACTAATATATTGGCATTCGCTGAGGAGAGTCACTGATTTTTGCTAACTTTATAGGCCTGGTATCAAGTTGCAAGCTACTCGGCGCAACTGCTATTTTAAATTTTTCAAATGCAGCTACGCACTTCATTCCTGTCAGTAAAAATATTACTAATCCCAGGTAGAAGAGACTAAAGTAATAGATTTAGTATTTTGTTTCGGGGTTCCTGTTACTCTAAAATTATAATGTTAGCATTTTACTTCATGTTGGACTTCACTGAAGGGAAACCACTTGTAACCTGTTTCGTATTCATTGGAAATACACACTCAGAATCCACTTTAACAGATCGGTATAATTCAATATAAAAAAGAACACAGACATTTTAAAGAGATTTAGTTGTTTGACAAAACAATGTATCAGGAAAGACCTGAGCGACTTTGAAGATGGTGTAACTGTTGGCGCCAGATGTATTGGTTACATCATCTCTGAAACAACCAATGACATGTCAGTTTTAGTCTCTGAAGTCTCTAGTGTCCATAGTGGAGTCTTTGCTAGCAGCTCGCAGTATGGGGATGTTTTACCGAGGGTCACAGACAGAAATGGGGGGTGCATGCATCACCCCACTCCCAGATATGCATGGTCTCGTATTGTACTGCAGCCAATTGGTACAGCAATACCAGAGATGTTATTCAGTCTCCTCTGCCCAGTCTGTCTGCACAGTGAGTGGAGGGTTTAGGAGCTTAATTTCATATGCTGCCATCTCTACTCTCACAGAGCCGACAGAATGCATCGAGCAGACATATTGGGCAGAGGAGTAGGAATACCCTCCCTGTATGTGCATCTTCTCTACACTGGTTGGTTTCCTGGGTTGCTGGTCATATATTTGTATTATTTAATGTCAGATTTGATCCCTATAATACTTTACGTGGCAGTGACTCCCTGGGTTAACATTCTTTTTTTCAGAGTGTTGGGAATGACAGGGTGCCTCATTCTACCGCCTTTTTATTAAGGACTCTTTGCACAAGGATGTTTTAATATCTTTTGTTGTTTGTACAACTGATTGCCTTGCCCCCACAATGGATATATGATGATAACTTTCATTGTAGTTCTTTCACGGCTTCCCTAACTGGAGCTGTAAACACTGACCTTCTGTTAGTTACACTACAACTCTAGACGGTAAGCTCGTTTAAGAAGGGCCCTCATCAAACTATTGTTCCTGTAAGAATTTGTAATTGTCTCATTTATTGTTAAATTTCCCTCTCCTATAATATTGTAAAGCACTGTTGAATAAGTTGCTGCTATATAAATGCCAAAACTATTAATAAAATGAATATGCCTCCTACCCTCGCCGCTGTTTTTCTTTCCCTATTCCATTCTTTGTTTCTCACCATTTCCTACTGAGATGGCTATGGGGGTTTCAGGTGGGGGACATGAATGCTACCTAGAGGCACATATAATCCACATGAGCTATTGATTGTTTTATAAAAAGGTTCTTTGAATCTTTGAATTGCCCTTTAATTGGATTTCTATTGTGTTTATTTTTCCTAAGCACAGAGCAATTTTATCCATCCTTGAGGAGAATATTATGATCAGTTCATTACTATTTATTATTATCTGGTGTAACTGAAAGGAAAACTCCAAGCACCATAACCACTACACTATTGAGTAGTGAATATGGTACAAGGCATGTTTGCGCATCCCTCAGTGTAAGTAATCAAATAGTTTTTGAATGACTTGACTTCATATCTGGTGTCCACCTCACCTCCACTACAGCTATATCAGAAGAGGAAGCTCCTGCCAGGATTTTGTGTTAGCTCACTTGAGCTAAGAACTGCAGTTTTGGGGTAGCATTGGCTGATAGCATTAGTGGATCACTCTCAGTTACCTAAGCCATGCATAACTGGTCTCAGTGCAGACAGATAACTTCCAGCTAGAGAGAAGGCAGGGAGTGGTGCCGAGAGGACCCCAGTTAAGAAGTCAAACCATTCTAAAATAGTTTCACTATTACATTTGGGATGCCAGGGCACTCCTGGCACTATAAACAGTATAGCACACTGAAGAGATTATGGTGCTTGTGGTATTCTATGAAGCATAAATTGTGGGTAAAAATGAAAATCCAGCGTACTCCCTTATCTACTAAATAGCTACTTTGGTGCTCATAGATTTTTTTTTATTTTTTTACCTAATCTAGGCAAAAAAATAAAAAATAATGGGGGTTTAGTTACATTATATTATCATACATTGCATAAGCCTGCCACAATGTCAACGTACCCCAGCTAAAGTAGCTGTTTAGTAGATAAGGGAGTGCGCTGTATTTAAATTTTTACTATACTTATTGGCTTCCAGCAGCACCCTATTTAAGCATGTTTAGGTGAGTGCAGCCAACCCCTTGTTTTCTCATATAAATTATAAATTGTGGGTAAGCCTACAAAACATTTTTTACGCATGTCCATTTTTTTCTTGAAACCAGAAATTGCTGAGCATATTGGTATTACCCAAGGAAAAATACCAAACTAAAGCAAATGTTTGGGTACAACCTTTAAAGGATCACTATAGTGCCAGGAAAACAAACTTGTCTTTGGGTGTCCCCCACCCTCATGGCCCCCCTCCCGCCGGGCTGAAGTGGGAGGAAGGGTTTAAATTCTTACCTTTCTCCAGCGAGAGGCTCCCTCGGTGCTGGGGACTCTCCTCCTCCTTCCGACGATGTGCGTCAAGAGCCACGCGTGCATTCAACCAGTCCATAGGAAAGCATTTCTCAATTCTTTCCTATGCTTTCCTATGGACGCTGGAGTCATCTCACTGTGAAAATCACAGTGAAAAGCGCAGAAGCGCAATGAGGCTGGATTAACCCATATGTAAACATAGCAGTTTCTCTGAAACTGCTATGTTTACAGCAGGCAGGGTTAACCCTAGATGGACCTGTCACACAGACCACTTCATTGAGTTGAAGTGGTCTGGGTGCCTATAGTGGTCCTTTAATGAATGTTATATGCATTCTTATGACAGTGGTTTGCACTAGTGTGCCCAGCAATATCATCTGCACCTTCTGCCATTTGTTGTTGTCCAACTGAGAGGGAGCAGTGTAACAACTTTTTAAACATTGCTTTATTGACAGGAATCAGTTTTTTATAGATACTGTAGTAAACTACTATTTGTTTCAATTTATGTCAATGTTTCCAATGTGGTGTTGTGCAGAGCAGACGGCTGATTGATCATAGCTGTCATTATGGCTGTCTCAAGTTTCTTCATCTCTACAAGGTACATGCTGGTGCCTCTCAATAATAACCAGTGGCTACTCTAGGAACAATGTATGGGGTGTGGGACATAAAATACCACCAAACGTGTGTGGGGAGGGGCATTAATAATTTCCAGCGGCAGTGTGTGGGTAATGTGCCGCTATTGGATGTCGGATATCAAATCTGCACAGAATTCACATTAGCCACCTTAAGTTCATATTCTAGGCTGGCTAATGACACCTATTTGAACTGTTTAGTAGATAACGCCCGTATGTGTTATCTTTATGTTGGATTACCATATTTAAGAACACCAAATAAAGAAGTTAAACAGTACCCTAATTTGGTATCCTTAAATATGGCAATCCAACATAAGGGTACCAATTTAGGGAGTTATCTCCTGAACAGCTGAGAGATCAAAATTAAGAGAAGCTTTTTTTAAATTTTGATCCTTTAGGTGTTTAGTAGATAAATCTCTCATTTGATATGCTTATGTGGGATTGCCATATTTTAAGATCTCAAATTAAACACATACACAATTTAATGGGTGCACACACACACACACACACAATCCCATGCATACACACATAATCACAAGCAAACACACAGAGAGACCATCATTCACAGGCATACACAATCACAGACACATACAGATAACCATGGACATACACACACAATCACAGACAGACATAACAACAGACATATACACTCACATATCCTCAGACACACACACACACACACACACAATCACAGATCTACACACAATCACATATATAAAAACACACATAATCACAGACATACACACATAATTATAAACACACATTTTGTCCACAAAGCCCCCCTACGTTTCTCTGGTAGGTGTGGAGTGCTGTAACTCCTGGTAGGATAGTATGATGAGCGGAGGCTCCGAGCCAGATACAGTAGCTACTCCTCCATCACACCTGATTTACATACAGATGACTCACTGTGTAAGGCACTGACCACAGGCTTACTTTAACTAAATGTGTGCAGCTGATGCTTTGCCCACGATGGCAGATATTTCTTTTTACAAATATACCTCATGGTAAATTAAATACATTTTATAACCCAGATACTCTATTAGATGGGAACACATTTGGCACCTTATTGAGATTATGAATACATACTCATTCTCCTGAAAGGTACTGGAAGCCTCATTTAAATTTCTCAGAGGAGGTAGGAACTTTACATCACTATAGACAGTCCATGTAGGTGGAAAGCACACAGGGTATTTTGGAGCTGACTTATGTTTTTTTTTATTATCTGCCCCTCAATACTTGCATTTAGACTTGGAATGTATACATGTATTTTACAGATATTTTTTAGATTTAGGTATCCACATATAACCACATACTATCTCTTCCACAATCTTTTTCTCATTTCCCTCTCTGTTTCTCTCTCTTCTGGCAAAAATATCTGTAAAATACATGTATACATTCCAAGTCTAAATGCAAGTATTGAGGGGCAGATAATAAAAAAAACTAATGTATTAGTAGATAAATATAACATAATAGGAAGAAAGACAGACAAACGAAGGCCCTCGCTAAGAGAGTTCATAAAAATAGACCTTTTGAATAAAAATGCTTCAATGCTGTGTATGAATAAATAGTGATGTGATAGATATACAAAAGGCAAAGTTTCTAGCAGTCTGACCTGTTTGGTAAAAATCTGCATCCATCTGAATAGAGGCAGCTGTTGCTTTGTATTGCCTTCATGTAGCTTTCCAGCTGTTAATCTACAATTTCCACAATAGCTTGCCAGCACAGTGAGTTCAAGTTCTGCAACAGCTGGACCGCTACCTGTTGCTTACCATTAATGCATAATGGTAGTTGCCCACACTTGAATGTTCTTGAGAATATGTTCTTTTACCTAAATTACTAAAACATCTATTGCTCTCATTTTAAGAACCCTGTAATCATTTCTGTTTTCTTAGTGAATTATAGATTAACTATTTATTTATCTAGCCACAAATTACAGGTAGATACAACTAGGAAACAATAGTTACTGTACAAAACGTCTGATGGTATAATCAACAATCTGCCGGCAAACAAGACTGCACCAACATACCAGCTCTCTCTAAATGAGTGGTTCCTAACCTTATTTGAAGAGGATGCAAATTATTTTCATGTTAAAAATTTAGGAATGCATTGATTAATTGCAAAATTAGTTCAGTGACCTATTCTTAAACTGCAATGTAACAAAACAAATTCCTTAGTGTTAGTGTGCTCAGTATTGTATAGACAGCGACTTTGCCTCTGTAGTAAATAATTTATTGTGGGCAGATTCCCGAGGCCTGATGAATATGATGTGGCTATTCAAACCATTGGCAACTCACCAAAACAACATGGCTTCCAATTCTGGCATCCTGACACAGGGATTAAGAGCCACTCTCCTATATTTGTTGTACCAGCACATCCCACAGATGCTCAACCGGATTGAGATCTGGGGAATTTGGGGGCCAAGGCAACACATTGAACACTTTGTCATATTTCTCAAACCATTCCTGAACAATTTTTGTGTGGCAGAGTTTATTATCCTGCTGAAAGAAGACACTGCCACCAAAGCAATGAAGGGATGCCCGTACTCTGCAACAGTCTCTAGTAGGTGATATCCACATGAAGGCCAGGACCCAAGATTTACCAGTAGAACATTGCCCAGAGCATAACACTGCATCCATCGGCCTGCCTTCTATCCATATTGCATCCTGCTGCCATTCTCAGGTAAACAATGCAGATGCACCTGATGTAAAACAAAACGTGATTAATCAGACCAGGCAACCTTGTTCCATTGCTCTATGGTCCAGTTTTGATGCTCACATGCTCACGTCCGCAATAAAGGCACTTTTGTTGGAGAACTGGGGTCATCATGGGCACCAATCTGCGGCTACATATCCCCATATGCAGCAAACTGCATATTAAGTTTTTTTTTTTTGCAATTTGAGCTACATTAACTGTAGCCAGTACAGTAGTCTGTGTGATCAGATCAGACGTGCTAGCCTTCGCTTCCCAGATGTATCAATGAGCCTTGGGTGCCCATGACCCTCACATCAGTTCACCAGCTGTCCTCCCTTGCATCACGTTTGGTAGGTATTAACCACTGCATATAGGGAACATCGCACAAGACTTATTGTTTTGGAGAGGCTCTGACCCAGTCTTCTAGCCATCACTCATTTAGCCTTGTCAAAGTCACTCAGATCTTTTCGCTTGCTAATTTTACTGCTTCCAAAATATGAAATTCAAGAACTGACTGTTCACTTCCTATGCCTTGACAGGTGCCACTGTAATGATACAAGCAATGTTATTCACCTGTCATTGGTTTTAATGTTGTGGCTGATCAGTGTATATAGTTTTAAATGGTATCATCAAATTTTCCATTATTAATATATACTGTACAATGTACATGGACAGTTCAAATTGTATCCTATATTGTGCCCTTTGCTTGTTAAGTGGCACATGATTGTAAATCTTATAGAGAATTGCAAGTTCTAAGTAAATGTCTGAAAGATACAGCTAACACAATTAATTTCATAAAATACCTGATGTTCTTACATTTAAGTAGTGGAAATATGTGCAATATTGAGGAATTTATAAATAAAATGACAGATTATGTGCTAGATGAAGTGCTAGTGCTAGTAAGAATCTGCTAGTTTAAAGGAACACTATTGTTTTAGGAATACAACTATATGCCTAGCACTATAGTACCCTAGTCAACATTTAGGTGACTGGGCCTGTGCTGCTAGGTTTTAAAAAGGTATTTCACTGATTTCACGGACCTTTTCTCCTTTGCAGTGCTGGTTTCATCGGGGAAACTTCACCTCTTTGGCTGAAATGATTATTATTTCCATTTATATTGCACCAACAGATTCTGTAGCGCTTTACCATTGAAATCTTTGATCTTAGCCAATCTGATACATAGGAAAGTATTGGGAGGCTAGTGCCCATGCGCGGCAACATTAAAATAGCAGAGTTTTACTGTGCCACTTCACCTAAGCGCAGGCACTAGAGGCAGGTCAACCCTGCAAAGAAAACATGTAGAATTGCAATGTTTCCAGGTGTAGGGTTAGAATGGGGGATGCACAGCACCCAGACAACTTCAATGACATAAAGTGGCCTGGGTGCCTATAGTGTTTTTTTTTTTCATTTCTAAATCTACATACCAGTTCCATATATCTAAATGTCTAGAGAGTTGATTTAAAATTAAACCTTCACTTTTAAATTTAGTAACATATTAATCCAGTTTGGAATTTGGTCTCGATCACCTCAGTCTTTGGAATGTCCATAAAGAATCAACACCTATGTGTGAAGCAAAACAACAGTTCAGCCAAAGTGTAGAAGGAGCCACTTTATCTTGGGGCATCAGGACACTAAGCAGCTGGAAAATAAATAGATTATGCAAATCTCTTTACTCATGATTCCCATGTGTCTGACAAAAGGAACTGTTACTGGCGACACGATATGAATTCTGCAACCTCCCTCCTCTTGTCTTCTATCTCAATCTATTCTAAATGCCAACTCAACAATAACTTTTCCATTTGTTGTGGAAAGAAGTACTCTGCATGTCTTACATTGTGGGGTCTATTAGCTAAACAGTAAGTCATGAATACTTCTTAACTGACTTTCAATATTTTGATCAAAAAAATAGTTGTAAAAATACATCCAACTCGAAATTGGTGAATTTATAAAATTGTACTACATTAGCCTACATATTAAAAATCATCTCTTGGATTTCCATAATTACTGGTTTAATGAATTAGTGAATTAGAGAGTGCTTTGGGGAATTGACTCCAATGTTATTCCAAAAGAAAAACACCAAATATTATTTACACATTTTCCTCTTTTCTACCCAAATCCCAATCTTTCTCAATTTTACCAGTGACTGACTTTGCTGTAGTTCAGAATATAGACAGGGTTATTCAATAAAGTGAGAATTGTCAGGAATTCAATCTAATCAAAGTTAAGCCCCAATAATGATCAAAGTCAGCTTTGCTTCCAGTACAGTTATAATGGCCTTAAATTTTACATTCACATTAAATTCACGCAATAATTTACACTAGTGAATAACCCCGAGAATGTTTTAAAACAATAAGTATATAATGCACACCACATGCTCAAGTTAAACAAAATTGATACTGACAACCAGGAAGGGTGAACGAAAAAACAAAACAAATTGCAGCAAAAAAAAGTCACAACTTTGTCTAGGAAAAAGACAACATATTTTATATATGAGGGCATTGCACAAATTATCAGTCATTTTAAGACAAAACAGTAATGAAACTAAACATTTCAATCAGTAATTTAGGTACAAAATATGCCATGTAAAGATTGAAAACACATGACATATTATGGTGCCATTACATATATATTCAGTGGTTTTAAAGTTGGTTATTAAGACGAATATTCCAAATACGCCACAAAGAAACTCTGAAGCAGTCTTATGGTCCTGCCAGCGAGCAACACAGAAGTTGCAAAGGCATTCTTGTAGCTGCACATAGCGTCAACAAACCATTCTTCCTGTCTACCAAATTGACAACTCAGGGAGGCGGTCTTATAGCTGCAGTAAAGTTTTGCAAATAACAACAGTTGTACATCACATTCATCAGTGAGGGAGGAGCAGGGTATTCTGTGCCCCATTTTTCAATAATATAAAGTTATTATGATGCTTAGAGCAACTCTTTAAACAAAGGGATAGAAGTGAAATTGCCCAACTTTTCACCACATGTACCTATGAAATGCATTTAACAAATATGCAAATTTACATGTCTGGCCAAATTCATATTTCTTTTTCCAAATGTTGCTGTTTGGCGGCACATAGCATGATTAATTTGCCAAATCAATAATCAATGAAGAGAAACTTCACAGTTGAAAATAAAGAGAAGACCCTACCTATTCTAAAATACTGACATTCTTGCTTCTGCTACCTTCCAATCAAATACTTTGCCCAACAACCACTTGTTAGGGAAGCTGCACAAACAAAGTTGATATTCTATGAAAGAATTTGTCTTCAGGAGTTCTTTTCAAGGGGTCTAATCACTTCTTTATATGCGCTACCACTTTGGAATGGGGAAAATTACATTACAGAGATCAGTGGGAGATGAACTCGGGGGAGACTTTGGAGGGCATATAATGGCAGGAAATATGGGAAGCGAAAAATACATCTTTGATATGCATCCCTCAACAGTAGCAGCCTTACAAGTCTATGTTCCGTTGGTACACTACACCCATCAAATTCTTTTATATGTTTAAACCACCAGACGACCTATGCTGGAGAAGGTGTGGCCAGAGGAGTACTTACATGCACATGTGGTGGCAGTGCTCAGAAGTCCAGATTTTTTGGGAAGTGTCAGGGACCCTTTATCTTAAGTTTTTCAGAGAAGAGTCAAACTAGTTCCCTGGGTTTTTCTATCATTTAGAATCTAGATAATTAGATGACTGGTCAAAAACTGAATAAATAATTCACAAACGCAGGATACCGCACTCACACATAGGAATCCAGATGCTTATCAGGGCCTGGGTTGGCAAAAACCCAGCTTAGTAGATAAAATAAATTAGGTCCAGGCACTCAGGATTGCTGCAGGGAGGCAGGTTTATTGGAACCAAAAAGTGCTAAGTTTCGGCCTACACAGAGGCCTCTCACAGAGTTGACATCCATATTCCTACCACAATGACCACTTCAAAATGCAGAACTGGTCATGGTAGTTGGAATAACCTATTAAATATGCAACTGCAAAAAAAGAATAATAATGATGAGAGTGCAACACAATTTAGTAAATAGCAAATGGCATTGCTGTTTCTATGGTTTTTTATGGCGTTCCACAAAGAACATGTAACTAATAGGTTCTAATCAATAATACACTTTTAATCATTTCATCAATATTTACACCGTAAGCTTTTTTGAACAGGGGTCCTCACAACCTTTTGCTCCTGTATTACAACATTCTGATTATTTGTGCACCCTTTGAATAGCACTGCAGAATATGCCATTGATTTATAAATTAAAATAATGATAATATATAATGATATATTTATGTTCAATAAATGTACAGGATGTATGGTTGGTGAGGGGAGGTGCTGAGAGACTGAGGGGGAAACTTGGCTTTCACAAGATAATCTAGACAATACACCAGACATATACATCACAATAATAGGTTTCACCGCGTCAGAGAGATGAAAAAGGTTTAGGTGTGTTATTAAGTGTGTTTGCTAAACGGATTTTATTAAAATTTTGACATTTAAATGAAACACTATTACTTTCAGGGTTTTAAAAAAATATATATATTATTTACTTTTCTTTTTAAAATGAGACAATAAAAAAAAACATCAAAAAGTTAAGGATTTCTATTTATATAATTCTCTTTATGTTTTAAAGTATTTGTAAAAGAAAAGACAAAAAAAAAAAAAAAACTCCAGTATCTAATTTCTTTGTTTCTGAAAAGTAAATGTATTCTTCTTGTCAATAATCAAGGATGCAATTAAAAAAAATCTGTAAAATAATAATAAAGGTAAATAGCAGCAAAAGCAATTACTAGCCCTTAATAACAATATTCCCGTAATACCACATTGATATAAAAAAATTACATAAAGGAAAAAAAAATAGAAATGTCAATGTTAATATGTTTAATTTTTGTTATCACTTAACCATTGCAAAATGAGCAGATTCAATATTTGGTGTGACTATGCTTTGCATTCAAAACAGCATCAATTGTTCTAGGTACACTTGCACAAAGTCAGGGATTTTGCATGCGTATCGTCAGGTACAGGGTAGAAAACTCAGTAGCCAGAATCCAATTTCTAAATGAGAGCACTTTACTGAATGGTGAATGGTGAAAAATATAAATGTTGCCATTTTTTTTCAGATTGCACCATACATACTGTATATACTCGTGTATAAGTCGATCTCGTGTATAAGTCGAGTGCAGTTTTGTGACCAACAATTGTGAAATATGCTATGCTTCATGGATAAGTCGAGGGTAAAACTTGGGTCTATGAAATTCTGTGATTTTTCTAATTGTATACATACACAATCATACAAACATACACTCTGCATTATATACATACACACACACTCATACAAACACACACTCTGCATTATATACACACACACACACTCATACAAACACACACTCTGCATTATACACACATACACTTATACAAACACACCCTCTGCATTATATACAAACACGCTCTGTGTGTACATAATGCAGAGTGTGTGTGTTTGTGTGAATGCAGAGTGTTTGTGTGTGAGTGTTTGTGTAGTGTGTGTGGACTGGGTGGGGGGAGGGCATTTTTATTATTTTTAATTTTATTTTAATATTTTAACCCCTAAAGGACTGAGCCAAATGTACACGTTGTGAACAAAACAAAATGTAAACAAAACCTGGCATTTGCGCTACATGTCTGTCCAACCATAATTCTCCTCTTTCATATTAAATGCACCCACCCTTATTATATATCATTTCATTTAGGGAAAACAGGGCTTTCAATTAATATCAAATATTTAGCTATGAAGCATAATTTAATATGAAAAAAAATGGGAGAAAATAAGAATTTTTTAAATTTTTTTAGTTTTACATGACATTTTAACTGTCAATGTCATAATACTGTTTGCTTTTTCTGCAATAAAATACACATATTTGTATTCAGCAAAGTCTCACGTGTAAAACAGTACCCCTTATGTACAGGTTTTATGGTGTTATGGGAAGTTACAGGGTCAAATATAGCATGTTACATTTGAAACTGAAATTTGCCAGATTGGTTACGTTGCCTTTGAAACAGTATAGTAGCCCAGGAATGAAATTTACACCCATAATGGCATACCATTTGCAATAGTAGACAACTCAAGGTATTGCAAATGGGGTATGTCCAGTCTTTTTTAGTAGCCATTTGGTCACAAACACTGTATTTGTTTGTGTGTGAAAAATACAAAAAACGCAAATTTTGATCAGTGTTTCGGCATGGGTTGTCAGGCAGGTCCCGCTAATTGTAATTAATTAAAATACCTAATTATGTAAAAATATTACATAAATATATATGCAGAATTAATATATGTATATATATATATATATATATATATATATACAGATGTGGATATATGTAATGCGGTATCTCTTCCGGGTTCGGCACTTCCGCATTGCGGAGCCGGCCCCGCCCCCTTCTGACGCGGCTCTGACAGTACTTAGGGAGATCGCGCCAGGGAGAAGGCGCTTGGTGATTGTGGAACCTACTTCCGGGTATACACACCGGCTCCATATCTCTGACAAGCCGTCCCAGCCTCTGAGCCAAAGCAAGGATTGCTGCAAGCCATAGAGGACAACTCACCTTAACCTTAAGTATATCTTTCAGCTATTGACTGCAATGTCATATATTAATGAACCAATTCCTGCTTACTTAAATCTTCTTTGCTTCAAGTTACTAATTATATGGAGGACAACTCCCATCATGCTTATTTACTATGAACTGTTTCTTGGAACCAATTCCTGTTTGCTTAAATCTTCTCTGCTTCGAGTTACTAATTATATGGAGGACAACTCCCATCATGCTTATTTACTATGAACTGTTTCTTGGAACCAATTCCTGTTTGCTTAAATCTTCTCTGCTTCGAGTTACTAATTATATGGAGGACAACTCCCATCATGCTTATTCACTATGAACTGTTTCTTGGAACCAATTCCTGTTTGCTTAAATCTTCTCTGCTTCGAGTTACTAATTATATGGAGGACAACTCCCATCATGCTTATTTACTATGAACTGTTTCTTGGAACCAATTCCTGTTTGCTTAAATCTTCTCTGCTTCGAGTTACTAATTATATGGAGGACAACTCCCATCATGCTTATTTACTATGAACTGTTTCTTGGAACCAATTCCTGTTTGCTTAAATCTTCTCTGCTTCGAGTTACTAATTATATGGAGGACAACTCCCATCATGCTTATTCACTATGAACTGTTTCTTGGAACCAATTCCTGTTTGCTTAAATCTTCTCTGCTTCGAGTTACTAATTATATGGAGGACAACTCCCATCATGCTTATTCACTATGAACTGTTTCTTGCTTTGCAAATACTCTCTGCTACCTGCTTAATGTTTCTATTGAAGATTATTCCCAGCAACCTAAAGAATCCTATTAAAAACTTCTCTGAGGAAATACTTATTAATGAACTTTGTATTGTTTGATAACCTGCACTTTCTTCTTATTGCATTATTGCCTATATGCAATTCATTTAAGTTTATCAATCATTAAAACTTTGTTTGATTCTCAAATTGCCAGCAATCCTCTCTTTTCTTAAAGCTACAGTATTGATAATTTAAAGATTCTTCGTTTCTTTACTATTGTAATTAAGGAGTTCTACAAGCTGCAGTTGAGTTCCAATCCAAATAACCCAAGTAGCATAACAATATATATAACAATATGTATTTTACTATTACTATATATATATATATATATATATATATAGTAATAGTAAAATACACCTAGACAGTTTATGTGTGTGTATGTATATGTGTATATATATATATATACTTAGATCATATATATATATATATATATATAATATATATATATATAATATATATATGATCTAAGTATATAATTTTTTTTTTACACTTATTTTAACATTATTTTATTTGATTTCCAGCCAGCAGGGGGACTAACTGTCATTACAGGCAGTCCCCCTGCTGGCAATGCACCAGCGAGCTAACCCGGCCATGTGATTGTGAGGTCCTCACAAGGACCTCACTCTCACATGGCTGGGGGGGGGGCGGAAGAGGCAGGATCCGCCGCGGGGGACTCCCTGGAATCCCAGGTGATTCTCCCCAACCGCGATCGCCGGCGTAAGAAAAACCAGAGGGCGTACTATTACGCCCTGCGGCGTTTAGAGCCGCTTAGAATAGGGCATAATAGTACGCCCTCCGGATTTAAGGGGTTATTTTCTTTTTAATATTATTATTTTTTTTATTATTATTTTATTATTTAATATTTTTTTTGTCCCCCCTCCCTGCTTGTTAACTGGTCAGGGAGGGGGGCTATCTTAATCCCTGGCGGTCCAGTGGCATGGCCTGTGCAGGGGGGGAGCCGGCAGCGAGCAGGTACATACCTTTGTAGCAACTCCTGTCAGCTCCGTGCAGCTCCTCTGTCAGCTCCCAGTGTAAATCTCGCGGACTGCGTGCTGCGCGGAGCGTTGCCACGGTAATCCGTGGCAACGCTCTGACGGCTGCGGGTCTCGCGAGACTTACACTGGGAGCTGAGAGGGGAGCTGCATGGAGGTGAAGGGAGCTGACAGGAGCTGCTGTAAAGGTAAGTAACAGTTCGCTGCCAGCCCCCAACAGGACTTCCTGGCTTGTAATGAGCCCGGCGGTCCTGGTCTGTATTATGGCAATGTAAGTTGCCATAATACAGACCTTGACTCGAGTATAAGTCGAATGGGGTTTTTTCAGCACAAATAATGTGCTGAAAAACTCGACTTATACTCGAGTATATACGGTATACATTTTATGTCTTGTTATATTGCCCAAAATATGTGACTGGATGTTCTCAGGCTATTATCGGTGCCAAGTCTGAAGTTTCCTCATTGAAGCCAGGGAAATAGGAGCAAGGTTGAAGAGAGCTGTATGGACAACTTTGGGATTTGGTATTAAACTCCAGTTTAGCCCCTTAAAGTAAAACAGACTTCAGGAACCCCAGACACTATAGCATCTTTATTAAGATAAGGCTGTTATGATGTCCAGAATGTACCTGTTTACATTAATGAGAACATTTAGAAAAATGTATGCAGTTGAGTGACATTCAGGAACACATTTATTCCCGTAAAATATTCCATTAAGCCTGTATTTTACTACAGAGTGTATTTTGTCATTATTTATCCCTGTGTGAGAAATTGCTGGTCACTGACGTGGCAGGCGGGCATTCCCTCCAATGGCCATTGGAGTAACTAAATAACCTCCATTTGTTTAAATATACATAGGGAGTTAGGAGAGGGGCTGATGTGTACTATGGTCGTTACTGCTGCCCAGGAGTGATGGGAGTGAGCGCAGGACTTATTTTTTTGTATTGCTGGTCACTGACCATGATCTGAATTATATTCTGAATGACTAAAAATGTAATCTAGCCAATAAATTTTAGCAATGAGTTTAAATTTCAAACGACCCAAAAAAGTGCAGCATGATTATTTTTATGGATGTTCACATCTGCTACTGGGTATTTCAGCTATAGTTAAACACCTTGCTGCACATGACATGTGCACGGTCGCCTTGTCGGCACATGCATAAACCACACCAATACTCATTTGCAATAAAACACTGACACCATGGTTTTGGCAAAATTTATATCACAGCTTTATTGATTCTTAACATAAAATATAAAGGTCATTGTCAACAGCAGGCCAATGTTGGCCTGCTCAATTATCATCCTGCATTTTACAATTTAAACCCCCTGACAATAACCCACTCCCACATAACATAATACCCAAACATTGTAACATTTAACTTAACATTGAAACATGACCATTGCCATCAAAGGGCACCATCCATTGCCACCAAAGAGCACCACAAGTGTAGGGGCATACCGAGACACCCTTACACACCCCGGTTCGGAGCTACCTAAGAGCTCGAACCTACCAAACCAGTCCAAATGCCTACCTATTAGCCCAAACTTTTTCCCCATCTCACTCTTTTCTCCCCCCAACTTTACTCGCCATCCCCCGCCGCCGTGACCAAACGGGAAACACCTGAAAGCAAAGGGAGGGTTGGTGGGACAACAACAGGTAAGTGCAACTTAGATTAAAGTGATCCCTAGATCTAAAATGGCCACTACTTATACTCCCCTTATAACTCCACCCCACTCCATTTCCTTAAACCAATCCCTAACCACTGACTCTTAGATGCCTGTCTCCTGGCAATGTCAAGGCCCACTCCCCTTAGCTACGCTGCTCCATGGGCTACAGTCTGTCCCCCTGGAAGATTGCATGCAGGAATGATCTTCCCCCCCTGTTGCATCTGTGCACATCACCAGTGGCACATGTTGCATCATTGGCATGCCCCCATGTACGCTCCATCCCAGTGTGCTCGTATACTGGCAGCATTCTTGCCAGTGTTGATGACTATATATGAATGACTCTATACATATCCAAGATAGATAATTATTACTAACTGTTAACAGCAAAGCTATTATTCTGCTAGGGCTGAAATTATTCACAAAATTGGTTAGAAAGACTATTCAAAATGTCTCGCAGAAGTGTGCAGATGCACAATTCTACTTCTACATGGCGCATGTATGGTATCTATAACAGATCTGTGCATGCACGATGTGCAGTATGTGCAACACATTTATTTTCAATGGTCAAGCATAATGTAAGGCATAGAGTAATATTCAATTAAAAAACAAAAGACCTACCTTCATTGGTCATATATAAAGTGTAGTATATTTGTACGTGGCGAAAAAATTTGGTATATCCCAATTCAGCACATTTTTCAGGGATGAAACAAAATGGTGCAAAAACTGGCCAATCGGTCTACTGAAAGATATATACAGAACTTTCATATTTTACAGTACACTGATTGGCCAGTTTTTGATTGATAGGTTAATTTTCTCACCATTTGGTTCACAAGATGTAACTCATAGTGGGGAAAAGAGGATGAGCAGTAAAGGAAAAAAAATCATTCTTTCTTTCTTTCTTTATATATTATGTATATTTATTAAATATATTATATATAAATGTATATATATATTTTTATTGATCCTCTCTTTTTTTCTCCATCGGTTACTTCTGACTTCATCTGTGAATAATATCAACATTTCGTTGTTAGTTGTACTTTTTTGGGGGGAGCCACTGGCTGAACTCTGAATCCCAAAAAAACGAACATAGTCATCCATCGATCTAAATTCATGTTTATCGGACTAAATTCAATTGAATTGCAATTTGGCCGAAAGAAAATGGACAAGTCTAGTATTTATTAACTCCTCCACATTAATTAGGAAAGATGACAAAGTATATACAGTTGCTTTTAAGACACATGAATAGTAAAAATCATTCCTATTTCCCGTTCAGAGAATGGGAGAAGATGCGGTGGAATATCTGTGCAACTATCTGATTCTGAGCATCGTGTAACTTGGCAGACTAGTAGTGGGCACTTACTTCATTATTTGTAGGTGTTTTTTCAACCTACAGCTCAATAAGGACTTTTTTTTTGCCATCAGTACCCAAACGCTTATTGGTTCCTTTCTAACTGCCGACTTTCACAATTCAAGCACTACTTAATCCTCCTTTAGGGATGTGAGCACTGAACCATTTGTAGGGAACCCACATCCAATTGATGTTGAATATGTTATTTTTTTTTTTTTTTGTGAACATGGAAGGTAAAAGGAACACATGTCTGTATCAGAATTAACCCCTCTCTTTGTAATAGAATCCTTCAAAGACATTTGAGCAAGACCTCAATGTCAAGCAGCTAGAAATACTTCCAAAGACAGTAGTTATATTCTCTCCATTTACTAAGGTGACCTTCTTCACCGTATAATGGGAGATGAGTCTCTTGATTGAACTTCCACTCCGGTGATAGAACTATGAGGAAGGCAACACAGTGAATGGAAAATCTATGTCCTGCTTTCCTGTATGAAAATGGTGATTTTTTGCAGTAAGTGGTAAATAGAATGCAGTTTTCTTTGTAAAAATTCAAAATCAATTATTAGTAGAGTTCATAATTCTGATGGATGAGTTACAAATTAATACAAACATATATAATACGGAGTTAGAGCTTTGAAAGATTATAAAGTAGTAAATGATAAGATTTAAAGAATGGTATAGGGGAAAAGAAACTGCCTGTTTATTTTATGTATTTATCTAGCAAATGTTTTACCATGGAGAATATGTTGAGATTCCTTTTATTTTACTTTTATCACATGACAGGAGGCTTCATATTTTGCATATCTTTCTTTACTTATGCCTCCAGCAGCACAAGTCAATCAATAAACTTTCAACCAATCAGTAACAAGTATCACATCCATATATAAAGCCCTGACAGACACATGACTCCCTCTTTCTTTGCTGCTCCAGCCAAGGCACAGGTCAGAGTATTTTGCTCCAAACTGTCTTTTATTGATATTATTTAAACATTGATTGTTTGGTATTCATCCCCTGTTCCCCTTCTCCCAGCTTTACCCTCTATATAATACTGTATTACTAACTGTGATCTCTGCTGGTCCTGGTTTCCCTCCCTGTCACTAACCTTTTGCCGCGATAGCGCTTTTCTCTCCCTACCCCCAGTACTTCAGACAGGGGTACTGGGGGTGGGGAGAGCGGGGGGGATGTTTTGCCATACCGCCGATTGTGGGCCGCACTGCCCATTTGCGTGCGAACGTTGGCCATCTTGAATCTCGCGTTACCGCGAGATTCACACCGGCCATTTTGTTTCACCAGTTTGTGATTCCCACAAACTGGCATTGTTCTCTATGCAGCTCTCCATGTATACCTACTGTAAAGCTTTACTGTGCACATATTTCTCCACACAGCTTCTGTGTATGAATTTAAACCAAATGCTTACCTGATGTGTGCACAGTATTATTCATACGGTGAGGGGTAAGTGTATCACAATTTATAATACTGTTTAGCGCTGCACTTACATCAAGCTGTGTTTGAGGTCTTTTGCACTTTGTTCACTACTTGATACTGTTTTTCTGTATTATTCATACTCAGTCTGTCTTCAGGATTGTGGATTAGGAGCTGTTAACTAGTCTCCAGCCAACCTACTCCCACTAGAATTTCCATCTACAAGGATATAATCCCTCTCCACAGGGATACATTAATCAGGATCCAGTTGTGGATGCACATAATTGAATATATAACAGGGGTGACCCCCTATGCTGGGTGACCCCCACTCAAGTCTGACACCTGTCCTAAGTGACATACATATACAGGGGTGGCCCCCCAAGCTGGGTGACCCCCACTCAAGTCTGACACCTGTCCTAAGTGACATACATATACAGGGGTGGCCCCCCAAGCTGGGTGACCCCCCAAGCGAGTCTTGCTCCGGTGGTAGCGGCATACATACATAGGGGTGAACCCCCTTTTCCGACGGGGTTACCCCCTCGCCCTATTAAGGGCTTCTACCCACAGAGTATGCTCTGTCACTGTATGCACAGACCAGGGCGCACTAGATGCATATATTTCGACACCCCCATGCTACAACTGGGGTGATCCGTATGCCCCTTCCCTGAGCCGGGAAGGAGAGCTCACAGTGCTGCCGAAACTCCACAGTACTTTACCATATAAGGGTGACCCCCTTGGATTTCGTCAGGGCTGGTTGGCAGAGGGGTCGGGCCACCGTCCGCTTCTGCTCCTCAGGCCCCAGACATCAACCCACACCTTCTTCCCATCCGCAAGAGCCACCTTCGCAAGGGGATCCTTCCGCATGAGGGGTGCTAGAGGCAGAGGTCGTGGACAATTCAATCCAGGTGAGCATGCCTCTCCCACTACTTTGTCAGTCAGTTATAACTGCAGGCAGGTTGTCTCTCTTTCCACAGAACTGGGAAGCTATCTCCACAGACGCCTGGGTCCTCCAAACGATAAAGAGGTATGTGAAAGAATTCACGAGTGCTCCGTGCAGCGAAAGCCCACATATCACTCATCGACAAGGAGATTCGAACCCTGTTTGCCAAAGGGGCCGTGGAGTTCTCTCCAGACGATCAGGGCTATTTCAGCAACATTTTTGTAGTAAGAAAGAAGACAGGAGACTATCGTCCAGTCATCAACATACACCAACTCAATGGACTCGTGGTGTACCGGCACTTCAAGATGGAAGGTATCTTCTCCTCGAAAACGACTGGTTCACACGGTTGGATTTGAAGGCTGCTTACCTATCAGTTTCCATGGTGCACTTGTCAGGATCGACCTTGCCAGTTCAAGTGTCTACCGTTCGGCCTCAGCTCGGCCCCATGGTGTTTCACGAAGCTTCTGAAGCCGAACATGGCACACTTGAGAGCAAGGGGTATCCGCTGTATCATATACCTGGACGACTTGCTGATTTTTTGCGAATCCAATTCCAGACTGCAGTAACAGACGAGATTTATAATACAGCATCTGGAATCGTTGGGGTTGGTAGTGAACAGAGAGAAGTCGGCTCTGTCCCCGTCCTGAGTGATTCAGTTCCTCGGCTTCGAAATAGATTCCACCTCATGTGTATTACACCTTCCCACATCAAAGATAGCAGTCCAATAAATAAACCACTTAGGAGGAACCTGGTCACTCGCATTGACGGAAGCAACAATGGACATTTGCCACTTTTGCCTTCCCCGCAACATTACGATCAAAGCAGAATATTTGCCGGGGATCAACAATCTCACAGCGGACTGGTTGTCCCGACACTGGCGGGATGGCAGTGACTGGCATCTGGACACCTCGATATTCTACATGGTGAGAGCACCCAGGGGCCCGCTATTCATAGATCTTTTCGCCTCCCGGACGAATGCACAACTACCAAGATACTGCAACTGGCTCTCGGATCCACAATGCGAAGCGGCGGATGCGTTCCTACAACCATGGCCCCCAAAGGTAGAGTATGCGTTCCCACCATTCTCAATGGTGGCGAGGGTACTCCATCTGATCAGAGTAGCAAAGACCTCGATGGTACTCATCACACCGCTATGGAGGAGTCAAGCGTGGTTCCCAGACTTGTTGGCTCTGACTCAGGATCACCCTCAGCTCCTTCCAGTGTTCCCCTTCCTTCTGACAGACCCGAAAGGAGAACCTCATCCATTGACAACACAGGAGCGTCTAGAGTTGGTGGCTTGGAGCCTTCCAGGGGAGCCTGGAACGTTGAGGGACTATTGCAACCAACTAGAGACCTATTATGGGACTCATGGGCACCAGGTACTCGACGGAGTTACATATCCGCATGGAACACCTGGAGTCACTGGTGTATAGGAAGGGACTGTGATCCCTTTACTGCCCCTATCTCCTCGGTGCTGAATTCTTTATCACACCTTTTCATTACGGGCCGATCGTACCGTTCCATTAACGTGATACGTTCTGCGATTTCGGTGGCGCATGTTCCGATTCACGGCACTCTGGTCGGTCAGGATCCTTTGATATAACACTTACTGTGGGGTATCAAACTGTCCAGACCCCTGCGCCAATGTAGAAACAGTTTGTGGGACGTAAATTTGGTTCTTCGGTTCCTTCGGGACTGTCCAGATAACACAGAGCTATCTGTCCATCAGCCAAAGTCATGTTACTTTTATGTTTAGTGTCTTTTTGTTGGTTATGAGATGTCTGGGCGTTCAACGGGAACGTTTTTCTGTATCACCAGAAGGAGTGACTTTTACGGTGTCTCGTAGAACTAAAACGGACTCCGCATCCGTGTCATACCCCTTTTTCCGGCGGTTCACCGCCTTTGTGTAGTTAAAGCGTTGCTTCGTTACGTGGAGATCACGACTCCCCTTCGATCATCACATTCAGGGAAACTTCTGGTGTCTTATACCAAAACCTACAAGCCAGTTACCATGACCACTCTGTCTAGATGGGTTCATTGGTTGTTATCTCTAGCGGTGGTGTTTAAAAATGCAAAATATGAAGCCTCCTGTCATGTGTTAAAATTGTAGATAATGCTAACATAGTGTACCTATAATCTTAATTTTAATAATGACAGGAGGCGAGTATTTCCCCTCCCTGTTTCCCTCCCTATACTTTGGGAAGTTCTGTTTTTTTTCTTTTTATAATTTTTTCTTTTTGTTTTGCAGGTGAGTACAAGGCAAAATCAAACGCCACAACAGCGTACACTTATACAGAAGCGTAAATACTTAGGCTAAACAGCGGCATGAAAAATTTGCACATTGTTGTGTTATAGGAACATTTTTAACTAGTCTGACATGTCTAGGATGTGATTAGCTTGGTTATCCAGGTTAGTGAGACATGCGTACATCACAATAACGAGTTAATTGAAGTAAAACATACAGGTTACACGTGAGAGCTATCTTCGAATAGCATGGCAGTAATTTGCATATTAATTATAACGTGTGAGCATGCGTTTAAGTGCAAAATCAAAACAGAGGACTCAGCATGTCTAGATTATTTAGAAAAGCCAAGAGTGTAAGCCACGTGTTTTAACTAGACATGAACGTGGTTATAAAAAGATAAGTTGGAAAGCACATGTTTTAATGATAACAATGCTTTAAAGCCACTGGGTATGGGTAACTTAGATAATCTAGCGGCGGTCACTATTGTGTCAAGGATAGTGTCCTAAGCTAGTGAGAGTTCTACACTGGTCGGTCAGCCTATGCCACATGTAGTCCAGGTTAGATAGGGCAGTTCTTTACCTGGCCCGGTCTCCTCTCCCCGTGGTGTCCTCACTCGATGCCGGAGTAAGCAGGCCTGGGATATCCGTGGTCCCACGTTCATATGCACCAGGCTGCCTAAGAGGGAGGCTTTCGGATCCGGCTGGTTACAGCAAGGGAGCCCGGTTCCACATGATCGGGACTTGAGGGAGCGAATGTGCTTGTGCACAGGTTGGAGTACCGCCCTGCTACTTTGCTCTTTGTCTAGTTGTGCCTCTTCTTTCCAACCCCTCTCTGTTGGCGTTCCCCAAGGTTCTGTCCTTGGTCCCCTATTGCTCTCTATCTATACTGCCTCCCTTGGGAAACTCATCAGCTTCTTTGGCTTCCATTATCATTTATATGCAGATGACACACAAATCTACCTGTCCTCTCCTGATCTCTCTCCGCCCATCTTGACTCGTGTCTCTGACTGCCTCTCCGCAATTTCCAAATGGATGGCTGCTCACTTTCTTAAACTCAACCTATGCAAAACAGAACTTCTGGTCTTTCCTCCCTCAAGTGTTGCTACTCCCATGTGTGTCTCCCTCCAAGTCAAAAGCGCCACCATCACCTCTACCTCACAGGCTCTCTGCCTAGGTGTTCTCTTTGACTCTGACCTCTCCTTCACCCCTCATGTCTAGTCGATCGCCAAATCCTGCCGTTTCCATCTCAAAAACATAGCTTGCATCAGCCCTTATTTAACACCAGAAGCAGCTAAGGTGCTGGTCCATGCCATTGTTCTTTCTCGCCTTGACTACTGCAATCCCCTTCTCAGTGGTCTTATATGTTCCCAGATTGCACCGCTGCAATCTATAATGAATGCGGCGGCGAGGCTCATTTTCCTGACCACCCGCACCTCCCACGCCTCCCCCCTCTGTCAGTCCTTACATTGGCTTCCAGTTAGATATACGGCTCAATGTAAGATTGTGGTGCTTGCTTACAAGTCCCTACATAATGCTGCTCCAACCTACCTATCCTCCCTAATGCACAAATAATGAGTCCCTTGCACTCTGCCGAAGACCTACGCCTATTCTCTGTCCGTACTCCCACATCTGATGCTCGCCTCCAAGACTTCTCAAGGGCTGCACCTTTTCTGTGGAACTCCTTTCCCTTCTCCGTTAGACTTTCACCCAGTCTCCACTGTTAGCGGGTTTTCATTCCCTCCTCCCCATGATTCCTCTCCTGCAATTGACAAAAATAGCCCACTAAGTTCTCAGTGATTACTTTTCTAACAACCTATTTCATTACCCCTACTTCTCAGTGATTACTTTTCTAGCAACCTATTTCATTACCCCTACTTATACCCAACGTGTCACTATACCCCACTCCCTCTAACATGTAAGCTCATTGAGCAGGGCCCTCAACCCCTCTGTTCCTGTCCATTTGTCTGGTTACAATTACGTGTCTGTTAGTCCACCTATTGTACAGCGCTACGGAATTTGTTAGCGCTATATAAATAATCAAATAATAATAATATGATGTTACTGCTTTAATGTGAGATGAATGATACCAGTACATGTGCCATTAAATAGGGCACAGCTGTACAGTTAATACAAATTACTTTGTTAAACTTAAACCATTGGATGCTGTAACACCTTCCAGGTGAATGCAAATATATATTTTGGCAGCACCATTTGTGACTTGCATCTTCTAGCAATCACAATGATATTATCACAAACGGAATATAAAATTTTACGTGCCTTTCATCAGACATCTAAATAAAATACAGTCTTATCTGTGATACTTTAGTGCAGGGTTAGTCAACCTTCAGCACTCCATATATTGTGGACTCAATCTCCCATAATTCCCTTACAGCCATATTGCTGGCAAAGTATCAGGGGAGATGTAGTTCATAACATCTAGCGTGCCGAAGGCGGTCTACCCTTGTTCTAGTGACAGCTGTGGCACCTCTGAGGTCAAAACCTCTATGTCAGGAGTGCTCAAAAGGTAGATCCTCAGATGTTTTTAAAGTACAGCTTCATGATGCTTTGTCATTCTAAAGCATTCTAGAGGCACGCAAAGCATCATGGGAGTTGTAGTTCTACAACATCTGGGGATCTACTTTTTGGGCACCCCTTCTCTATGTCATTGTTGGATTATAACTCCTATCCCACATATACACTTAGCCCCTCAAATTACTTACAGGAGATAAAAAAAAAAAAATTATAATCGAACAGCAGCTGGTTGCTTGTTTCTGCCTAATTCTGCTCCAGAGCAGACATTAAAAAGAGGAGGGAGGGGGAGAGAAAGATTTTTCCTTCTTAAACTGCAAGTCATTTGTGTAAAATACTTAATCTCAAAGAGAAAGGTTAATTTATATGTTGATAAAGTTCCCACTTCTAAATAACTACAGGGAACCATCTTAAACCCCTGCCACCACCATCATTTGTGTTGTATTGTAATTTCTGATGAATTCCTATGGTGCAATAGGAAAATCAACAGATTTCTTCCATCTAGAATGATGGATATTTATAGAATCATAAACAGTCGGATACTTGTGTATTTGCCATTAGGAAATGAGTTGTTATTTCCATTCAATCTACAAAACTCCAGAAAAAAAGCAAAAGCTACTTTCAGAAAAGAATAGAAAAAAAAAATAAGCATGCTGTTTTGTGACAGTTTAAAAGTAATCTTGCTCGGTCAAGGTACATGAGTTTATTACAGTTTAAATCTGTCAAACACCCTTTTCCAGCTTTGCATGTAATAACAACAGTATGTGTTTAAACCTGAATAGCACTTGATACTGTAGTTTCATCTATAATTTTGCTTTGAACATTTAGTGCCAAATTATTGGAAAAGGTGATTTTTAATTTTTTTTTTTTAAAAGTGCAGTCTCTAACAAATAAATTACTCTTTTTTTTTGTCTACATAATGTATCAGTTTTTCATTGGATTTTTTATAAATGACTCTCAAGCAAGTGCCATGTACATCTACCCGTGTGATCCTTTATTGCATCAAACTTTGCGGTGGATTGCGGAGCTCTTTAATGTATATTTATCATGTGCTAATCCTTCAATAAACCGAGGTGTCTGTTTTCTCTACACTTTTTATTACATGTAGGAATCCATTTTCCCAGCTGCTATAGAGAGCTCTATAGTGTTAGGAATATAGATATGTAATTCTTAACACTATAGAATCCCTTTAATTATTATCTTGATTTTAGTTTTGGTTAACTATAAGAATGGTGAAGTGAAATTAATGAAATATTTTGGTATTCCACTGATCAGTCAGTCCACTGTCACCATGATTAAATTAAAAAAGGAAATGTTTTGTTATGTCCGGCATCTGCTAATAACCCCAAGATAAGGGTTTTAAAATCAGAGTAGAAAATAAGAATTACTGGATAGTGGATCATAAAAGAGTACATTTCTGCCAGATTGTCATGAGTGATAGTAGTGATGGCGCAATATTGTTCAATAAAGCGAAGAAACAAAAGTAGTAAATTAAATAACTTTACTTTATCACTCTTGGCATAGACTGTGACATTTGAGCCCATACACAATGTAGTTAACCTGGTAAAATAATGCTAAATAAAACAAATAATCATTGCAGATATTTACATTATATACAGTAGTATTATCCTCCTGGAATAATTGGGTAATTTGCACAGAGAAGTAGACCAACAGTAATTCAGTAATATGTTAGGAGGTCCCTCGGGGGCGGGCAGAGGGGCCTGGAGAATGCGCGAAAGAGAGAGATGCTTAGGTTGCCCAGTAGAGGCAGCAGAGAGACATGGACAACAGGAGGTTTTAGCAGAGTGAATGGACACAAGGCAACTGAGTGGATTAAAATGGAAAGGCAATTGATACAAAGTCTGTGAGGAAACAGAGTCTTTTGGAATAAGTGAATATAGCAAATAGGTAATGATGTAGAAGTAATATCTGCAATAGTAATACAGTGGTCTTCAATAGTACACTAATATCAGAGTTGAAACAAAGTGCGGCAATAATCGGAAAGAGTAGTCAAGTAGTGTAGGATGAAACCTGAATCCAGGAGGGCAGCAGGCATGAAGGGGTGATCCAGGAGAGTCTCAGGAAAGAGAGGCAGGATCAAAAGACAACAATGGAGCACAAGGATAATTTTTGAGAGTAGTCAGGAACATGAACCAAGTTCTGTAGCCATGGGTACACGGTAAACAGACAGTTTACTTTGAGCCTACAACAACTGAGGCTGCAACGCAGTTAATGTTAAACATGGCACAGAAGGATGGCTCAAAAATAAAGCGATGAGGCAATCAAGGGGCAGTGATTTTATATAGGCAATCAGGAATTACAAGGTGTATTCCCTCACACCCTATAGATCAATAAGATAAAATAAGAACCCGAAATAGTTACTGTTATTATTAGTGGGTATATCTGATGTCCAAGAGGGTGACTATTTGGGGTTTTTATTTTATCTTATTGTACTGCAATTGTACTGCAATTGTTTAACCCCTTAAGGATGGTGCGTGTCATAGGGCATCCACGCCGTCCTATTAACTTACCTGCTCGCCGGAATAGCCGTTCATAGCCGTGCCAGCAGGGGGAGTGCCTGGAATGACAGGTAGTCCCCCCGCTGCCTGAAATAAAGTAAAGTTTTAAAACAGTTTAAAATTAAATATTATATGCTTAGATCATATATATAATATATACATATATATATATATATATATATATATATATATTATGATCTAAGTATATATATACACTTACACATACTTACACATACACTAAGTGTATTTTAATATTAATATATATATTTATATGTATATATATGTATTAATATCAAAATACACGTAAGATGATATCAATTAAATATATATATATTATTATATATATAATATAAAATAAATATATAAATACATTAAAAATTTAAAATAAATAATGAATATATATATATATATGTGTGTGTGTGTGTAATTTCGTTCTATCTGTATTTTGAGATATATATATATATATATATATATATATTGATATCAAAATACACTTAGAACTAATATATATATATATATATATATATATATATACATAAGTATATATGTATATATCACTATATATATATAGATAAAAATAATTCAAACACATATATATATATATATATATATATATATATATATATTTTAATTCTACCTATATATTTGTGTAATATTTTTACATAATTAAGTCATTTTATTAATTACAATTTGCGGGACCTGCCTGATAACCCAGGCAGAAAGTCCAGAGAATTTAATTTGCTAGCACTATATTTAACCCTGTAACTTTCCAAGACACCACAAAACGGGGGGTACCGTTTTACTCGGGAGACTTCGCTGAACATAAATATTAGTGTTTCAAAACAGTAAAATGTATTACAATGATGATATTATCAGTGAAAGTGATGTTTTTTGCATTTTTTACACACAAATGGCACTTACACTGATGATATAATTGTTGTGATACATTTTATGGTTTTGAAACACTAATATTTCTCCTGAGTATAACAGTGCCCCTCATGTACAGGTTTTATGGTGTTTTCAAAAGTTACAGAGTTAAATATAAGGCTTGTGTTTCAGTTTTTTCACATTGAAATTCGACAGATTGTTATGTTGCCTTTGAGACCATATGGTAGCCCAGAAATGAGAATTACCCCCATGATGGCATACCATTTGCAAAAGTAGACAACTCATGGTTTTGCAAATGGGGTATGTCCAGTCTTTTTTAGTAGCCCCGTAGTCACAAACACTGGCCAAAATTGGCATTCAAATTAGGTTTTTTTTGCATTTTTCACACACATACAAATTAGAATGCTAACTTTTGCCAGTGTTTGTGACTAAGAGGCTACTAAAAAGACTGGATATACCCCATTTGCAATACCTTGAGTTGTCTGCTATTGAAAATGGTATGCCATCATGGGGCTAATTCTCATTCCTGGGCTACCATATGGTCTCAAAGGCAATATAACCAATCAGGTAAATTTCAATGTGAAAAAACTGAAAAATGTATCATGCTATATTTGACCCTGTAACTTCCCAAAACACCATAAAACCTGTACACAGGGGGTACTGTTTTACATGTGAGACATCACTGAATACAAATATGTATTTTTTTTTTGCAGTAAACACAAACAGTATGACATTCACAGTTAAAATGTCATGCAAAACTAAAAATATCACAATTTCTTAATTTCTAACTTTTTTTATATTTTATTCATATTAAATTATGTTTCATAGCTAAATATTTGATGATAAATGAAAGCCCTATTCCTCCATAATAAAATGATATGTAATAAGTCTGGGTGCACTTAATATGAAAGAGGTGAATTACGGTTGAACAGACATATAGTCAAATTCCAAGTTTTGTTTACATTTTATTTTGATCAAAACGTGTACATTTGGCTCAGTCCTTAAGGGGTTAAGGGCCACATTTTCCATAATGGACAGCTTGCATCGCCTGCCAAGTTTAATCATCACTGTACTGCAAAGAACATTTTAGTAATGCTTCTTTCACATGTGTGATTGTTTAATTTCCTTCTCAGTGTAGTTTTCTACATATCACATTATAGCAAGGGTACTTCACCAGGCCTTGAGGCCACACACTCTCTTGATATCCCAATTTAAAAGCAGGTGAGCTAATCAGTTTCAGTGATTTATGGTTGACCCACCTGTGTGTAGATATTTAGTAATCTAGACCTATGCATGGCCCTCAAAGGCTTCTTGTCCACCTCTGACATGGTGTTATATATTGAACATTATTTGAAGGGGGAAATTGAATAATCACCCCCACATGTTCAAGTAGCTTTACAAAACAATACTGTATAAAATAGCAGTAGCTGTTTTTATACAATCAATTATTACGAGAGCAATATTAGGTTCCACCAATGAAAGATCTTTCATGAGAAGGAGCCATAAGGTTTGCTTCCTAAAATAAAAATGAATAAATAAATACATTGATGCTGTTTCCTCTATTTTTCTTCACTCATTGCAACAATGAAGAACAAATGTTGTCACTTAAATTTAGCTTGCCTACCACTTGACCTTTTAGTTGCATCGTACCAACGACACATTGAATGAAATAGATTGCAATGTATTGACAGGCTGCATAAGGAGAAACATCCGTTTGAAGAAATATTGTTTAGAAATCCATGCATTTTTTTAACTGTTTATTCTTAGCTAGTGGGGTCATTACTGCACTGCTGGTAGCGTAGTATATCTCATGTGCTAGTTTAAAACAGCACTGATACTGCACAACTTTTTTAAATCTTTTTTTTTCTTTGATTTTACTTTTTATTTATTTTTTAAAATTCACTTCAGTTTTGTATATGAGAAAAAGTAAGGGCTACTTATTTTTCTTACATGGCGCATGATCTCTGGCAATTTTTTAATATGGCTGGGGCTTAAGCAAGGTTCCTTTTCAGCTATCAAATTAGCTTACCCACAATCCATCAGTCAAAGTATTCAAACAGAAGTGTAGACTGAAGGCATCATAGACAGAGGAGAGAAAAATGGTGGCCAAACTGTGACTATAGCAGAGTTGGACACTTTTTGTTTTAAACTATCTCCATTTGCCTAAATGTTGTCATTCAGATTTCAGTTTGATACAATTTAAATTTTAATGAATACAAGCCTTTGAATCATTTTATGTAACACGTTTGAACAGAAAAAATACAATGGTGGTTTGGTGTTTCCTAAATACTAGAAAGGTTAATCCTTTCTGTTAACACCAGTTCCTTATTTGTGACATGAGGTCACATTTTTAGGAATTGCTTTTTTTCTTATTCTCTTACAGTCAATCAGATATGCAACTTGCAGTTTCAACCATCAATCAGATCTGGTGGCCACTCTGTCAGCACCCTCTGCAGGATAGTATTGATCCTGATCAATGCATACTCACTCTCAACTGTGAGCAAGATCTATGCTTACCTTTGATTATGGTTTTATACTTTCCAGCTATACTAGATATTGACTATACTTGCAACTATTCCCTCAAAATGAACCTCTTCACGGAAGCTTCTTAATTAATCTTCCTAACCTGCCATCAGTAAATTGAATGCTAAAACTCTCTACCACCATGTCATTGCATAATCACATGTCAAAACGTTTCCATAGAAATTCACAAATTTTAACATTACGGTGGCTCAACCTAAGGGATATTTGTTGGGCAAGTTCCTGAAAGTGGTGCCTTTAGCAGGAACATTCTATTTGTATCCATGCTTATTAATCCACTTTTGCAACTTTGGCCATAAATGCCTTTTATAAATTCTTCACATTAACCTAAAATGTTGCCCAATGCATATAGCTTCTCATTTTGTAGCCCCGATATCCTATTATTTTCTACTACTTTCTACTCCTCAAAGGAACAACATAACCACCAAAACAACTTTAGTTTAATGAAGCAGTTTTTTGTGTATAGAACATGCTTTTGAAGTTTCATGGATCAGTTCTCTGCCATTTAGAAATTAAATCACTTTTGTTTCCATTTATGCAGCCCTACCCACACCTCCCTTGGCTGTGACTGACACAGCCTGCATGGAAAAAAATGATTTAATTTTCAATCAGATCATAAGTTTTTATCTCCTGCTCTGTAAAATAAATCACATATATGAGGCTCCTGAAGACTCTAGCATACAATTAAATGAGCAGTAGGTAAGAAATTATGAAGTAAACAGAATTTGCAATAAAGAAGGTGCAAACATTAGATTACACTTTACAGGAAGTGTTTTGAAAGACTGTGCAAGTCACATGCAGGAAGGTGTGACTAGGGCTGCTAAACAAAGTGATTTAACTCCTAAATGGCAGAGAATTGAGCAGTGAGACTGTAGAGGCATGATCTATACACCAAAACCGCTTCATTAAGCTAAAATTATTTTGGTGCCTCCAGTGTCCCTTTAATAAATTTGTGTCTGGATCATATTGTAATTTAAAACAAAGTTCTACTTGTGGATCTATTCCCACTTCCCTGCTGTATGTAGACTGTTGTAAACAGTGTTTGATACACTATCTGTCTCTACCAGTATATTACATTTGTTTGTATAACTTTTCCATTGTACAGTGCAAAACTTTCTTTTGGCATGTTATAAAATTATAAAATCATTTAACAATATATACCCTCTAAAGTTTGTTCTGAATAAGGCCACTTCAAAGTAAAATATACATATTTTCAATACCCACACCAATCATAATTTGCGGATATAGTTTGTTCCCTTCTAGAATTCATGTATTTTAAAAAGAATCTGCCTTTTCATGTAACACATTACCTTATTAAATCTAGCCCTGTTTATTAGTCATATTTAGTAAGTTCACTTCCATAGGTCAAAAGAAACAGTTGTGCATCCAAACTCTTTAACTAAATTGTTGTCAAAACAATCATAGTAATTTTGCGATCACGCCTTTTCTTTACAATAAATGCCTGTTTCATTTATATGCTAATTGGCGTGAAAGTGTCACCGCTGGGCAGTGTTTGTTTGTCTGTCGTTCCATGTATCAATCTTTTAAGCATGTCTGTTTGGCTATCAGTACTTTATGCCAACTTTGCTATTATCATGAATATATTTACATACAGCAATTCAGCATCTATATACCTAAATACCTGCCTCTTTTGTGTATATAGTTTTGTTTGCTATCATTGTGTATCAATGCTAATTTAGAGTGAGATAATGAGAAGTGGTAAAAGAAGCAATATTGAACACAAACAAAAGTGACAAGTGAACAACAAAAATGTACTATTGTAAAAAATATTGCAACGTTTGTATTTGAAAAACAAACAAAATGCATAATACTTTCAAAGATTATTTGAAATATGTTTTTCTAAAGAACATTCTTGTGCGGAGAGATTGTTTACATATTAGTGCGTTGAAAGGTAAACAAGATTGTGTTGTATTTTCAAAAAGTGTAAAAATGTAAGTACCGTGCATTATGCCAGATAATTAAAATGTAGATTTCAGTATCGATGCTTTCTTTTGTTATGTCTCTAAATACTTTCAAGCTAGTTGTCTTTTCAAACATGTGGTCAGCTGTTGTATTCACATATGGTCAAATGATCAAAGACTGAACTCCTCTCTAATTGTCCCCTGCTGCTAGTCTACTCTGTCCGTGATCAAGGCCACAGCAGGTGATGAGATATGCATGAGAACAGCCTAGGAGGAAAATTCAGCAGTGAGAGGCCCAGCCTGAATGAAATAAAGACTTTCAGTACATCACTCTGACAGTATAGGGCCAGAGAAAATGTCTACAACTCCTGTTTGTTGTTAATATAATCTACACAGATTTTTCACCAACACATAAATCACAGCAAGTTGATACATTGTTGCATTCTATTGAAGAGCATGTAATGTTTGTTTACTAAGCATGCAAGAGATCCGCTAAATAAAACGGTTTATAGTGTTTCGCGTGTTTGTGGAAATCTTTGTGATTTTTTTTTTCACTTCTGTCTGGCTTTGTTTGTCTAGAGTTAACTTTGCCAGATGGCTCTTTATTGTCATTGGTGTATACATCTCCCTACAAGATCAGTTTGAGACCAAATGTTGTGAAGAGTGTTAAATGCTTATAGGATTTATTTTAAGCCAATCCACAATTTGTAGAACATTCATATTGGTCTTGTCACAGAGGCCTAGTGCCAACGCAAGACTTGCTTTCTTAAATGAACTTCACAATCAAATGAATAAAATAAATACAAATCTATTTATTAAATCAGTCTGCAACCGAAAAAATATACAATATACTATATTATTATACACACGTGCTCATAATATATTTTACATATTATTGTCACTAATAATGTGTTAATTATGATTTATTGTCAGAAAAGCTGTTTATTACTTTGAAATCCATGTGTAGTGATTTCACAGTGTTACACCGCAGAGACTTTGTAGAGATATATAAACAGAGATAGACTGGACATATGTTTGTATAGTGGAAAATCCATTGTTATTTAATATAGCTAGTTTTCCAGCTTAATATCGATATCTATGAAATAACAAAGAAATATCTCATTCATATCCTGGCTAAAAAACAAATCTAAGTTTGAAGACAATATGACAAATTGTGGGGTGAAAACATTAACACAGTGAATTATGTTTTAAATGTGAGAAAGGATATAGCAATGACTATCATTTTGATCTGCAATGTAAAACATTGCTCTTTTGTACATACAGAAATGTTTACATTGCAGAGCGAAGCACACGTTTAGTGGTAGCTGTGTTCCTGACAGCCACTAGAGGGTGCTAAGATGTGTATCAAAGGGAAGCACAGGATTCAATACTTTACTATGAGAAGCATTGGCTTGAACAAGAAAATGAAGAGGAGACAGTCTGTAAGAAAACGACACAGGAGGTGGAGCGGGAGGAGGCTATGAGTGAGTTAATTTATTTGAGGAGGGCCTGAATATAAATAGTGAGTTGAACATTTTGTTTTCTTAACCCTATAATGTTCATTTAATATAAAGGTCTAAGAAATTATATCATATTATATATCAAGAGCAATAACTTTACACTTTAAAATTGTACAGGCTGAATTTTAATTAAGATACATTATCTTACAGTGGGCTAAAAATATGGGCTGAACGACATAACTCAGCCAAGGTTGCCATTATATTTAATCTTTTCTACATCATTTTCATTTTTGTCTATATTCTATCAAAATAACACCAAACAAATGTGCTTCTGCAAATTATTCCCCTCCTTCGTGTTCTCCTTGGAACAACAATGAAATCAGGAAAAGTCACAATATATATCAGGAGTGGTACTCTCCAGTAGTTCCCCTGACAAATGACCATAAAGGCTCATAGCATTAAACTATACCTAAAATGTATTCATAGCATATGTTCACTGAATACCACACTCACATTTTCCAAATCACCATAAAACAGTGCATATGGCTTAAAACACAGATAAAATCAGCCAGAGCCTTTAACCCAACACATTTTGTTTATAGGAGACTTTCTTAAAGGGACACTCCAGGCACCCAGACCACTTCTGCCCATTCGAGTGGTCTGGGTGCCATCTCCCAATACTCTTAACCCGGCAAGTGTAATTATTGCAGTTTTTTATAAACTGCAATAATTACATTGCAGGGTTAACTCCACCTCTAGTGGCTGTCTACTAGACAGCCACTAGAGGGCACTTCCTTGTCCACAGCACATAAAACCTGTGCTAGAGCGTCGCTGCATGTCCTCACGCTGTGTGAGGACCTCCAGAGTCGCTCATTTCCCCATAGGAAAGCATTGAAAAGCATTTTCAATGCTTTACTATGGGGAGCTCTAATGCGCATGCGCATTAGGTCTCCCCGGCCGGTAGGCGGGATCAGTCTCACACACCGGCCGACGCAATCACTGGGAGGAGCAGCAGTGGAGGAAGAAGCAGTGATGTGGGACATGTCGCTGCCTCTGGTAAGTTACTGAAGGGGTTTTCACCCCTTCAGCAACCGGGGATTGGGGGGTGGGAGGCAGGGGGAACCTGCAGTGCCAGGAAAACGTATTGTTTTCCTGGCACTGGAGTTTCCCTTTAACCCCTTAAGGACCAAACTTCTGGAATAAAAGGGAATCATGAGATGTCACACATGACATGTGTCATTAAGGAGCTAAAGGTATAAGGGTCACAGAATCTATAGCTCTGATTTATATGGTGTTTTTTTCCATGTGCAGTATCAGATTTTTTTTTTCCCATAACCAATAGAATTGGGTATTTTCAATGTCTTCCAATATGTGTTTCAACTTAGAATATAAACTTTGGTTTGTCTGACTCTATTTGATTCAGTATTCATCCATGCGATATTTTGGTTCGGAAACATTTTGTCCACACAATTGTTTCAGGAAAAACTATTAAGACAAATCAAAAGGGTGCAAACATAGGTCAATCAGTGCACCAATAAGTGCATTTTCACACCATTTGTCTAACAGATTTAGTGAGAAAAGTAACCATTAAATGGAAAAAGAGGAGAATCAGTAAATAATAACCATATGTATTATTATGGTTGTTATATATATGATATATAAACATATAACTATAGATTTCTTATTACTCTTCCCTTTTTCTCTCTATTGATCACTCCTCACTTGATCTTTGATAAAATTAAGATTTAGCAACTGTCCCCTATCAATCATCTTTTTTTGGTGCCACGGATGGAACCCAGAATCACGAAACAACAAAACATTCTTCTGAATTGTCCTTTTTGTTTGTTTTGTAGTTTGTCCATATAGTGTTTGGGAATTCGGGATTTCAGACGAAATGCTGAATGTCCAAAATTAGGATGAATTGCAACTCGATGGAAACCCAATACCCTAGTTTAATTATTACATATATCTGCACCTCGTTCAGAATAATTTATAGGAAAATAACTTAATCTCATAACCATAATCTTTTTATTTTCTGTAGGTGATATAATGTGTATGTGGTTAGGGGATGTAGTGTATCTGTGTGTGTGTGTGTGTGTATCTGTGTGTGTGAATTTTAGGGGTAGAATAGGGGCTTATGTAAAGAGGTGATAGGGGAGCAGTTTTTCATATATTTCATATTATTATTTTTATTTATTTATTGCTTTATGGTCTCTCATTCTTGCTTCTTGCCTTGGACCACGGAGGGGGATGGGGGGAATTGAGATCCCTGTTGATCTGCTGGTGAGTGACCCTAGCCAGGATCTCTCTTGAATGAAGACTGAGTTTGCTGTTCTTGTAAGCTGCAGCAATGTATGGTATGAGATAATTACCAAACTAACTCACAGTAATAATCTGAATTATTTGCACCAGGCAGAGATATAGGCTAGAGTCTTCCAGTGTCACAAGTATTTACCCAATATGCAGAGTGTAACCCTAAATTAAGATCATATTACTGGTCCTTAAAGTGGTCAGACTTGGCATAACCAGACAAAGAATAGTGACATACAAGTCATGTATAATAGGAGCCAGAAGTCAGGAGAGCGAGAGACAAAGCAAAGTCAGGGGTACCAGGAAAAAGAGTTGGAAAGTGTAGTCAAGTGAAAACTTGTAGACAGTAATATAATAAAAAATGAGCTATTGGCACAGGAAAGGAACCACAAAAGGGCACTAAACCACTACCAATAACTTATATTTATATGTGTGGTGTATTAGCGTCATAGCCACGCCTCCAAAAAGTAATGGGTCATTGAAAATGACGCAATTCTAAATTGCAAGCATGATACCGTCAACGTGCACACATCATCGTCATCAAAGGGGGTGGAGTCATAGCTTCTGGCATCTGAATCACCAGTAGATGACTCAGAGCCAGGAGAAAGAGCATGACTCCTTTCCAGTGCTTTATGTGATTGCTGCAAGGAGACCACCGAGAGAAGTATCCTGACACTCCGGCACTACCCTGCCATAGAAAGCTGCACTGATCTCTCCTCACGGGCCTGCTCATAGCTGTATATATACAAACTCTACTAAAATGCATGAAACACTTCAAGAAAATGATTTATTTTTACCCTTAAATAAAAGTGCTGACACAGTCACTTCTTAAAAGTTCTTACATTTTATTTTAATTTAAATAAAAAAATAGGGATGGGAGGGGTATTTCAGGACCGATTTTACTTTGGTGTTGCAGTTGTTGATAGAAGATGAAATCGATGTGGATTTCTGCCCTTTATGGACAAATTTCTCCAGGTAACAGACCAACTGACCTGTTCCTTACTGGTTTACCAATTTTGAGTGGTGGTGATAGAGAAAGTTGGGCTAACCTATCTCCAGCAGTCTCAGTCAATCCTTGTCCTCATAGTCATAGTCATTTCATACATGTGCCTGCTAATACTTTGTATATATAGCCCTTCATTATTTTAGTGCTATGCATGGGCCAGGTTTTGAGTGACAGAAAAGCCCTCATTTGTTTTATTAAAAAAGGAAGCAGGGGAAGATACCAACAGACTTTGTTTATGTACTACAAAAAGCTGTAGTTGTTATTGTGGTTAGAAGGCATTTTTTTTGCATTAAAGCTGTATGAAACTGGTCTAATCATCATTATTGGTTTCAAAATCCAAATCCTTACAAAAACGCAGAATAAAGTCAAATTATGCATCTTTATTATATTAGTGGTTGGATAAAAATTTTGTAGGAAACATTTTAATCTATAGTTTCGCAGCGCAAGGAGAAAATTGTACAACTTTGTTTTCATAGCTGAAGTAAATAAAAAACATTCTATTTTATTGTTTAGAGATTTTACATATTACAATGGTTTACTCATTCAGATTTTTTTGATAAGCAGTAGCACTTTGTTTCCAAAAAGACCACCCACCTTACACTTAATCATGTGTTATCCATGAACATAATAGAAGTACTTTATTTTCTCAAAAACCAGGCCTCCCACACATCTGATCACCATAAAAGTTCATGCCGTGCCCTTTATGTATATATGTGCCCCTGCTTTTATGGATTACCCTGGCACTTTATGAAAATACATAAATCATATCCAAACATTTAGTTTCTAATAAGGTGATAAAGTGCATTTTGTTGTAACCACATGTCTCCAGACATTTCTAGTGCATTAATTTACTACAAACCTGGACATAATGTAAAACCTTGTTACAACAATAGCATATATGTTTATTAATACAACACTTGGAACTGTTTAACTAGGAATTATATCTTCATGAAGGCAGTGGGAATTACATGTTTATGTTACTAGTAAGTCTATTATTATTTGATTTATAATTCTAAAATAGCACACTTATCATGACATATCCTATACATGAATAATTATTCCTCCATCTATAAACACATTAAACATTTAAAATATGTTGTTAAGCTAGGCTTAATTTAGCCACTGGGGATGTTTCCCTGGATAACTGGTACACTGGTGGGAAGAAAGAGGAAGAGCATGAAGGGATGAGATCAGATATTTTTATCGAGTAGGACTGGTGAAGAGGAAGTAATGTATTTATATTGAGTTTTTTTTCCTTTTTGAAATTTGCAAAATATCTTGAGGAATGTTGCTCTATGTAATCAAAACAAGCAGAAGGAACTATCCTTGAAGCCATTTTTCAAGGGTCTGCTTGTAGTTGGCGTAATTAGGTTGTGCCTGTGGTTGCAGCTAGTGTGTGCGTGGTTTTTATCATTGACCTGCATTTAGTTATGTTTTGTTTGATATATGTTTATATGTAGTATGATGAAGGTTACTTACTAGAGGAGGCCTAATTCAAAACATAATAATATAGCCTGGATTGGATTATTGGCATTCTTTTTTAATATACAAAAATATGTGACAGTTTCATACTTTATTTTCTATTTTACTCTCTCATAATTAATTACATTACTCTCTCAACCTCCCTTTCAAGCATTCCCTACCACTTATAAAAGCTTTTCCCACCTCTTCTTTTCCACTCCTCTCCTAAGTTATCTTCCCATTGTCCTCTCCACCCCTTCACTGATCTCCTTTCTTTCTCACTTTCTATATCATCTTCACTTTTCTATGTTATTCTTTTCTCTCTCTCTTCCATTGCCCCCAGATGCCTTAAAAGGAAACTATAGTGTCAGAAAAACAAACTTGTTTTCCTGGCACTATAGCTTCCCTCTCTGTCAAGGCTCTCTCCCATGGCGCACATCCAATTACGTGGGTCCAGCGCCAATGTACCATGGCATCAACAACAGCCAGTGTGGGAGACCTTACCGCAGGGGCCGTCGTGGTCGTGGTGCTGTGATTCCCTTTGGCCCTAGAATAATGCCCACTGTTCAGAGGCCACGTACCCTGAACTCGAAAAGTTCTGAGGACATAGTTGACTGGCTAACACAGGACACCCAATCTTCTACAGCTTCCGCTCGGAAGCTTGACGCACCATCCTCTTCCAGCTTAGCTTCAGGCATCTCTCAAGTTACCACTCGCCCGCCTGCCGCCACCACCAACACTAGCACCACAGCAGCTTCACTTGGTATGTCAGAGGAGTTATTTACACATCAGTTGGAAGAAATGAGTGATGCGCAACTATTATTGCCAGAGGATGTAGATAACAGGGATATGTCTCAGTCAGGCAGCATTACACACATGGACATACAGTGTGATGATGATGATGTTGTACCCACTGCTGCTTCCTTTGCTGAGTTGTCAGATACAAGTGAAGCGGTTGATGATGACAATGCGTCCGTGGATGTCACGTGGGTGCCCGCTAGAAGAGAAGAAGAACAGGGGGAAAGTTCAGATGGGGAGACAGAGAGGAGGAGGAGGAGACAAGTTGGAAGCAGGGGGAGGTCGTCGCAAGGAGCTAGTGGCACAGTCAGACAGCATGCATCGGCACCCGGGGTCAGCCAGACAGCACGCCAATCAACGCATGCTGTTGCCACCACCAGAATGCCGTCATTGCAGAGCTCAGCAGTGTGGCATTTTTTTGTGTGTCTGCCTCTGACAACAGCGATGCCATTTGCAACCTGTGCCAAAAGAAAGTCGTGGGAAGTCCAACACCCACCTAGGTACAACTGCTTTGCGAAGGCACATGATCGCACATCACAAACGCCTATGGGATCAACACATGAGTACAAGCAGCACACAAACTCAAAGCCGCCATCCTCCTCCTGGTCCAGCATCTTCAGCCACGTTAACCACTGCTGTCCTTCTTGCCCCCTCTCAACCATCCGCCCCTCTGTCTCTCGTCTTGAGCAGTACCTGCTCATCTGCCCACAGTCAGGTGTCTGTCAAGGACATGTTTGAGCGTAAGAAGCCAATGTCACAAAGTCCCCCCCTTGCCCAGCGTCTGACAGCTGGCTTGACTGAACTCTTAGACCGCCAGCTTTTACCATACAAGCTGGTGGAGTCTGAGGCGTTCAAAAAATTTTTAGCTATTGGGACACCGCAGTGGAAGGTACCCGGCAGAAAATTCTTTGCACAAAAGGCAATCCCCAACCTGTACTCGTTTGTGCAAAATGAAGTAATGGCATGTCTGGCACACAGTGTTGGGGCAAGGGCCCATCTGACCACTGATACCTGGTCTGCAAAGCATGGTCAGGGCAGGTATATCAACTACACTGTGCATTGGGTAAACCTGCTGATGGCTGCCAAGCATGGAATGCGTGGCTCTGCAGAGGAGTTGGTGACACCGCCACGACTTGCAGGCAGGCCTGCTGCCACCTCCTCTACTCCTCCTACTCCACCCTCTTCCATAACCTCCTTGGTTGAGTCCTCTTCTGCTGCTGCGTCTTGCTCCACATCAACGGCACCCCCCCAGCTCCCCAGGTACTATTCCACATCCCGGATACTGCAGTGTCATGCCGTCTTGGGGCTGACTTGCCTGAAAGCAGAGAGTCACACCGGATCAGCACTCCTGTCTGCCCTGAAGGCACAGGTGGATCAGTGGCTGACTCTGCACCAACTGGACATCGGTAAAGTGGTTTCTGACAACGGAAGAAATTTGTTGGCGGCATTGCATTTGGGCAAGTGGACACATGTGCCGTGCATGGCACATGTGTGTAATCTGATCGTACAACGCTTTGTGCATAAGTACCCAGGCTTACAGGACGTCCTGAAGCAGGCCAGGAAGCTGTGTGGCCATTTCAGGCGTTCCTACACAGCCATGGTGCACTTTTCAGATATCCAGCGGCGAAAAAACATGCCAGTGAGGCGCTTGATTTGCGACAGCCTGACACATTGGAATTCAACACTCCTAATGTTCGACCGCCTGCTCCAACAAGAAAAAGCTGTTAACGAGTATTTGTATGACCGGGGTGCTAGGACAGCATCTGCTGAGCTGGGACTTTTTTTGCCACGTTACTGGACGCTCATGCGCAATGCCTGTAGGCTCATGCGTCCTTTTGAGGAGGTGACAAACCTAGTCAGTCGCACCGAAGGCACCATCAGCGGAAAAAAACATCATACCATTTGTTTTCTTCCTGGAGCGTGCCCTGCAAAGAGTGCTGGATCAGGCCGTAGATGAGCGTGAAGAGGAAGAGTTGTGGTCACCATCACCACCAGAAACAGCCTTATCAGCATCGCTTGCTGGACCTGCGGCAACGCTGGAAGAGGATTGTGAGGAAGAGGAGTTAGAGGAGGAATGTGGCTTTGAGGAGAAGAAGGAAGACCAACCACAACAGGCATCCCAGGGTGCTCGTTGTCACCTACCTGGTACCCGTGGTGTTGTGCATGGTTGGGGGGAAGAACATACCTTCAGTGAGATCACTGAGGACGAGGAACAGGACATGAGTAGCTCGGCATCCAACCTTGTGCAAATGGGGTCTTTCATGCTGTCGTGCCTGTTGAGGGACCCTTGTATAAAAAGGCTGAAGGAGAACGACGTGTACTGGGTGTCCACGCTAGTAGACCCGGTATAAGCAGAAAGTGCCTGAAATGTTACCGAATTACGGCAAGTCGGAAAGGATGCAGCAGTTCCAAAATCAATTAAAAAGTATGCTTTACACAGTGTATAAGGGTGATGTCACATCACAACTGGAATCTAACAGGGGAAGAGGTGAAAGTAATCCTCCTCCTCCCACGACCACGCTGGCAAGGACAGGATGCTTTACAGACGTGTTGTTGATGGAGGACATACGGAGCTTTTTAAGTCCTATGCATCGCCACAGCCCTTCGGGGTCCACCCTCAGAGAACGACTCGACCGACAGGTAGCAGACTACCTCGCCTTAAATGCAGATATCGACACTCTGAGGAGCGATGAACCCCTTGACTACTGGGTGTGCAGGCTTGACCTGTGGCCTGAGCTATCCCAATTTGCGATAGAACTTCTGGCCTGCCCCGCTTCAAGTGTCCTGTCAGAAAGGACCTTCAGTGCAGCAGGAGGTATTGTCACTGAGAAGAGAAGTCGCCTAGGTCAAAAAAGTCTAGATTACCTCACCTTTATTAAGATGAATGAGGGATGGATCCCGAAGGGACTGACAGTGGGCGATACATTCGACTGATGAGGGGGACGTAACAGGGTGTCGCGACTGCCGGCCCGCCGCGTGATATTTAAATCCCTAGCTCACCCTAGTACCTTGCCTTGTCGTGGTTTCCTGTTCCTGGCTTCCTGAGAGTGCTTTATCATTGTGAATCTGATTTCCTGGTATCATGATCTTGGCTTTTCCCTGGTTATTCTGAATTCTGGTTTCCCTGACTTGGCTTGTGTAAACGGTATTGTGTATTTTCTGGCTTCCTTGACCTCGGCTTTCCCTTTGACCATTCTCTGTCTCTAGCGTATTAGTCTGGCCATTCTAAGGTCCAGTTTACGCTCTGTCCTTTTATTTCCCTTTTCTTGCCTATGTATATGTTTACATAGTTTCTGCGTGCTGGACCACACTAGTAGTCGTGACATTGGGATTAAACTGATAAGAATAGTATTACTTAACACACCACTCCTATCTGGTGGCACATTAGATTGCACGTGCAGTGCCCCAAATTTGAAGAAGAAGGACCGACCAAGCATCTTTTTCCATCTCCCGTTTCCTAAAATTGATGCCATATACACGTCCCCTGATAGGGGACGTAACAGGGATTAAACTGATAAGAATAGTACTACTTAACACACCACTCCTATCTGGTGGCACATTAGATTGCACGCGCAGTGCCCCAAATTTGAAGTAGGAGGACCGACCAAGCATCTTTTTCCATCTCCCGGTTCCTAAAATCGATGCCATATACACGTCCCCTGATAGGGGACATAACAGGGATTAAACTGATAGAAATAGTACTACTTAACACACCTTATAATAATGCAGAGAGAGGCAATGCAGAGAGAGGAGTCTGAAGAAGAGGAGTCAGAGGAGGAAGGTGGCTTTGAGGAGGTGGAAGACCAAACACAGCAGGCGTCCCAGGGGGCTTGTTGTCACCTTTGGTGTTGTACGTGGCTGGGTGGAGGAAGAGACCTTCAATGACATCAGTGAGGACAAAGAACGGGACATGGCTAGCTTGGTATCCAACTTTGTGCAAATGGGGAGTTTGCGGTTATGCAAAGTTCAGTTATCATCATCAGTTTTCATTTCTGTTGCTGTTTTTACTCTGAACTAGGATCATACGAAGTGTAGACATACAAGGTAAAACAATTCTACATCATTCAAAACCACTGAATTAATATATATGGCTATAGGAAATGCCAAGCATACTTGCATGTGGTTAAACAGGCTTTCTAAATTAGAATTTCTCTGATAACATTGATAATGACAGGAGTTGTTTACCCATGCAATCTGCTCATAATCCCATCTACTGCTTACCACTACTATTACTGTGTAATCCTTAAAATTGTTTAATCTGGCATCAGCATCCTATACTATAGCATACTACACTCTTTTTTTATGAACATTGTGTAATTTAAATATACTACCATCATGGGAGCAAAAATATTATGAAAATATTAAGGAATGCAAATTTATATTTCTGATACAAAAATGTATAACCCCTTTATTGTATTAAGTATGCACACTTATTAGGCATTTTTTTAAATTGTTTTTAATATTGTTTTAGTCTAGTTTTATTCTGCACGTGCAATAATAGCGTAATTTTCATATGTTCATATGTTCATGTGTACAAGAACTATTTCATTCATATTAAAACACTCATAGAGCAAGTGCCCATATCCCACCATATCCCACCAAAATAGATTGCACTAATTATACATTGCAAGTGGGGAACATGGGCCAGATTAAAACACCAGTTACAAAGTAACATTGACAACAATTCACCTGAAACCATTAGTTGCATGGAAGGACCTATAAATAGATGGACTGATTATTTATTTATTACTGGCATTTATAAAGCACCAACATATTCTGTAGCGCTGTACTATTGGGAAAGCAATACAATATATACAATATAAAAAGACCAACACAAAAGGCAGATGGCCCTGCCCCTGAGTTTATAATCCAAAGGTAAAAATAGGGAAATGAGACAAGAGGTAGCAGAGGAAAAACTTTTGATGGTAAAACTTTTATTGTTCTGAATTTAAGAAGCCATTTTCAGCGAAACCTGTCTCTGGAACCTTTGTTATATATTTTTGAATTATATTTTTAATGTTATAATAAAGTATATACTTTTTATTATTTCTGTTTTGGCCATTAAGTTCCTGAGCTGTTCAAAGAAGGGAGTGTAGTGCCTATATACTGAGCCAATCAAACCAATCCACAGGCACTTGCTTTGTGAGTATTTGACTTATCTAAAGTGTATTTTAATAGTTCATGCAATGTTGCACTATTAAATTAGTTTTTTTTTTTTAGATCTCCCTGTATTGTATATTTATTTATTTTTATTTGACAAAATACAGACATAACAATCCAATACAATAATTTACATCAATATCGCAAATTTAGTCTTGTTATCCAGCTCACTTATTGGATTTAGATACTTTAAATTTATAACACCAACAAACATAGACAGACGGAGCAGACAAGATCACTGGTCACTTGAGGAAGATATTTATAAATAAGAGAGATATGATATTTAATGAGCAAGACCAGTTCCTTCGTTGTTACCTCTTATCTTGGAACCAAACTATATAGCTTCACTTTGTGTATTTAGATTCTTCTTGACCTTTCTGCGGCTTTTGACACTGTTGATCATCAACAGCTTCTTCTCATCCACCGCAATATCAGTCTACAAGATATTGCTCTCTCCTGGTGATCCTCCTACCTCTCCCGGCGCTCTTTCAGTGTTTCTTTCTCTTGCTCTGCTTCTTCTCCACCACTCCTCTCGGTTGGTGTCCGTCAAGGTTCAGTCATTAGTCCCCTACTGTTCTCCATCTATACTGCCTCTCTTGGTAAACTCATTAGCTCATTTGGCTTCTGATATCATTTCTATGCGGATGACATGCAAATCTATCTGTCCTCTCCTGATCTCTCCCCGTCCCTCTTGACTAGTGTCTCTGACTGCCTCTCTGCTATTTCTAACTGAATGGCTGCCTACTTCCTTAAACTCAACTTGACCAAAACTGAAATTCAGTTTTTTCCTCCCTCAAGTGTTACTACTCCTGTGTCTGTCTCCCTCCAAGTCCATGGTGCTACCATCAGCTCCACTACACAGGCTCGCTGCTTAGGTGTTCTCTTTGACTCCGACCTCTCCTTCACACCTCATGTTCAGTCTATTGCTAAATCCTGCCACTTCCATCTCAAAAACATTCCGCTCATCCGACCCTACTTAACGCCAGATGCGACTAAGGTGCTGGTCCATTCCACTGTCCTTTCTCGCCTTGACTACTGTAATCCACTTCTCAGTGGTCTTACATGCTCCCAACTCATGCCGTTAGAGTCCATAATGAATTTGGTGGCGAGACTCATCATCCTGTCCGCCCGCACCTCCCACGCCTCACCCTTCCGTCAGTCCCTACATTGGCTTCCTGTAAAATATAAGGCTCAATTTAAAATTCTTGTTCTTGCTTTCAAATCTCTACATAATGCTGCTCCCACCTATCTATCCTCCCTAATACACAGGTATGTCCCGTCTAGGCCCTTACGCTCTGTTGAAGACTTACGTCTATCTTCTATCCGTACTCCCATCTCTGATGCTCGCCTTCAAGACTTCTCAAGGGCTGTACCGTTCCTGTGGAACTCATTTCCCTCCTCTGTTAGATGCTCACCCAGTCTCCACTCCTTCAAAAATCATTAAAACCCCACTTCTTCATAAAAGCGTATCAATTAAACTGTTAATAGCTCCTGACTGATTCCTCTCTTGCAACTGTCATTAGTCTAATACTATCCTTACCTTTTGTGCCCCACTCCCTCTAGCATGTAAGCTCATTGTGCAGGGTCCTCAACCCCTCTGTTTCTGTGTGTCCAACTTGTCTGGTTACAACTACATATTTGTTCGCCACCCACTGTAAAGCCCTGCGTAATTTGTTGGTGCTATAAAAATAATAACATAATAACATAATAATAGACAAACAAATGAATTAGAGCTACGTATGGCAAGTTCAATTTGAAATTAGAGTACCCAGCCAAGTTTGCTATTTTTTATTGTGCCATTCGTACTTTTCATAATATATTCCCTTCTACATTATATATTGATATTTAGGTTGATTTAAGATATAAGACCAGAAAGTGTTTTCTTGATTTTGCCAAAATCTAGAAATTGCAACTTTAGCAGCCATAGTCAAATGAGTTATTAAATATATTTTTTGAGTCGATATACCTAAAAGGTTAAAATAGTACTTGAAAGTAATTCCCAATTCATGGCCCACCAACTTAACAAATTATTTTATTATTCTATCCACATCGTATTCAGCAGATGGCAGTCCCACCAAATATGCTTTGAACTACCCATACAGCCCTTACACCTCCAACAAAGTGGAGTCTGCCGGATTTTCTTTATTCATAATTATAGGGGCAAGATGCCACTGATGGAATATTTTATAGTGAAGTTCGATAAGGTTCATCAATGTAATGTTTTTTTCACTGACGATATAGACTTATACCATTGATCAATATGTACAGGGTTTCGAAAATCAATTATTCCAAGCTTTAGGTTTTTCTTTTTTGTTGTGTATTCTCAATATTTCATAACAAAAGGAGATGGTCTTAGATACTATTCTTCTTTCTATATTTATTTATTTATTTATTTTTTTTAATGTATAATCTTTATTCGGAGTCATCAACTCCGCTTTTTTTCTTTTTTTTAACACAATAGAATTGACAACAGAGAAAAATACAAATAACAAAACATCCCATATAAAACATGTACAGTAAGATATACATAACATCCTTAACATCATTACTTTTTCCATAAAAGTTTGAGGTAGTATAGTTACGTTTAGTAAAATACCTATGTTGTTTAAAAATCTCACTGTAAACAACTCACATACAAAAAGACATGACAGGACAAAACATCAAATGGTCATATGAGGTCACTCTTAATATAGTATCATTATCAACTTAGGCCCAGAGAAATTTAGGACATATATCTATAAGTCAACAGCAGCCTCCAACTTCGCCAACCAGGAGTTATAGCGTTCTTGGTATTTTATATTTAACCCAGCTTCCATTTTCAATTGATATTTAATTTGTTCCTTAACTATGGGCCAGGAGGGCACTAACTCCATTTTCCAATACCTTGCAATAGAAAGTTTCGCGGCTAGTAGTATATGCAAGATAACCGGCAATGAACTACCACTAACCTGGTGGATATCTAATTGCAAAAGGCATATCTGTGGTACCAAAGGTAAATCAATCAAAGTAATAAGTTTTATCCTGGATAAGATCATTTTCCAAAACTTCTGTATATACTTACAGTCCCACCATATGTGTAAATAGTTCCCAAATTCCACATTGCATCTCCAGCAATTGGCGTTACCTGAATTACTAAACTTCTTGATTTTACTGGGGACCATATACCACCTATTTATGATTTTAAAATGGCATTCCACCAGATTAAGACAGTGGATATGTTTATAGGTAAGGTTTAAAGCTTCTCTCCATTGGTTACAAGTAATCTGATTTCCCAAATCACTTTGCCAAGAATTAATTATAGCTTCTAAGGGTTCATCTGAGTTTTTCTGTAATAGGTTTAATCCCATAGATAATAGTTTTTTTGGAGAATCCCTATCGAGGATGTTTCCCATGTCCCTTAAGCGATCACACCTTTCTGTGGTAACATATTGGTGACAAAAGCCTTTTAGTCTAAGGTAATTGAAAGTCTCCTTATTGTCTATTTTATATGTTTGTTTTAAAGTTTGGAAATCCATCCATCCGTTTCTATCCCTTAAATCTTGAAATTTGTATATGCCTTTTTCAATCCAGCTTTTTACATTAAAATTAGTCATATAGTAAGCTATATTTCTTAAAGAAAGGGAAGGGATTAACTTATTATAAAGACCTAGTGAATTTTTAGTTTTTTTCCACCCCCTTAAAACATTATTCAGAATAACACTTGATGAAATGGGGCTTACTCTATGATCGGTTTGTAATTTTAGGGGCCAAAAGAGCACAGACAACTCTATCGGTGGATCCTCAGTTGAAATAAGATCTTGTTCTATTTTGTACCATATCTCATTCTTACTATAATTTAGTTGAGTAATGATTGCGTGTGTAAAGGTCGCAGCATTTTGGAAGTCTTTTAGAATAGGGACCCCCAGGCCCCCCTTTTTCACTTTTAAGGCTAAGCGTTTTTGGGATATTCTTGGAGGCTTATGTAACCATATAAATTTATTCAATAGGGATTGAGCTAAGGTCAACCAGCTGTCCGGGCACGGTAATGCCACCATTCTAAATAGATAAACCCATTTTGGGATAATATAAGATTTAACTACATTGATACGGCCCCACCATGAGATCTCTAAATTTTTCCAATTTTTTAGTTTCTTTGCCGTAGTTCTAAGAAGAGATAGGAAATTGAGTTCCATGATAATATTAACGTCATTTGCTATATCGATTCCCAAATAATTAAAAGAAACCTCCGCCCAATTAAATTCATATCTCTGCTTAAGTATTGCCCTTGTATTCTGAGGGGTATTCATTAGTAATGCAGTCGACTTATTGACATTAATTTTATAGCCTGAGTGTAAAGCGTATTCATCTAAGGTATTAAAGAAAGCTATAGAGGAGTTTAAAGGATCTGCTAGATTTAATACAATATCGTCAGCATACATTGTTAATTTAATGCAGTCATTTTTAAAATCAAGGCCCTTTATTGCCTCGTTTTTCCTTATTGCTACCGCTAGAACTTCTATTGTCAATAAGTAGAGAAGAGGTGAGAGCGGGCAGCCCTGTCTCGTCCCGTTTTTCAACGAGAAAAAATCTGAGCTGAATCCCGCTCCCATAACTCTTGCAGAAGGAGTTGAATACAAGGCCAGTATTGCTTTTCTTATATTCCCAAAAAAGCCAAAAGTTTGTAGGACCGCATCGAGGAAATCCCACCTGACCCTGTCGAATGCTTTCTCAGCATCTAAAGACAGGATCAGGAGGGTGTATTTCCTCGATTGGGCCCAATCTACTACATCTATGAGACGTCTGACATTATATGCCGAGGAGCGTTTGGAAATAAAGCCCACTTGGTCCCTATGAATTATATCTATCATAATTCCATTTAATCTACTTGCCATTATTGAGGAGTAAAGTTTTAAATCCTCATTCAATAACGAGATAGGTCTATAATTGGTTATTAACTCTGAGGACTTTTGTGGTTTGAGAATAGGGACCAAGTTAGCTCTCAGCATCTCCGGCGGGATATTACCTTTCAACATAAACTCGTTAAATATATCCCTTAAGATATTTGCTAAATTTTCTTTCAAAAATTTATAAAATTTATTTGTAAAACCGTCCGGACCTGGAGACTTAGAGATTTTCAATCTATCTATGGCTTGGTTGACCTCTTCCAGGTTTATAGGGTCATTTAAATTTTGTAGTTGAGATTTCGTTATTTTTGGCAGATTTAACTTCTCTAAATATTCTAAGAGATTAACTGAGGAATGTCTGTCTGGAAGATTGTATAGTTTAGTATAAAATGCTTGGAAAGCCTGACCTATTTTTTATGGATTCAAAAGAACCTTATCTTCTTGAATGATTTTAGTTACCCTCATCTTGGTAGAATCCTTCTTTAACCTATTCGAGAGTAATTTATCCGCTTTATTCCCCCTGTAATACCATGTCCTTCGTAATTTTTCTAACGAAAAATTTGCTTTCTGGATTAATAAATCGTTAATACTCTCTTTAATAATAGAGAGTTGTTTAGTAATATCTATAGATGGATTATTTTTATTTATATATTCTAATTGATCTAATTGTATATACAGGTGCGTAAGATTATTTCCCTTCTTTTTTTTTTCCTGGGACCCCATCTTAATAAAATGTCCTCGAATTGTACACTTATAGGCACACCATATAGTTGGTAATGGTAAGTCATCTTTAGTATTTTCTTCGAAAAATAAATTTGTAGTTGACTTAATTTGTTTTAAATATTCTGAAATACTTAATAGACGATCGTTTAATCTCCAATTTGATCTATTATCCTTCAAACCATCATCCAGAATCATCATTACCGCATTATGATCTGACCATGCAATATTTTTAATAAAAACTTTTTTAAGCATTTTGGATATGCTTGGGTCTGATATTATTAGATCAATTCTGGAATAAACCCGGTGAGCCCCAGAGAAACAAGTATAGTCATATTCCATAGGATGCAAAATCCTCCAAAGATCCAAAAGGCCCCTATTTTTTAACAAGTTGCTAAAGGATTTAGCAGAGGTTTTTAACTGTTTATTATATTGATCGTTAATTAAGCTTCTCCTATCTAGTTCTGGGTTGAGCATACAATTAAAATCCCCTAAATAGATTACCGTACCTTGTCTATTTCTATCTACTATATCCATTAGTTTCCTAATAAACTTAATCGGGGCTAAATTTGGGGCATAAAGATTCACTATCGTATAAATCCTATTATTTATTTCGCAAATTAATATATGATATCTACCTTCTGGATCTTGTATTTGATAAATAAATTTAAAAGCTAATCCAGAAGAGATGAGGGTCGCAACCCCTCTTTTTTTTTTATCATATAAGGAGGAGGAAAAAATAAATGGATAATCTTTAGAATTTAAACGTATTTTTCCTCTTTGCTCCCAATGTGTTTCTTGCAACGCGCATATAGAAATGGATTCATCTTTTAAAAACCTAAAGAGGATATTGCGCTTTTGTGGTGAATTTAAACCTCTAAGGTTCAAAGTTACTATTTTTATCCTTATTAATCCAGTTTAGAGTTGAACAATCTCCCTTGTGTCCAGCTATAGGGAGTAAACTCATCTTCCAAGACTCTAGAGAAAATATTACAATTTTTTATTAGATCTACCCCCCTTAGTTCAGGCTTACTATTTTTACCTAAATTAATCATATTTAGAATTGGGCAACTCATATAGAGCCAATCTCATGTAAAAGACCAAATATGACCAGACCATAACAGAACGACAGCACGTACATAAAACATTAAACCCCTGATGGTTCCCTACCCCTCCTCTCATGGGAGCCATCCCAAAGCCCTTTACTGATCGTAACCTACCCAAGGTATAAATCAGTCAAACTCAACCGCGTTAGCGGTTGGAGGGAAGCAGAGAAGAATTATACCTAATTATCGACCCGAGAGCCTCATAAATAAAAGCTCTATATAAAAAAAAAGAAAGATGGTAATAATAACTTAAAAAGAGGTATCACTTTCTATATTTAAACCAATCATAGTATAGTTCTTTTAAGTAAGTATTATCGATTGATACCATGAACTTTGTGCTTGCTCTCTCATCAAGCTAAATCAAGGCAGGGAGATCCCTAACCTTCAGTAGGGACGACTCCACTTTATACCATGACTCGTCAGCTATGTTTAAGGCTTGCCATCTTCTCAAATTGAAGATCCTACTCGCTTCATAATATCTAATGATATTTGGGATCGCTAAGCCCTTTCTGTTGGTTTTCTTTATTAAACGTGAAGCTGAAATTCTAGGCTTCTTAGAACTCCATGTATAATTCATAAAGAGGTTGTGTACTTGTAGCAATTTAGTAAAGGGTATAGATAAAGGTAGCATCCTAAAAGTGTATGTATTTGCTTTTTTGAGCTATTGATAAACTCTAAATATACAAAAAGAAGGGAGTGGTCACCTACACTGATCCAGTAAGCCTTGAATCCCAGAGCTAGGATCTAGCTCTGGAATACGTGAGTTTCTCATTGTCATCTATACTCTCTCTATATACGTTTTGCAGTATTGCACTATTGTGTCACTTTTTGTTTTAAAGGTACACATATAAATAGAGGTACATACAACCAACAAGTTAAGCGATGATAAGTGTATAATCCATTTTTATTGCACAGTGTTTCACTATTTTCACAAGTGCTCCACTGTTTATCTGCTTTTAATCATGCTATTTTTGTACGTTTTGTGGTAGTGAGAGTTGCACACAAGTGTGGTAGAAACTAAATTACACAGAATGTCACATATTACTTATAATATCTTTATTCACGTATTTTAGTTCTGCACTTTTATAGAATATATATATTAGATCAATGGCTAGGTAGTATAGGACCGGAGTGACTGACTTCACTCTGTTTAAGCCCTGGCATGCTGGCAATTAAACCAGCATGTCATATCACTGAGACAGTTTTCCCTGCTTGGGGAAGTGTCCCCAGGACAAATTTCCTTTTTTTTTTTTCAGTAGAGACTCCACTTGATACTTCCATGCTTTTCTGTCCCCACCCAATGCCCATGAGTGGGGACATGTGCAGGACCAGTGACTGTTTCCTTGTTTTTTTATAGGCCTTTATTAGTCCTTTTTTAGAAACTGGGTAAAAATAGCTGCTCATTGGTAGATTTCAGTGACCAGCCACGGGATGCTCAGTATCTAGTGATATGACCCCCTCACCCTCCAGTATGACAGGTGGAGGCATAAAGGAGATTTAAAACCTCCCTCATAATAATATGTCATATTGACCCACATGGGCTTTATTTTAATTTTTTTACTTTTTAGTGTGGCACTCTGCAGGCAAATTGTTTGTGTTTTTAAAATCCAGGTCTGGTTTTTAACCATCTTGGTCCAGATTTCAGCCATGCCACAGCTTTCAGTTTCACCCAAGTCCAGACCAAATTCAGACTGCTCTGCAAAATCGAAACCCTGGTACATATTGTGAACAATATTTTGCAGGTTTTGCCCCTGTCAATACAAGACCTTTTGGGCCTTGTGAATAACCCTAATAGTATCTGTACATAGCTAATAAGATTTGAAGGTTATCCAGTGATCCAAATCCTCTCAAACTGTTCTGAGATTGAAACCTTGTTTGAGCATGGCTGCCACACCTATTAGTTGTTTTGTCATAATGTTTATGGTTTGCATTCTCATTATACAGTTCTCTAGAATATGTTGGTGTTCTACCAATAATTATAATAGTCATTTACGTGAAACAATTATGAGTTTGACTGATATGAAGTATCCTGGGTTTGATTATTATTTATACATGATATGACTAGGTGGACTGAAATCACAAAACAAATCTGTGAGTTTGAGGTTTGATCCAAGATTGAAACTAGAATGTCTCTGTCATTGTTAATATATGGGAGCGGTTCTCAGCTTCAAATAAAGATGATGGAAAGTCTGATCAATTTCTTGTTACGGCCATGTAGGTATCCATTTTCAATACACTACTTGGCCAAGATTGAAATATAAACAATCACACAAGGTCTAAAAGAAGATCACAGATAGTTCATCAAGGCTTACCCCTGCCCTTAATGATAGGTTTCACCCAGCTAGGCTGCTAGAAGCCATCCTCAGATTCCAATGCATAAGACAACAACAGTAGCAATGTCAGGGGAAAACGTTTTATTAGAGGGCACAGCTTTGGAGTAAGCTGGTTTAACTTACATATAACAAAAGGAAACTAACTAGGAGTTATGGCACTTGCAAATGGGTAAAGCTGCTGTGGTTTAAGGTGCAAACATTTCACAGATATATGTAATATAATGTAATGTAATATATAATTTAATGTAAAATAATGCATTTTCTAAGCTTTCCAAAAGTTGCAGTTCTCCAATTTATATGTGTGATAACATAGTGCAATAGTAATACATTATGAAGAGTTTTCTTAGTAAAGAGACACTCCACTACCAAAATATAATAAGAAAAAATGAAAACATGCGTGCATTTAATTATACATCTCTATTCATTGGGTATAACTAAAACCAGCTTGCTTAAGCTGCAGCAAGTTCTCCCAGACTTCCGGTGGCTGTCCAACCACAGACTTCCCAATGCAGCTTAATGAGAAGTCTTTGCAAGGCATGTGCCCTGGGGAATTGCTGCCTTTTGGAGTTTAGTCCCACTGAGCTAAGTAAACCAGGAGGTAACAGGACCTGTTGTTGGTTGAAAGCCAGGGTGTGTAACAAAATTAATAAATGCGCCAATTTCTATTAGAATCTGTACTTTTTTGTAAAATGATAAACAGAGGAAACACTCTTCACACATAAATCACTTCAGGAAGTCAAAGTGCTTTATGTGTTTAGCATGTGCTCTTAATATAGATTGCACATTGTGAGAAAAAAATATCTCTGAAGTCAGTTGGCAATGAGTGGTAGCCAACTTACCAGCTCATCAATGATTATAATGGTTTTTCTTTACATTTTAAAAATGTACACGTAAAGCAGAGTAGTCCAGACTTCAGACTTCTCCATAGAATGGAATTTCTAAAAAAAAAAATATTTGTAAGCAAAAATAATTTGCTTACATTATTCCAGGCTTGATTGCCACCATGCCCTATCTCATCTTCCATCCTTCTGAAGATGAGTACTAGTGAGTTGGGTAATAGAACATCTGTCTGTATGCTGCTGATTTATGTACTTTTTGTTATATTAATTATTATTATTACAAAGGAATTTTTCCCCCCAGCAAATTAGAGTGAAAATAATACAATTTTATAAATTTAAAAATAAGGTTATAAACTAAGGATACAATAAGCAAACAATAGTTACTTCCCAAGTATACCAATCAAGATAAAAACATCAACTTAATAATGTATTTTTGTGCATGTCCTTGGAAAACCATCTTTCTACGTCTATATTGTTTTCACTGATCTACCACCACTAATGCTGAATCTCCATGTCATACTCTGTCCACATGCCAATATATGGGTATAAGGAGCATCTTTCCTGACATTTACCTAAAATATAAAGCATTGCAAACTATAATGTTTTAAACTTTACCATTACCATTAGAGTTGCCAAATAATGTCCTCACCATGTAAAGAAAACAAAATGCTAGCATCTCAAACAAAAACACTATAAATAATAAAAATAACATAAAAATAAAATTCCATGTAACTTGATGAGTTCTTATGAAGCACAGTATGTTATTTCTGAAGAATTTGTTAATAATGTTTCATCGAACATTACTAACCTGCTGCCCATTTACGGTGCCTAAACATCCAGTGAGCTTTTCTTATTCTGGATTTTGGAGGGACATGATATTAATGATCCCAAATGTGACACATAACTCCTCTCATACTTGAAATCGAGAGCAAGCTCAATAGATTCATCCTGGTAAAATATTTTATATGAAAAAAAAAACATAATAAATAAATAAATATTCAGTTCTGGTTTTGAAGCCAAATCTGAGGAATTTGGTTATCAATTTGTAGTTCAGCGAAAAAAAAAAATCTTAATCCCAAAATTAAATAGCAAATATAAGTGTATTTATTTTGAACCGTTGACATCCAATTAACACAAGCTGTATGCCATTTCAAAAAAGATATCACAACATAAATGAATAAATAAGAGCAAACAATTTAATTTTGCTTAGTTCTTAAAAAACCCAAGTTGGCCGAAAATACAGAAGATACACTTGGATGAGAAACACAATTTTCTTTTTTATTTTGTTTAAGAATACAGCGTGTCTCCACACAACTTAAAAGCTTTTAATATGCTAATATATTTCTGGATTTTCCAGAATGTTCAGTCTCTTGGAGGAGAGAATAGAAAGAACAAAAGCACTTTAGTATTATGTTTAATCTATTTTTTATTTATGTATATTAGAACAATATTTTTCTCAGAAAATTAATACCGAATGTGCTTAATAAATGCACTATGGTGTTTTAATTCAATTGGTGTCAACTGCAATTGATGATGTTATTTTATTTATGAAGTTTTGAAGTGTTGCTGAATTCAATAAATTATATGTGACAGTGTGTACTACAGATGATTTAAAACTTTCTTTACTCTCCATTTTATTATTTTCCGCCTCAGGATACAAAAACAGAGATGTCTGCATGCAACATTTCCAAATTATCATCTAACTTGAATTGTAGTAAGCCAATGTATGACTAATTCACCTCATATTCCTCAACTAAGATAGTACCCTACTGTAAATACAGAATAAATGTAACTGGTATCTGTACAGCTAATAATGTTTTGGAGCCTTTGAATTATACTTCTGAGTGTCTAAGATCTTCAGGGTTAGATTTTTACTGGAAAAGACACCACATAGATGTCAATTTGATGGGTACACTGACAGTTTAGTAAAAGCTAGGTTGTAATGGAGACTGGTAGATTGAGAAACTGATATGACCTGATAAGATGATTGATTAAAAAAAAGTTTATGCAGTATGATACATGTTGTTGGCAGGTTGGACTCAGAGGACATTTTCAAAGAACTTTTAAAAAACAATAGCTAGGTTTGGTTTGGCAGCCCAACTTTGACGGGGTCTCAGAAGACTTGAGAATCAAATTAGTTGAATTGAAAGTCTCATGTAACTTACTTCACCATGAGAAATTTGCATAAATAATAAATGCAACAAATGGTCACAGCCAAATAATTTGTGCAACCCTTGAGTTGAGCTTTACTTACTTAATTCAGTAGAGCTTCATAGAAAACAAATTTTACACAATAGCGTGCAAAACACACAAAGTGTGGGGGTGGTAGCAGAAGTAACAGTGCAACTCCACAGTGTTTTAAAACCACTTAAAAAACCCAGATAACATACAAGTAAAAAATAGAGATAGAGGAGTGCAAATACAAATGTATATGGTATACTTAGAGACACTGGTCAGTCCTTCAGATGTAACCTATATACAAAAAGATCCAAACATAGCATAATACTGTTTTTCCAAATAATATAGTAAATAAATGTGGATTTTTCACTCACACTTTGCAGAGCCACGTATAGTAGGCTCTGACTATAGTTGCTCTTTGATAATTCCCTGGTGTGTTGAACTCCACCACGCCTTCAGAATTCTCCACTTGGATCAGGATACAGGAGATATAAAAATTCCAAAACAGAGAGGGGATACTTTTTCAAAATTTAATAATATACAGGGACATATATAAAGTGCATAAAACAAAATAGCAGCACTAAATGTACAAAGACATCTATAAAGTGCATAAAAAAATAACACTAACGCGTTTCGACTAAAATAAAGTCTTTTTCAAAGTGCATAAAGTAATGGTCGCCATGTTGGGTATTTATATCCTCACTGGTGTTCTAATTTGGCGGCCAAACATCTCCGTCGTGGTGTCCTTCTCCTACTTCCTGATTCCGGCGGGTGGCTTCCACGTTCCCGCCCTTTTTCACGTCACGTTGCGTCTGACGTCAGACGTTTTTCGCCGGACCGGAAGTGCCTCATATTAAGTTTATGAAGTTGTTGCAGCCATATTTGAACGTTCTTTAATCATATAGTCTAAATAAGGATGTTCTGGCAATAGTCTTTCTTCAAATTTATGTGTCTCTTATCCTAAAACTTATTTCATTATAATCATTATAACAGTACATTTGTATATCCAAAACATAATTACATATATCAAAATCTAATTAATAACATATTATATAAAATACAAGAGGAGATAAAAAACGGAGAAAGAGAGAAATTTAAAGGGAGAGAGATATTATTAATCAAAAAGATGTAAAGACAATATAGTTAAAAAGTATATATTATTAAAAAATATATATATTAATAACCTTAAAAATAATTAAAATAATTAAATAAGTACACTCATCTCAAAATCCATATTGAGACCTTTGGGTGATAGTGTATCTAAATTAAAAATCCAGCCCATTTCACATTTACTTAGGTTAGAATTAATGTCACCCCCTCTCCAATGTTTAGTCACAGCTTGAATTCCATAAAACTTGATTCCACTTGGATCTTGATTATGATGTTCTAAAAAATGTAAAGAAACACTATGTGTTTTGAATCCTTTTTTAATGTGTTCCCGCACCCTCGTGGCCACACACCTGGACGTCTTGCCCACATATTGCAGGCCACAAGGGCATTCTAACACATACACAACATTTTTAGTTTTACAGGAAATAAAGTTTTCTATCTTATGTTCTTTCAAGTTAACATTGGAGTGGAAGGACAACATCTTCCTTTCTTTTACTTTAGATGTTCTACATCCCATACAGCTACCACAGAAATTAAATCCTTTTAATAAAGCTTTCTGACTATTTAAAAAATTATTGTCAGTTTTTTCAATAAAACTCGAAGTTAAAATCTGTTTAAGATTTTGTGCCCCCCTATATATAATTTTTGGTTTCTCCCCTATATAGGGTGCAATGTCATCATCCTGTTTAAGTAAATGCCAATTTTTGTTGAGAATACGTTTTAATTTAGAATGATTTTTATTAAAATTGAATATTAGTGGGATCGTGTCTTCATGTTTGTTATCTTTCTTTTGTTGGTAATTTAACAATTCTTCTCTTTTTAATTTTCCAATTTCTTGAATTGTACTTTCAAGGATTTCATTTTCATAGCCTTTTTCTAAAAATTGTCCTTTCAATGTAGAGGCCTGCAGGTTATATTTTTCTATTTCCGAGCAGTTCCTTCTCAGTCTAAGGAACTGACCTCTCGGAATATTATCCAGCCAAGGTGGAAAGTGACAGCTACCCTTTTCAATAAAGCTGTTCACATCCACCTGTTTAAAAAAAGTACAGGTTTCAATTTTATCTTTTTTTATATAAATATTCAAGTCTAGAAAATCAATCGTTTGGTTATTTATTACATGAGTAAGTTTAATATTCCACTGATTAATATTAAGATAATTTAAAAAATCTAAAACCAATGATTCATCACCTTTCCAAATAAAAAAAATATCAATGTATCTTCTATAGAGGACCAGGTTCGCGACCCAGTCATGCTGGGAAAAAACAAACTGTTCCTCCCAGAAAGCCATAAAAAGATTAGCATAACTGGGGGCGAACCTGGTCCCCATAGACGTTCCTCTACATTGCAGATAAAAGTCCCCCTCAAACCAAAAAAAATTGTTATTTAAAATCAATTGAATAGACTCTAATATAAAATCAATTTGCTCCTCCGAATACATTTTTGAATTTTGGAGGAAAGATCTTGTTGCTTCACAGCCTTTATCATGTTGAATACACGTATAAAGGCTGGCCACATCACACGTGACAAGCAAGAAATCCTTTTCCCACTTAATATCCTTTAAAATCTGTAATAGGCTCATAGAGTCTTTAAGAAAGGAGGGACATGTCTTAACTATCGGTTGTAAAAAGGTGTCAACATATTTGGATAGGGGTGATAATAATGATCCTATCCCTGAGACTATAGGTCTCCCGGGTGGATTCTGTATATCTTTATGTAACTTTGGCAAAACATATATAACGGGTATTCTTGGACATTCTGTATTTAGAAATTTATATTCCTTTAGCGTCAAGATGCCCTTTTGTAGACCCCTATCTAAGATTTTTATATATTCTTTCCTTATTTCAATTGAAGGATCATTTTTAAGCTTCTTATATTTTTCTTTATCGTCTAATTGTCGTTTAATCTCCGCTATATATGACTCTTTATTTAGGAGCACCACCCCTCCCCCCTTGTCGGCGGGTTTAATCACTATGTTTTTATCTTTTTTTAAATCAATCATTGCTTTTTTCTCTTTGATAGTCAAGTTGTTTTGATATTTATTATTTTCAACTTTTATTTCTTTTATATCCTTAATACATGCTTTCTCAAAAACCTTCATTTCTTTGGATTTTAAATAGATAGGATAAAATTTAGAGGGGTTCTTTAAGTCTGTGTGATGAAATTCATTGGTCTCCTCATTAATCTCAACGTCTTGACTTTTCGTATTATTCATTTCTTTTTCCTTAAAAAACTTTTTTAGACATAATTTTCTAGTAAACCTATTTAGGTCTGTATAGGTTTCAAACTTGTTAATAGGGCAGCTAGGTACAAATTTAAAACCTTTACTTAAAACACTTTTGTGGTTTTCATCTAAAACTTTATTTGATAAATTAAAAATCTTTATCGGTGTCTTATTTTTCCCTCGGGTCTTCTCAGTTCTCTTGTTTCCATCTCTTCTAAATCTCCTATCTCTCCCTCCTCGTACTCTCTGTGTCTCCTTTTCTGTGGAACTGGACTCATAAATCTTCTGTCTCTTTGGCCTCTCTCTAAAAAAAGGTTATTAATATATATATTTTTTAATAATATATACTTTTTAACTATATTGTCTTTACATCTTTTTGATTAATAATATCTCTCTCCCTTTAAATTTCTCTCTTTCTCCGTTTTTTATCTCCTCTTGTATTTTATATAATATGTTATTAATTAGATTTTGATATATGTAATTATGTTTTGGATATACAAATGTACTGTTATAATGATTATAATGAAATAAGTTTTAGGATAAGAGACACATAAATTTGAAGAAAGACTATTGCCAGAACATCCTTATTTAGACTATATGATTAAAGAACGTTCAAATATGGCTGCAACAACTTCATAAACTTAATATGAGGCACTTCCGGTCCGGCGAAAAACGTCTGACGTCAGACGCAACGTGACGTGAAAAAGGGCGGGATCGTGGAAGCCGCCCGCCGGAATCAGGAAGTAGGAGAAGGACACCACGACGGAGATGTTTGGGCGCCAAATTAGAACACCAGTGAGGATATAAATACCCAACATGGCGACCATTACTTTATGCACTTTGAAAAAGACTTTATTTTAGTCGAAACGCGTTAGTGTTATTCTTTTTATGCACTTTATAGATGTCTTTGTACATTTAGTGCTGCTATTTTGTTTTATGCACTTTATATATGTCCCTGTATATTATTAAATTTTGAAAAAGTATCCCCACTCTGTTTTGGAATTTTTATATCTCCTGTATCCTGATCCAAGTGGAGAATTCTGAAGGCGTGGTGGAGTTCAACACACCAGGGAATTATCAAAGAGCAACTATAGTCAGAGCATACTATACGTGGCTCTGCAAAGTGTGAGTGAAAAATCCACATTTATTTACTATATTATTTGGAAAAACAGTATTATGCTATGTTTGGATCTTTTTGTATATAGGTTACATCTGAAGGACTGACCAGTGTCTCTAAGTATACCATATACATTTGTAGTTGCACTCCTCTATCTCTATTTTTTACTTAGAGCTTCATAGAGGTTTATATGTAACATATATTCTTATTTGACATTTTTTATTCATAGTTGATGTCTCCTGTGACCACGTACTAATAGCATGTATAGAAAGTGTATATATAGAACAAAGAAATAGTTTTAACACACTGAATAATAATGTTAAGGAACAACATTATTTTAGGCTTATTTTAAGTATTGTGAGCTTGCATTGTAATCTGTAGAGTCCATAGGATGAATGCTTCTAGTTGCCATGGTTACATTAGGAGGAGTGAATGTAAATTTTACAAGTGCCCGGAACAGGGGACAAAAATCACAAAATTTTCATATATAGCTCAGACACCAAGTCAGCATCATAGAAATAAATATATGCAAAATATTTATGTTTTCAAGCAAATCATCCACCATCTCAGTCAATAAAAAAAAACGCTATCTTACATATTAATATTTTGGATACGTTTTTTAAATAATTTAATATTTTTGGATAAACTTTTTAAATATTTTTTTATAAAATAAATATATATAAAAACTTATCAATATATAAAAAATATTCAAATATTTTTCACAATATTTAATCAGTTTAAAAAAAATATACAAAAAAAATTAAAATTGAGGCAATCATTATTTAGTTATTTCATCACCACCTCCAACCTTTAAAGACGTTTTTTCAAAGCTGCATTGATATTTGTAAATATTTTTTCTCCTTTCTATTTTAATGCATTCCCTTTTCAGATATGATTTATGAGCATGATAATATAATAAAATGTTGTTTTATTGTTTTTTCTAGAAACACACTCTCCCTAAGCCTAAACATAATTAACGGTAATTGGATTGGGGGTGGGGGGATACATAAAGTGGTTTTGAATAGCAATTTCCAAATTTTTACCTGAATTTATCTTGTTCTATGTTGTTTGGTTTGGCCAAATTGATTCTACTGGAAAAAAAATAGTTCAGGTGGCCCGATATCCGCTCATGAGGCTTTTTGGTTTGAAAGAATTTCGTCCATGCCAACATTTTGGGAAAAAACAAATTGAATGAGCCAAAATGCCATGAAAATGAACCAATCAGTTTACTGCAAAATGTAAATATTATGTATATATTTTACAGTACACAGGAGCATTTTTCTGACATTTGGTTTGCAGATCAAGTGAGAAAAAGTAAACAACAGAAGAAAAAAGATGAGTAGCAGTAAAAAATCTAAATTTATAAAGTTACCTGTTGTTAAAGGGACACTATAGTCATCCAGACCACTTCCGCTCAATGAAGTGGTCTGGGGTGCCAGGTCCCCCAGGTTTTAACCCTTCAGATGTAAACATAGCGGTTTCAAAGAAACAGCTATGTTTACATTTCAGGGTTAATCTAACCTCTTTCTGACAGCCGCTAGTGGCGCTTCTGCGATGCCGGATGCAAAATTTGCGTCCAGCGTGCAGAATGTCCGTAGGAAAGCATTGAGAAATGCTTTCCTATGGACTGTTTGAATGCATGCGCTCCACTAGGGAGCTGACGTCGGTGGGGGAGGAGAGGTCACCAGTGCTGAGGGAGCCCGGCACTGGATAAAGGTAAGTGGCTGAAGGGGTTTTAACCCCTTCAGCGCCAAGAGAGGGGGACCCTGAGGGTGGGGGGGTCCTAAGGATGATATAGTGTCAGGAACGAGTTTGTTTTCCTGACACTATAGTGATTCTTTAACTAAACATTTTTATACTGCTCATCCTCTTTTCTCTGTATTGGGTACTTCTTACTTCATCTGTGAATAAAATTAACATTTAGTGGTTGCAACCTAACCATCAATCATTTTTTTTCCCATCAGCCATCTCTTTTTTTGGCACCATGGAAAGAACTCTGAATCATGAATCACATGAAATAACTTGTCCATTGACTGTTTTGTTTGGCAATTTGAAGTTACTGAATCCAGACAATCTGCAGATTGCCCAAAATTCAGACAAACTGTAATTAGTTTCAAACCAATCGCACAAGTCTATTGAATATTCAATTTGCTGGACCACAAAAGGTCCACAAATGGACATACAGGGAATAACCACACTAGATATTTTAACTTGGTTTGTCTATTGTAAACAAATATTGCAATTTGTCAGACAATTCATAAATTCATAAATGCACTCAAATATCCCATGCACTCATTGTGGCTAAAATTAGCGAATACTGTCTGTCTACCATGATACATCTTTGTGATCTTTATATTATAATTAGAACATGCATTGTGGGGTATTAGAATAATCCAAAGCACCACCCTTACTCATAATGCACCAATACTGATAAACAAACCATTTTATTTATTTTAATGGCTGTCTTTTCAAGCAGGAAAACTGATTATTAACCTTTTTAATAATTAAAATAAAACATCTCTTCCGAATGCCTATTATGACTTAATATCCATAAAAAAAAGAATTTAGATCTACTAAACAAGAAACACTAAAAAAAATAAGATTAACATTAAAAACAGCTAAAAACACTTATAAAAATTAAACCGAGAGCAACACTAATTGACATATAAAAAAGGTGGGGTTTTTTCATAAATCTTTTTCATAAAAGTTATTTTGCTTTAGTAAACCAAATTCTTCATGTGTATAAAATTTAAATAATGTGATTTATTTAACAGAGCATAATTGGGGTTGATAATGCTATTTTATGCTATATCAGTTTGCTAATGCAAAACATCATGTTCTGTGATTTCGAGCTCCCAGCAATCTTCCCTCACCCCCACCTCATAATAATTTATGTCATTCTGCTTCTTAGTTTTGGCTGTACCATAATATATATATTTTAACACTTTGGATCCCGGAGGCAAAGGAGATGTATACGTGTGATGCATTGGAAAACTAATGTAATTCTCTGTCTTCTGGTACTGAAAGAGTTGAACTGTAAAGGATGCTTCTCTACAGGAGGTGTTCATAGAAGCTTTCTATTGATTTTTATACACATGCTGGTTAATTATATATTTCCTATATGGACATGCTCTCTAATGTTTTGTGTGGTCACACATGAGTACATTCTTTTCCCTTAATAACTGAAAAAGCTAAATATATTAAAACCAATTAAAGCAATGTTTTATTTGTATGTTCGTTTCTAATATCATTAGAATTTGCTTTTCAGTCTTATTCTGCAATATTTTATTGGAAATAAATATTATTCTATATATAAAATAGGACAAATGCAGTTTCCTTAATATAGGTGGATATCTGTGTACAAAAGTGGTATTTAAAAAAATAAATAAAAATAATTCCAGAATGTTTATCAAGACATTTTAGGTTTATTCATTTTATAAAAACAAATGGGATTTTGGGAGTGATCCTGTTAGTGGCTTGCCTACACTGATCTGTTGCACTTGTGTTCTACATACCACTTGTTTTTTCCATTTTATAATACTGAATATAAATAATATAATATATAATAAGAATAAGAATATAATAAGTATAATTTTAATGATTACTATTAAAATAGTATATCATTAAAGACAAAAATGTTTGAAAATATATAATATATATGACCTCTTTTATATATCAGATTACAGAAAGTAACAATAATATAAGACAATGAAAGTGCTGAAATATTTTCATCAATGTAGAACATGAGTGATGTCGCACACGGTAATAGTGCTTTTAGCAAGGAATTAACAGGTTTATTTACATGACAGTGAGCCAAACATTTTAGGATGCCATGCCTTCTTCAGGAAGTGCAGTTGTCTTGCCTATCTGCAAGCCACTTAGTGCTGACCAATTTTTATGTCCATGAGACAACCGATTCCACTATGACACATTAAATCAGCTGCAGCAAATATTACTGCATGTAGCTAAGCACCATTATAACAAAAGCTATGTCTTTTATTTTTCCAGACATATGACAAAATGTAATTGCTTTCACATTTAAGTTCACTTTGTAGATGTATGGATTGTAATAATAATTTATGTCTTTATCACTATAACAGTGACGGATGTTTCCAAAAGATTGGCTACCGATACAAAATCCCATGTTTCCTGACTATATTGATGCAATTTGATGCAAAATGTTCTTTATAAATGCCCTATGTTGTGAAACGCGCCATTGTTACTTTTAAACATTATTGTTTCCTGGACTTTGGGAGTATACCACCAGAACCTTATGCAGTGAGCAAAACCTTACCTCGCTCCTGAGTTAGTAAGTGAGTTTTCATTTATCTCATCTACCCCACGCACAGTGTGCACTATGGAGAAGGCACAACATCACCAACATTTCTTTAGGGTTTACCACTTCACTCTGTCTAAAGGAGCCATACGCTAGGCTCCAATAAATGTGAGTGAATTTCCTATCCACCTATTTTATAATAATAAAGTAATATAAAATACTAGAAAAGAGGGGGTCAAGGGCTGCGCTTAGGTAAAAAATTAAAAGTATATAAGATCGTATATTAAAATCAGATAAAGTTCATCCGGATTTAAAAAAAAAAAGTATAAATAGAATAAGAACAGTCTCACTGGTATGCGGTGCAACAATATTAATCCTCAAGTATGGCTCCGTCCGTGTAGTAGGTAGTCCATATATGTGAAGATAAAAAACAAAAGAAAAAGCTGCCAATGGTGAAATATTGTATATCCTGATGTAGTATATATTCAAAGGAAATATATTTCACTCACATTTGGTGGAGCTTATTGCCAGCTCTGGGAGAAGAGACACTTAGTGGTTTGATCCCCACTAACGGATATACTTGGATGGTCCGTCTGTCCGGCTTGGAATTCCTGTGGTATCGGCTAGGATATACTTCACATATGCGTTGATTCCTTAATGCTTGGAAGATAGGTCCGCCTTTCCAGTATCGGATAGTAGGTGTCCACGGAGTATATATGAAACAGCAAATAGCGCTCTCAGTATGAACAACAAAGTAATATCTTTAAGTGAGTTATACTTACAAGAATAGAGCAGATAGGTACTGCTCTATTGCCACAGCGCTGGTGGAATTATCCCCACCTAAGGATTTCTTTGGACGGAATATACTTTCAAGTAAAAATAAAAAATAAAAAATAATAAAAATAAAAATAAAAAGGGATGGATAAAACTATAAAATTGTTAGTGATAATACAGAAAATATATATAAAAAAAATTATATTTTATATAAAATGCCAGGGGTAAAGGAAAGTGTATAAAATACAATAAAAATAAGTATACAATTGGTCCTAGTATAAAAGGTAACCAAAAATAACTTTTATTGATTAAAATACACTTATTAAAACCATTTAACTTTTATTGATTAAAATACACTTATTAAAACCATTTAATGGTTTTAATAAGTGTATTTTAATCAATAAAAGTTATTTTTGGTTACCTTTTATACTAGGACCAATTGTATACTTATTTTTATTGTATTTTATACACTTTCCTTTACCCCTGGCATTTTATATAAAATATATAATTTTTTTTTATATATATATTTTCCTTGACCCCCTTATGCATTTCTTACATAAGGGTTCCGTGAGGGATTTCCCTTTTAGGGTTGCTGCTCAATTGAATTAGCGCAGACTCTTCCTCCTTTTTGTTTTAATATAAAATACTACACTACACTCTTTTCTCCTTTATACTAAAGTTGTATTACACCCAAATAATCAAAAGATAAAAAAGGTGCGCTGTACCTCTAAATTTTAAAGTGCTACAGAGTAAAAGTGTCAGTGCACTGTGCATTCAAGAATTACTAATAAAATAATATTATTAGAGCAATATGCAAAATTTAAACTGTGTTTTGTGCTAAAATACTTAAAACCACTTACTAAAGAAATAGGGATATCACACTATTGCTTCCAAAGATGTATGAGGACATGAAAAAACAGAAAAAATAAACATAGCATAATACTGTTATACAAGGGATAAAAAAAGACCATAAAAATGGAATCAGCCTCACAAGAAGAGAGCAGTAAGAAGTCTGCTCTCACTTTTTAAGCTTGTATCCACAAATGGGTCTAGATGTAAACAAAGATCGGAGTGTAGCAGTTTGAAGGAAGAAAACTCTTTATTCCCAACAGAATTTAAAAAGTTCACAAGATATGTGAGCGTATGCTCCCTTTTATTCACAGGATGTTTTAGATCTCGAGATTTATGCAGATTCTGGCATTTTAAAAACAAAAAAACTTTTAAAAAGTAGATGCTAACAGTTATGTGCTATATAATAGTGGTCACTATACCCCGTGGCTAAATAATATTCCAAAGGGACAACTACAGAGAGTGAGAAGAAATTGAACTGATAAGGAAATATTTGAAAAACAAGCAAAAATAGTACTAGAAAAATTCTCACAAAAACAATACCCCAATAATTTACTGAATAAAGCATACGAGGAAGTGGAAAAATTAGATCAGAATGAATTGATTTCCAGACATAAAAATGATAATAATCAACTAACTGTATGATTCCCTTAGTTTTAGATTTTAACAGAGATTCTAGAAAAATTAAGTCCATCATAAATAAGCACTGGCACCTTTTAAAAAAAGATAAAAAAATATTTTCTATTATGACAGATAAACATTTTATAACTTTTAGGGGAACACCTAGCTTGAAACAGATCCTTACTTTTAATCATCCTAAAAAAGAGGTTTTAAATAAATTTTTAGATGCACAAAGAAAAGGTTTCTATTTTTGTGGGAAATGTGTTGGATGTACAAGTAGTAAAAATAGGTCATTAAAGGGCATTAGTAAGTTCAAAACTAAGTATAAAACAGAAGAATTTTTAATTAAAGATTTTATTACCTGTTTTACGAAGAATGTAATCTACTTCCTCATATGCCCATGTGGGTACCAATATGTGGGCAGGACCATTTGTCCACTACACAAAAGAATATGCGAACACATCAATAATATTCGGAAGGGCTTTGACCAACATAGTGTTTCGGAACATTTTAAAAATGTCATAATAAGGATCCTAGTGGTCTATTGTTCCTGGGTATACAAGTAGTTCGAAAATCCTGGCGAGGAGGGGATTTTATTCATATTGGTAGAGAAGAGATGAAATGGGTTCATTGGTTGGAGACCCTTGAACCTAAAGGCCTTAATATAGAGTTTGATTTATATAATTTTCTCTAATTTTCTGCTGTTTTTATTCATTTTTCTATTCAGTTTTTATTAGTTATACTAATGTTCTCCTTTTTTTTCTTTTTTCCCTGCAAGTAGGCTTCTATTTTTAATATAATCAATATAACATACTACCGAGCAGAGTACAGAAAGATTCATAAACTCTGACCAGGAGTACAGAAAGAGGGGCTAAAGGAGTAGCAAGACGGGCTTAACCCTACATACAAAATTGCCAAAAATGAACAGTAGTAAGAGGAAAAACTCCCTAAAAGAAAGAAAAGGAGAAAATCCTCTACTAGAGCTACCCCCAAACAGAAAAATATATGTGTGGAAAATTGATATATTAAAATATATATATATCTAATAATAACCTTTATTGTACATCACTAAATATTTATACCCCAAACCACAAAAAAGAAAAAGAAAAGAAAAAGAGATGCAGACTAATAACGGCTACAAACAGCTGCTGAGCATGTCTATAACATACTGAGTATAACAGATACAAATTAGATAGTTACAAGACACAATCAGTGTAAACAATGTAGCAACCTCTGTAAAAAACTCAAAAAGGAGCAGCAGCTAAAAAAGAAGCCGAAATAATACTGAGCTGTAACCCTGTGTATCTCTAAACAGGAGACACTGTAGTAATTCACTTTCTATAAGTAAAAATAAAGAAAAAACCCTCACTTCCTTCTATATACTCAAAAATAGGTAACAAGCCTATTAGTAATATCAAGAAATTGAAAGGATAGTAAGATGGGTAGTATAGAAAAATTATATATTTTTAATATATGTATTTTTGTATTTTATTGATTATATATTTGATGTTTTTATGGGTGAGATACCCCTTTTTAACACTATATATATATATATATATATATATATATATATATATATATAATGTGTTAAAAAAGGGGTATCTCACCCATAGATAGATATAGATATATTGGGGATGTGTATGCATAAGTATTTTTAAGATTAGCGAAAGTTATATGCTTATACAATTATTTTTCTTTTTTTAATGTATTTATGTATATTTGTTCTTTATTCATATGCTTTTATTTGAATAAAAGTATATTGTGATTATGCTTTACAATTTTGATACTAGTTTGCATATTGTTTTTTTACTGTGATTTTAGCCATAAATAACGTTTAGGTGATGCACCAAAAGACATGTGGACTTTTAAACTAATATATGCAGCTATTCAAATGAGGGACTTGACTTATGGCCAATAGCAAAATGAGGCTTCAACATAACGCCCATAGTGAGAACTATAAAAAAAGATAGTAGCTGAATGATGATGTGATCTGAGGAAGCCGTCCAAGGCGAAACGCGTCATCACGTCCATACACGCATTGACGTCATTATGGTAACACGTGATAGAACGTAGCTCCACCTCCCGGAAGAACTCCCTGCAAGTGCCAAACTTTTGGGGGGAAGACTGCTAGTGCTAGCCGCGGTTTCTGAAAGCTTCACTGCAGTAAAGGGATATGAATTCCTGTGGATAAAATGGAGCATACGCTCATATATATTGTGAACTTTTTTAATTCTGTTGGGAATAAAGCGTTTTCTTCATTCAAGCTGCTACACTCCGATCTTTGTTTACACCTAGTCCCATTTGTGGATACAAACTTAAAAAGTGAGATCAGACTTCTTACTGCTCTCTCCTTGTGAGTCTGATTCCATTTTTATGGTCTTTTTTATCCCTTGTATAACAGTATTATGCTATGTTTATTTTTTTATGTTTTTTCATGTCCTCATACATCTTTGGAAGCAATAGTGTGATATCCCTATTTCTTGAGTAAGTGGTTTTAAGTATTTTAGCACAAAACACAGTTTCAGTTTTGCACATTGCTCTTAATAATATTATTGTATTAGTAATTTTTGAATGCACAGTGCAATGACACTTTTACTCTGTAGCACTTTAAAATGTAAAGGTATAGCACACCTTTTTTATCTTTTGATTGTTTGGGTGTTTTTAGAGCTGTTTCTATGAGAAGCCTGCTGCTTTACCTTCTTATTGTTGTACATACAAAGATTTTATCACTGTATCACTAGCGCCTTTTTGCTTGATTTCTTTGTATATAAAGTTGTATTACATATTGCAATATATAATCTGACATTTTGTCCTCCTTTTTTTTTGCATATATCACCAGAAGTCACAAGGCGCAACTCCCTACTCCATCCTACCACTAACTCTGATTCTTCCAGATTCTTTACAGAGATTTCAGCAAGGGCTGTTTGAGCTGTATTTCTTCTTTTTTTTTTTTTTGTCTGTAGTGGGCTGGTGTGTGTCAGTAGTGAGCTTGCCTGTCGTGAGCTTGTGTGTCAGTGAGTTTGTCTGTAGTGAGCTTGTCAGAGTGCTACTGTGTGTGTAGTGAAATTATGTGCAGTAAAGGTGTGTGTGTCACCAAGCTTCTGTTTGTGTCAGTGAGCTTTTCTGCAGTAATCTTGAGTGTGTTTGTGTCAGTGAGCTTGTCTGTATTGAGCTTGTGTGTGTCAGTGAGCTTGTGTGTCAGTGTCAGTGAACTTGTCTGTAGTGAGCTTGTTTGTTTCAGTGCACTTGCATGCTGTGTGATTGTCTGTACTGAGCTTGTGTGTGTCAGTGAGCTTGCTTGAAGTGTGCTTGAGTCAGTGAACCTGTCTCTAGTGAGCTTGTGTGTGCCAATGAGCTTGTCTATTGTGAGTTTGTGTGGGTCAGAGAGCTTCTGTGTGTTAGTGAGCTTGTCTGCAGTGAACTTGTCAGTGTCAGAGCTTCTGTGTGTGCCAGAGTGCTTGTGTGTAGTGAGCTTTTGTGTGACTGTGTCAGTGAGCTCGCTTATCTGTAGTGAGCTTGTGTGTTTCAGTGAGCTTGTCTGTAATGAGCTTGTGTCTGTAGTGAGCTTGTGTGTAGTGAGCTTGTCTGTAGTGAGCTTGTGTTTGTTAATGAGCTTGTGTGTCAGTGAGATTGTCTGTAGTGAGCGTGTGTTTGTCAGACAAGGGTGCTTGTCTGTAAGGAGACTTTGTGTGTTTGTGTCAGTGAGCTAGCTTATTTGTAGTGAGCTTGTGTATTTCAGTGAGCTTGTCTGTAATGAGCTTGTGTTTGTCAGTGAGCTTGTCTGTAGTGAGCTGGTCTGTAGTGAGCTTGTGTGTGTTAGTGAGATTGTATGTAGTGAGCTTGTGTGGATCAGAGCGCATCTGTGTGTGTCAGGGAGCTTGTCTGTAGTGATCTTGTGTGTGTCAATGCATTTGAGTGTCAGTGAGTTTGTGTCTATCGTTAGCCTGTGTGTGTGTGTGTGTGTGTGTGTTTATGTCAGTGAGCTTGTCTGTAGTGTGCTTGTGTGTAGTGAACTTGTCTGTAGTGAGCTTGTCTTTGTCAGTGAGCTTCTCTTAAGTGAGCTTCTCTTAAGTGAGCTTGTGTGTATGTGTCAGTGAGATTGTCTGCAGTGTGCTTGTGTGGATAAGATAGCTATTGTGTGTGTCAGGGATCATGCCTGTAGTGAGTTTGTGTGTGCCAGTGAGCTTGTCAGTAGAGAGCTTATCTGTAGCGAGCATGTGCATGTGGCAGTGAGCTTGTGTATGTCAATGAGCTTGTCTGTTGTGAGCTTGTGAGGGTCAGAAAGCTTTTGTGTGTGTCAATAAACTTGTCTATGGTGAGTTTGTGTGTTTGTGTCAGTGAGCAGGGCAGTCACTTCCTCCCAGCGTGGCAGCATCTGACATCATCAGAGGGGGCCTGGTCACGCTGTTAAAGCGCAGCACTGAACAGGCCCCCACATGGCGGCGGGCACCCGGTCACAGGGGTCCCACATGGCAGCGATCACCTGGTCACAGGGGTCACTCCAGAGGGCCCATTCATAGCTGAGACCCCTGCGACCGCGGTAGTTTCGCCCCTGGTTTGCACTGAAATATGGAAGTAAATTGCATTAATCTCTACTCCAGCTTTTAAGTCTTGGAGTATAGCATGTATTTCCAAAACCTAAATTATGCACAAGTGCCTATGGTCTGCATGGACCTGATCACACAATCTGAAAACGAAATTGATAAACCAAATTTAAAGTACATTGCCTTAACAATTCTGTTGTTTGCAAGTGACTCATTAACTCTTTAACTCTAGGTTCATAAAGCAGTTGGACTGAGGCAGAATGTGATATCATGTAGGCAGCATACAGTCACCAAGAGAGACTTCCAGTACTAGTATAAGGACTAGCTAACTGCTGTCTAAACTGAAGACAGAGTACTGCCGACAGGCAAGCCCGTTGTTTGTATTGGTATCCTGTATGTGTCTATGTGTACTTAAAGCATGAAATTCTCATATTGTGTGAATGAGGAAAACAATATGGTAAATATAGTTGGAAACCATGAATAAACATACTAGTTATACTGGTGTGCAATGGGTTAAACAGCTGAAGGTCTTTGAACCTTACCTTACTGTAATACAATATGCTCAGCATGACACTGGCATAAGTGATACAATGTTTTGGAACCCTTAATATGTACAAAGCAAGTGTTAAGTACACCTGTTAGCGTTGTATCAGTAAAATACATGTAAAAACAAAACTGCTACCCTCTTTATGATGGGTTATATACCTCTTTAGTAAAATAACCTTTTTACTTGACACTTTCACTGCCAGCACATCTTTTGCAAACACATACATACAGAAACATTTCAGTTCTGCATGCTGTTAAAAGTGTGTATGTTTTTGTGATTAATAACCAGTGTCACTATTTTAGCGTTCATATAAAAAAAACTTCTAAAACATGACTTTTTTTAAATTTGTATTTATTTTTTAGCACCAACTTTTTTTTCTTTTCACTAAGAGCACTGAAATAAAAGTTGAATTCCTTTTAGTCCTCTGGAAGAAAAACATTCTCTGTGAAAGGTAGCAGTGAAAATGCATATCTGATTACAATAATTTTGCATTTTAATTCTGTAATCTTGAACTTAATATGCTAAAATAATATGGGGAGAAAGCGTCTTGTTAACATGCGGAGAACAATACATTAGTTTTTCAAGCCTGTTTTACTGCTTTACTCTCTTTGCTCATAGGTAACAGGAGTGAAAGCAGACAATAGCTACCAAAGTAGGGGTTGAGTCATCTAATTGCTTATTCATTTATGCATTAGGGCAGTATTTGTTCTCTGTTCATGATCCTGCTGATTATAAGAGACCCCCTTAAGTATTCCCCATTTTTCATACAAATAGATGAATGAGCTAGAAAAGGAAGAAAAATGTCAAGCAATTTTACACAATGGGATAATTTCATTTTCATTTCTTTCTTTCTTTACAAGACACATTAGTCCTGTCTGTTCTTATAATTGTATAAAAATTGTATGTCTGTGGGAAAAAAAAATAAGATATCTTAAAATAAAATATTGATTTAACCACTGATTGCCGTAAAAGTGAAAACCAAATTACAGCACTATTTTCTGTTCATCCTTCATGAGCTGATGGGGTTAAAAAAAATCAGTAATCAGTCTATTAGGGTTATTCATTTTCATTATGTGTATTTTTATTTATTTATTTTTATTTTAAATACAAAATGTAGAACTGATTTGCCAGTATCTTATATGGTGTTTTTTCTGGGTAGATTACATTGCAGATATTTTATACTAAAATCTAATTTGGAACTGACATATATATATTATCACAATTTGAGCCTACAAGTAACACAAGTGAATAAATTATACAAACATTCACATCTCTTCTAAAATTATCGGGATTGCAATAATCTATTTGTATATTTTTATTTTAGTTTTTTTTTAAATATATTTTCATTCATATTGTATGTGTACCCCCTCTTCTTCCTTTTCTCACGCTCATTCTGTATTTTGCTGCTATGATCCAGTGCCAGCAAACAAAAAACTTGCTTACCTTCTTAAAACCCACTTCCATTTCTACATCCACCTACCCACCTAACCCACCTATTGCATGATTGCATAATTCCTTATCTGTAATAGTCCTAATATAATGTAAATCAAATATTTTTACCAATTATTCCCTAATTAATGTTATGTGCACATAATTGTCATAGCATCTATTGTTAAGCTTCTACAGCCTTCAAAATATAACACAATGTATAAAATATGTCATGCAATGATGCACCACACCATATAAGGGATCCAAGGGAAAATGAATCTAAACTTTATTTGAACATATTAATTTAAAGTATTAAGTAGAAAAGCAAAGCTTTTTTTTTATAAAGATAACCAAGTACACTGATCAGTCACAATCATTAAAACCACTGGTGAAGTGGATAACATTGATGGTATTGTTACAATGGCAACTGTCAAGACGTGGGATATTTTAGGAAGCAAGTGAACAGTCAGTTCTTGAATTTCATGTGTTGGAAGCAGGATAAATGGGCAAGAGAAAAGATCTGAGTGACTTTTACAAGGGCCATATAGTGATGGCAAGTTTCGTGGGGTGTTCCCAGTATGTAGTTGTTAGTACCTACCACAATTGGTGCAAAGAAGGACAACCGGTGAACTGGCATCAGGGTCATGGGTTCCCAAATCTCATTGATGCATGTGGAGAGCAAAGGCTTGCATGTCTGGTCCAATCACACAGAAGAGCTACTGTCGCTCAAATTTCTGAAACATAACTTAACAGAACACACAACTGAAAGTTTCAGAACACACAGTTCATCGCAGTTTGCTATTTATGGAGCTCCGTAGCCGTAGACTGATCAGAGTGCCCATGATGGACCCTGTCCCATGCCAAAAGAAGCTTCAATGGGTATTTGAGCATCAGAATTGAAATTTGGAGCAATGGAAGAAGGTTTCCTGATCTGAAGAATCACATATTCTTTTTAGATCAGGTGGATGGATGGGTGCGTATGCATCGTTTACCTAGGGAAGAGATGGCAGCAGGATGAATGCTATGGGAAGAAGGCAGGCTGGTGGAAGCAGAGTTATGCTCTGGGCAATGTTCTATTGGAAAACCTTGAGTCCTGGCATTCATGTGGATTTTACTTTGACATGTACCAACTACCTAAAGATTGTTGCAGGCCACATACACCCTTCATGGCAATGTTGTTCCCTGATGGCAGTGGCCTCTTTCAGAAACATAGAATGTGACGGCAGATAAGAACCATTCAGCCCATCTAGTCTGCCCAATTTTCTAAATACTTTCATTACTTCCTGGCCTTATCTTATAGCTAGGATAACCTGTACCACTTCAGCTGGAAGGCTATTCCATGCATCTACTACCCTCTCAGTAAAGTAATACTTCCTGATATTATTTTGAAACCTTTGCTCCTCTAATGTAAGACTATATCCTCTCGCTGTGGTAGTTTTTCTTCCAATTGTGGATTCCCTTTGTGTATTTAAATGTTTCTATCATATTCCCCTTGCCTCATCTTTCCTCCAAGCTTCCTCCAAGCTATATCCTTTAACCTTTCCTTGTACGTTTAATCCTGTAACCCATGAACCAGTTTAGTAGCCCTTCTCTAAACTCTCTCCAAAGTATCAATATCCTTCTAGAGATAAGGTCTCCAGTACTGTGTACAATACTCCAAGTGAGGTCTCACCAGTGTTCTGTATAATGGCATGAGCACTTCCCTCTTTCTACTGCTAATACCTCTCCATATACAACCAAGCATTCTGCTAGCATTTCCTGCTGCTCTATTACATTGTCTGCCTACCTTTAAGTCATCAGAAATAATCACCCCTAAATCCCTTTCCTCATATGTTGAGGTTAGGACTCTATCAAATATTCTGTACTCTGCCCTTGGGTTTTTACGTCCAAGATGCATTATCTTGCACTTATCCACATTAAATGTCAGTTGCCACAATTCTGACCATTTTTTCTAGTTTAACTAAATCATTTGTCATTTGGCTTATCCCTCCTGGAACATCAACCCTGTTACATATCTTAGTATCATCAGAAGGATAATGCACCCTGTCAGACTGAAAAAAGTGTTCAGGAATGGTTTGAAGAGCATGTCAAAGAGTTCAAGGTGTTGCCTTGGTCTCCAAATTTCCCAGATCTCAAACCGATTAAGTGTCTGTGGGATCTGCTTGAACAGCAAATCCAGAGGCTCCGCATCACAACTTGCAGGAATAAAGGATCTGCTGCTAATATTTGAATGCCAGGTACCACAGGACATGTTCAGAGGTCTTGTGGAGCCATGACTCGATGAATCAGAGCTCTGGAGCAAGAGGGGTATCTACATGTGGTTTTAATGTTGTTGTTGATCAGTGTATATGCAGAGATAGATATGATTTCTTCAAACCATAGAAAGCTACGAAATTCAAGGAAAACTATCTTTGAAACATAAACAGGGGACAGGAAGTTTAATTTGGGTCTGCAGTAGGGGACATCTCTTGCACACACATGTGCATACAATATCTACAGTGTTACTCACAAAACTGAATTGTCAGGATATTACTGGGAAGTGAACATGCAAGGCACACAGATTAGCTGAGCCAGAAACAGCTGAATTTTCAAATTCTTCTGATTTTCCCTAAAGTTTACAATTTCCTTACAAATTCCTGACAATTCACTCTATACCATACAATATACAATAATACCTTGATTATGTTGGTTAATTGAGAAAGTATAACAGAGCATCAATAATTTGTTTTAACTGTAATCAAACAATATTCTTAAATATATGAGGTGCATGCAAGGAACATTCATTATTCCTTTGTGAATACCAGTTATCTCACCAATCCGTGCCACCCATTGCGGCTCTAGCTAATGCTTCCTCATTAAACCAATCAGTACAGACAGGACGGGCTACCAGCTGCTGAGGAATCCCATTTAGCGTTAAACCATGCAAAATAGTTTAACACTGAACAGGGGAACAGCATCAGGGTACTGCAGGCACTATAACCACTTAAGTAAGATGAAGTGGTCACGGTGCCCAGAGGGTTCATTTAACTATACATATATATGCCAATTGCAAACAATGGGAGTTCCTCATTTAAGTTTAAGGAAGACAGTTATAATCAGGGATAACTACTACTACAATTACAGTCATCACTATGTAATATGGCTTTTAAATAATCTATAATGTTTATTGAAATATTTCCATACCAGGGTGGAACTAAAAGAGGAAATGTCATTTTTATGGAAATTGAATACAACATTGAAAAGCATCTATGACTTATTTTAGCCTCTTTTTATGCCATGCTCAATTTTCTTTTAAATATATATGAAACATTAAGCAATTATTATTACAATCCAGTCAGAGCACATGCAGGGCACGCATTTCATTGGAGGGGGAGAAACTGAAACACTGTTTCTGTTTTTTCCACCTCCACAATCTAAGTTTTATGACAGAATCGACAGAGCTTATAACAGTGTTTGACAAGGAGCAAATATAGAGGCACTCAGTTCCAGAATAGATTACATAGATACATTACATTTCATTTTTTTAGACTTCACCAACTTCACAATTTGATAAATGCAGGGATAAGTAAACACAGTATTAAAAAAATCCAGAGAAGAGACAGTTGTTTTTTTCAAAACAGAAGAAACAAGTGCATTTTGCATTCTTCTCTGTGATTAATTTCTGCTCCGTAAGATATCTCTGAAGGAAAAGGGATACATTTGCTCATAGTTAGATGTAGGAAAAATAATAAAAAGAAAAACAAGCAAAAGTTAAATCAATTACCAAAAATATTTGTTTAATCAAGGTGAATTAGCACATTAAGTATTGTACATTTTGAAAGAATAGAAAGCGCACTAATTATGCTCTTGATACCTGGTAAAAACAATATGGCATACCATCGCTGCTACTCATTCTAATTTTTCACATGGGTGCTAAGAGAAATGGTTTTAAAATAATAAATAAAATGTTAAAATATATCTCATATGTAAAAAAAAAAAATATATAAAAAAATATAAAAATATTAGAATATTAGAATATTTTTCAAAAAAATTTAATTATATACAAAGTTTATAAAAAAAAATAATAATAAATTGAAAGCGTATCCAAAGATATTAAATCAATATTTTTCAAAATATTAAATTATTTACAAAGTTTAAAAAAAAAAATAACAATAAATTGAAAGCGTATCCAAAGATATTAAATCAAGGTCACAATTAGTCACTTGAAATTTAATTAGTAAACTTATTTGAACAGGTACCTCATTACATTTTGTTTCTGCAAGTCAAGCTTTGTTGCTAAATATACTTGTATGTCTTGAGAATGCACTGTATAGTACTGTGAAAAATGTTGGTGTTTTATGAAAAATAATAGCAGAATTTTCTAAGATATGTTGAGCTGAAACATTCCCAATGCAGATTTGTTCATTTAAGCTGAAAATATTTTATTTCAGTCTACCCATGTTTTATAAGTAACAGAATTTGGGCTGAGGGGTTACTCTTAAAAATATAAATGTGAAATAATGGTTTATGTTTTCTCAGGTTTATGTCTAACATTTTCAGTAATTTTTTCATAAATATAATGTAATTTATATTATTTCACAAGTTTTTTTGTGTTTTATGTTTGTATACTACAATTTGTAAGTTACCCAATTTATAATTTTGCCTAAATCTTTGACTACTAATATCACATTTATAACTTAACACAAAAAAAATCCTAAATGTAAAGTCATACATTTTTACACGTTATGTTTTGCTTACACTAGGTAACAAGTGAATTAAGAATGAGCAATTTTGAGCTAATGGCTCTTCAAAATTTTGTTACAAGCACTCAGGAGACTGTGGGTTCAGGCATACTGTTGCTAGGCAACATTCTGCAGCATGACATCTGCAAATGCACTATAAAGTCATTTAAAACTATACAGAATTTCCATTTAGAAAATGGCTTGAGCAGTTGCATTATGCATATGTGTCAACTGTTCAAAAATTGTATCCATTTTCCTCAATTCTATCAGCGTACCTGATATCAAGAATGCATGTGCCAAACCACCTAAACCAAAGACATTCACTCCACCCCCATCACTGAAATAGCTTTGCTTCAGCATTTGGAATATTTGCTTGTAGCCAATAATTTAAAAGAACTGGAATTAAGAGATGTTATCTTCCCCTGTTACATGTGATGACTAGTTAAAGAGAGGTCAGCTGATCTCTGAATCCTTTAGGGAATAAAATACGGACGATACATAAACTATATGGCATTGATGCACTTAATAATCATTGATTTTCAGTGAAGAACATCATCTCCTTGGGATCAAAAGAAATTAAAACTACATGTTGGCACTTGATGTATTGAGGAGCAATCTAGACCTCAGCATCTCGCAGAAGACCGCTGTACAATGAAAGTCTACTAATAAATGGAACTGTACAATGAAAGTTTACCAACAAAGTCCAGTCCTTGTATATTGAAAAAGACACACAATTAGTATTTTAGAAAAAGATAAATAAACAAATTATAAAAACATTAATATCAAAAGAACACTAAAAAAAAAAAATCTACCTTAGATTGATCATAGTGGTATCTTAGTAAGAACTTATTGGTAGTCAATCTCTTTGTCTGTTATTCCCAGACAAATACAAGAGCAGTAAACCATTAATTGACAGATAGCTAGTTGGGTTAATTATTGGTGCTATAGAACATTGAACATTGAACTAATTTCTACTTTGAGCATTAGAAAGAAGTGTTTTTGTGGATATCTATCTATCTATCTATCTATCTATCTATCCATACAACTACCTATGTGTCTGTCTATGTGATTTTGATCAGAACAACTTCCCCCAACAAGCATACATTGTTTTGGACAATTTTTATTTAAACGGAAGAAAGCTAAGATATGATTTTTATACACAGCATAATAAATAAATAAAAATATAAAGAAATAAATAAGGGATTTGAATTTTATAAAATTTACTTAGAATTCAGACACAATTAAGTTTTATTTAGCAGTAACGTAAAATAATGATCACTTTTTGCGACTCTCACGGATCTTAGAAACAATATACAAATTGAAATAAATACAGCCCAGGTTTACATTAAATATGCAACTCAAGGCATACTCCAACTATTTGTTTCCATAGTTCTGATATTGCCATGTATTTAGATCAAGAAAGTATGGTGAACATCTGCTCCCAGCAGCCTCTTCTTTTGTCTGTGGCCAACTGGGCACCCTCCTGCAGCCCATATGAAAAAGAAGACCTTAAGCAATATTGGAAAATGCTTTCCTAAACGTGACATTGATGGGAATCACTGCATTTTAAGTTTTTTGTAATTCAAAATGCATTTGTTTTCACACTTAAAATAACCATCAATCAAAAACATTGAATCATGTAGTCATTTTTCTTATTGAAAAAGTATTAAAGCTGAATCTGTTACAACTTAAGAATGGTTACAGAATGAAATACATGTAGCATACACTTAATAATAATTCATTCTGTACTTGAATGGAGAATGTTAAGTACTTACCCTTGGTATAAATTCAACATTTGGTTGTCATATGGAAAACATGTTTGTTTAACCGTTTCAGGACACGGGGTTGGTGAAATCCTGTGTCTTGGCACATCATCTATCATGAAGGGGCTATAGCTTTTCTTGTAACTCCCTCTACGTACACACATGTTCAGGAATTATATACATAGAGACATAGACATCTAGAGATTGAGAAAATGTGAGCACATGTTTATGAGTCTAAATCAAACAGCATATCGAAATCTTAAATACTGAAACATCAAACTGCTGTGTGTAGTGAAGCTTATTTTGATCGCTAATCACATTAATGATTTTATGCCTCATAAATTTTCTAATGCACACAAAATACAATGGCTTTGGATTCCATCAGATTACAAACCTCTAGGCTGGCAGAAGAAGGATAACAACAGACTGGGTAGTAATTATCAAAATGGTGCCAAATAGAAAATACATTTAATAGGAAAGAACTGTGGATTTAATTACATTTCCGTTCCAAGGGATTTTATATTATGTGGCTTATTTTGATTGAATCTGACAATTTTTAAGTTTCTGCGTAAGGTAATTGAGTTTTGGTTCACAAATCCTAACCATCAACGTTATTAATAAAACATTTAATTTCATATATAACAAGGAACTGCTCCAAGAACTCAGAGAGATGGTTACTGGTTGCGATTGGTCCTTTACATAATCTGTCACATAGACTAGTTTAGTGGCATTCATATATTCTTATTATAGTGCATTACTTTATAGTTGCTCTTAATCAGAAACTTTAACCATGTGCATGGGTTATGACAGGACTATACATCATAGGTACAATTCCTCATGGAGATATTAATAACACATATAAGTGATTGTTCTTGGTACGATTATTCAATATAGACTAAATCATATAACTATGAATTACAGAACTGCTTACCTAGGACTGTGTCATATGTCATTGACCATCACGTCACTTCACACGACTGCTTAAAGGGTCACTCCAGACCCATAAGCAACTTTAGCTTGTTCAAAAGCTTTATGTGTGAAGAGTGTGTCCTCTTTTTTCATTTTCCAAAAAGTGCATTTTTCAATAGAAATGTACTCTTTCAAAAATTGACCTGGTTACACCCCCTTGGCTTTCAAGCAAAAAATAGGTAATGTTACTTCCTGGTTTCATTAGCTCAATGCCGCTAACCTCAAGAGGGAGCAATTCCCTAGTGCACCTGACTTCTAAAGATTTCTCATTGAGCTGTATTTGGAAGTCTGTGAGTGGACAGCCACAGAAAGTCTGGGCAAGGTTAGAAGGAGAGAGCTTGCAAAGGCAGCAATCAAGAGAACTGCATGTTTTGCAAGCAGTTTTTAGATATAATCCCAATGAAAAAATACATAATTAAATATATGCAAGTTTTCATTTGGGGTATATCTACTAACCATTGATTATTTTTTTGTATTTTGGTAGTGGAGTATCCCTTTTAATGGGCTTATCAAAATGTAACATTTGTCCCTGCGGAAACACCTTTTAAGAAAATAACTTATTTTCCTAATGGAACTTGGAACAGTAGCAATTGTATGGGAGAAAGAAAAGGACTTCTTTTTTCAACCAAAGTACATATTTAAACATCTGGTAGTTAGAGATGTAGGGATAATTGAGACAAAGCAATTATTTCTATATACATTTAAAATGTCGTTATTCATGTACGAAAAGCCTTTACATTTTTACTTACATATTCAAAGACACAATGATAAAATGCATTCTTATTTTAATCCACCTTCTTTTGCACACAACACTCCAGTCTCAGCACAGTTGCTCCTCCCGCCCAGCTGAGCTCATTATTGCTGATTATCTCAGCCAGTCGGATGCTTCTCCACAGGGCTAATCAGCATCTCCTCATAGAGAAGCATTATACCAGGAAGACCATGGAGAATCACTAGAAGTAATGTACAACTACTTGATTTTGTAGTTTTGATTGGATTAAAGATAATTAATGGATTGAATGGCTGTGACTGAGACATTATCTTGGCACTAGAAATCAAGTATAGGGCACTTTTGATGTTGGAGATGATGTTGGAAATGTAATGAAAAGTATGCAATTTGCAATATAAAGATCATTCTATTACATATCCTTACAATTTAATTTACTCTTGTGTAACTAATTTACCAGGAACAGCCCAAAAACAAATAACATTTTAATTTGGAAGCAATGTTTAGCTAGTGCTGGCATCTACAGCAAACATCTGGAGTTCCAGGTTATTTTGCTGCGGGGTAGTTGCATGGGCACCTCAGCCACTAATCTGTACACAGGTTGGTGTTATGTTTTGATTTCTAGGGAAAAAAATAACAGTGATCAGTTTAATGATTCACTAGATTCATGCTTATAAATATGAGATTGATATAGGTTTAGATTTGTTGCATGTAAATTGCACTGTATAAATGCTTTCAATAACCATTTTAAAAGTGTGCAATGCAAATGTTAAAAATAAAGCAAGCATAAGTGTGTACTTAAGAAATAACCATGTCTGCAAATGGTTCCGTTGCCGGCAAGGCTAACTCAAGGTCAATAAAATAAGCACCATTAAGGTAAGCTATAGGAACATCTATTAAAAACCTGACGATTCAGTAAAGTCCAACATTATGCACAGGAAGTTTGAATGTATTATCAAGCACTGCTATTTACTTTTTAATATGAACTTTGAACTTTGTTTTTCATTTTAAATGATTACAAATTCCTATACATACACATAGACAACAATCTTATAACAATCCCAAAACTTACTGTACTTTGCATAAGTAAACGAGCTTCCTTAATATACACCGTTGCTGTGGAGACATGTGCAATACGGAACACTGGCAGTATGACAGGCAATTAAAATACCAAGATGCTTAGCCATGTACGGGTATTTTCACACAGGGAGACCTCTTAGCCAAGCCTTCTTGTGACATTGTTAGTTATTGAATCAATTACACAAGAAGAGGTTGGCAGGTGTAATTATGTATTTCTTTGGTGATTATGTGCAACCTGTCATAGAAACCAGCAAGTCTTCTCCTTTCTTCTCAAAGGGGCAGTCACATGTCAAACAATGTCTCAAAGTACATAAAATGTATGTATATGTTTGTTGCAAAATAACATTGATGAACCATTGGATTGACTCGCATTCACAACTACTAATTACTGTGAAGACATACAAGCATTGGGTAATTGTGCCTTACAGTAGTCATTCTAATCGCCAAAGCTCATTTTCTGCTCCTCTGACTGTGTAAATCATGAAGAAATTGGAAGAAATAAAGGCTATTTTTATCAAATCATTCCTGCATTACTTTCCACATATTATGAGTACAATACTAAAAACTAATTCCATTCTCAAGTAGGGGTTTCAAATGTCTGTTACAACATAATGACTTTTAGATGTGTTTCTTGTACAAAGCTCAATGGATACAACTTCACTCCATGTAGCCTTAAAACGGTCTCTGAGTATTACAAATTTAAAAAAATATAAACATAAGTCTAGTTGTATAATCTTGTTAAACAAAGTAAAAAATTCAATAAAACATTTAGTATAAAAAAATATTGTCCAATTATGAAGTGTACATAGGTAGGTATTGGTGTAAAATATTCAGAGCAGTTTACTGCAAACCCATGCTGCATTCTAAACTCACAGAGAACCTGATTACATTCAGTTGCTTTGCCAACACAAATTGCCATCAGAAAAGTCACAAAATTCTACAAAATTAGATGTTGGTATTTTTTATTTTTTTTGTACAACTACCAAGTGTGATTCTTATACTAGAAATTTAGCATTCCACTTGGATTTTTTTTTAATTAAATAGCAATATCTTTCTATTTTAAGTGGCTAAAAATAAAGAACTCTTATTCTAAATGTTAAAAAAATTAACTGATCTTCGAAGGAAGTGGGCCTTATGAATGATGATGGGGTTTTCTAATCATAGTGATCAGCTCTATATTTGTCCATTAATGTCTGTTTAGGGTTTCACTTGCACCTCATGACCTTTTAATCAATTAGGGGCATGTACAAAAGGTAATATACTCCCCTTCTCCCTTCATTCTACTCAAATTAATTTTATAGGACTTTGGACTGCATGTTGTTAAGAAAGCTGGGTCAAAAGTGTACATGAGGATGTGCAGGTATTTTTTGCACAGTCCTGTTGGTGACATGGATCTGCTTTGCTGTTGTGTTACCACTCTGCAATAAATACTAGTTAGTGGAGAAATTATGGTCTAATATAGAAAGTAAAAGGTAAGCACGGTCTTCAGTTTTCCCAGAGGTTCTTGACAGATGTATTGCTTTGAAATGTATTGTGTTTGTGTATTGTCCAGTATATTTTACATTAATATAAATTACAGATGGGGATGTGTGTGAAAAGACCAACTATTTTTCAGTTGCTTTGAAACTGGACCCATGTGTTGACTCTCCCTTCACCAGAAAACATGTGTTTCACTCTCTCTCACCTGTACAGCTTTAGCAATTCCAGAGGTGTCCAGTCAGGGCCGGCTTTATGCCTTTAGGTGCCCTGTGTGAAGAAAACATTTGCAGTGCCCATACCTAGTCACATATGGTGTAGGTATAGGGGTGTAGCGTTTATGGGGGCTTTACTAAATTAATAATTATAAAAAATGTTTATATTTATAAAAATATATATTAATTCCCCCTTCTAAGTTGTTACCTTGCAGGAAGGGGGGATGCTGATCTCTGGTGGTCCAGTGTGATGGGGATCTGGTCTGTGTCTGTGTATATTTGTTAAAGGTGTATTGACTGTATGTGATATATGAGTGTTTTGACTGTGTGTGATATTTGTTATTTAATTCAGATTAAAAATAAAAATGCATGAAGGCATTTGTGAATGAGTGAATGCATATGTGTACGCATTCACACAATTAGATGAACACAGTTATATACATACACTGTGAAATACAACCTTATGCACACAGTCCCAGACACATAGTCACTCACACACAGTCACAAAAACAGCTACTGACAGTCACGCACACAGTTACAGACAGCCTCACATGGTTACAGATAGACAATTACACACACAATTACAGGCATACAGTCACACACACAGTTGTAGAAAAATAGAGGATACCACACTCACCAGGCAACCGGGGTATACCAGATCCGAGGATGTTTTAAACCCCACTTTAAGATATATTAAATAAAATGGTGGTCCAGGCACTCAAGGTAATTGCCAAAAAGGCAGCTTTATTGGAGCAAATATAGCTTGTTAATGATTAATTTCTCATCATTGTCATAATACTTTAGAATCAAGGAAATATGACAAACAGTACTGTGTCATTCTCTGCATTTCAAAAGACAGTTTACTCTGCAGACAGAGCAAACCTGATCCACGGGAATACCAGGATATTTCCTAGTAGGCTGAGTTGGGGCTGAAGGAGACTGCTACAGCTGAAAACCAAATTAGTTGTGTACATCAAGGAATGGCACATTGAGAGGTAAGAGGAGTAACATAGGAGTGGTGGCGGCCAAGAAATCTTCACCATGTGCACAAAGCTGAAGGCCAGGGTATGATATCATGTGTCCAGGTGGCTCCCAGCTCTGTGCATAAGGCAAGCAAGTTGTGTCCTCAATTAGTCAACAGTCCCTTTTTTCTCTCACCATTTCTTCTCAGCTGATTTTATCTATATCCCTTGCTTCATTTGGTTTCCTCTCTGTCCCTTTTGCATCCTACCTCCCTACTAATATCGGTGCTAATTTCCTTGTATTGTATGAATTATCACACTGTTTATTTTAATAGCTGCATACTATGCATGACTCAATAAAGCCAAAACATGATATAGAATATTATACTCAGTTACCATTGGCTATGAACGTTACAAACACATAACTATTAGATGAAGTAGGGAACAATGAATTGTGGGTTTTTTTGTGACCCAACGAGCTAAAAGGACTACTGCCTTCTCCCAAACATGAGTCATCATCAAGATCTAGATTCACAGAAAGAATACCAGTCAAACTAATTGAAATATGGGCCATGCAAAAGCTCCGGTGAGAGTATTATCAGCAAGTAGAAAAATCATAGGATTCATTCACAACAGCTAATGTTTTAGATACCTTATTCTACGATACATTTTTTCTGGGACAAATTTGAATTAATTAATTATACACCACACATGACTCATCAGTTGTGACATTAATATAAGCCAGTGCATCCTGCAACGAACATTTGATGTTGTGGCAGAGCAGTATGACAGCAAGAACAATGATGACAATAGCTGATAGGTGCAAAATCTATTACTAGTTATCTCTGTCAGATTTCTCTTGTAAGGTTATATAATGAGCAAAAAAATTGGACTGTTGCTGACCAGTGTATTATAGTTTATTATTTAGTGTGGATTTTCAAAAGAACCCATTTCGTAAATGGGAAATAAATAACACGGCTGGTGTAAATGGAAGAAATATCACCCAACTCTGGACATGAAGAAGATAGGTTTCATTTATTTCATCTCCTATCAACTACCAACATGGATGGACTTTTGAAATGGGGCTCACTCTATCTGAAATTCTGATGTCTATGGGAAAAGGAATATCAGAAACCAAACATTTGTATAAGCCTTCAACAGATTGAAAATAGAGTAACAGAGTGAGAGTTAAAATTTAAAGGAAAAAGGTAGACAAACATGGACTTCCTGGTTTTTTAATACACAATGTAGATAGTGTTTTTTAAAAAAAAATGTAAAAAATTGAAACAGCAGAGAAGGATGTAAAAACTCATCATTTTTTGTGTTAGAGCCAGGACCTTAATGCTTTCTACATGAGAACTTTGAACAGATTTTAACAAGATTACATTTTACTAGCTTAAGCTCTAGTTATACAACTATCTTAACAGTACACAGACCCATACCCAAATGCTATGTAATTACTATGTAACCCTCTGTACAATACATGCATACTTTACCCTTCTGCTACATTGGTATCTACAGAACAACACCATGAAAGTGATACAAATGTTAATCCATTATAGACATTAGAACGTTTAATGCCGTCCTAACAATATTGGGCTTTAAAGATATTAGGACAGCATCGACTGTCCTAATGTTCTGGTGTAAACACTCCAATGAGACCCAAGTATCAATCAATACTTGGGGCTCCCTTCTGTCAGCTTGCGGCAGATCTAGGGGCCTCAAACAAACAGATGAACTGTATACAATGCTCAAAAAGCGTTAGGTACCACACTTAAATTTAATTTAAACACCCATGGTTGAGTAATCACTTTTCCCAAGTCTGAGGTGCTTTCTGCATGCCACCTGCTCGGCTTTGCCAGCTTCTCAGCACCAATCACAGCGTGAGCTGCAGCATGAGAAGGAGATCTCCCTCTCATGGGGCAATCACCCAGCAGATGGCACTCAGAAACTGCTTTCTACTGTTTTAGCCAGGAAATCACTCTGCTGCTATCAGTACTGAAGAGGGAATCCCTTATGGGATTAGATAGAGTCATGATTAGGGTAGAGTTAGGATAATGGTAGGGTTAATATTAGTGTAACGTAAGGGTTAAAGCTGAGTTATCATTAATGCTGCTTTTGGTTAAGGATAGTGTATAGTTAAGGGACTATTAGGGTAGGTGCATGGTTAAAGCTAGGGTAGGCATTCTGTTAGAGTTAGGGTATAGGGATGGGGGAGTTGGTATAGGGTTAGTGTTAAATAATAGGGATGTGCAATTCATTTTGTCCCGAATTGAAGTTTGCACAAATGTGGGCCTTTGTTTAATATTGCTGGTTAAACATTCTAAATGATTTATTATTTTTGAAAAAGCTTTAAATATACAAAAACTAAAAAATCTGTCAATATAGGCACTAAATACAAGTCATTAACCCCTTAAGGACACATGACATGTCTGACATGTCATGATTCACTTTTGTTCCAGAAGTTTGGTACTTAAGAGGTTAAAGAACTCAAAAGCAGCTGCAACACGTGGTGTGGGTACCCCATAAGGACACCACACCTCAAACCATGCAAATCAAAACAGTGTAAAATAAAATGAAATAAATCACTACAACATTCAGTGGGATGCTTATTAGTTGCAAATGAAAGACACTCACCCTTCAAACATATGGGAACATGTAATCAGTAAACCCAAAACAAACACACAAACAATCAACATCTAGTGCTATTCAGTATGGTTAAATAGTCCCAATATCTCCAGTGTACACATGATTCATTCACATTAGCTAGAGCCTATAATGACCTTATTTGCTTGCAATGGATACTCCAAAAAATGAAGAGTGAGATAAAAGGGATCACAAATGGTGCAATATTTCCAATGATGTAATTAATAAATAATATCATATTATACTGCTCACCTAATTAAGAGCCACAACAAACCGGCTCTGAGTAAAATAGCCTGCTGTTCCAGTAATGAGTGGCACTTATTCACCTCTAGGGGATAACAAAAATTTCACTACATTTGTTTTTTAACTATGCCACAAATTGTTTCTGTATAAATAAACAAAAAAAAACCATAAAAGAAAATACCATTAAAAATGAGTGCAGTAATGAGTAAAAGTCAGCTTCATCAGTTGTAATGATGTTGCAGCCAAATGTAATCCTTTATATCTTTAAATCTGTCGACCTCTTCTATTCACTTCCAAGTATGGGTGGAGAAATGTTTTCAACATATTAAAATATCTACAAATATTTTAAAAATATATCAAAATGTCAACAATTACAAAATAGAAATATTTTCATAATATTAAATATTTTAAAAAGTTTATCCAAAAGTATTAAACCATTTAACCGTAACCGAAATGCCGAGGTCCCGAATTTCAGAAATGCTGAACCGAACCAAATTTCTTGCCCATGCACATCCCTATTTATTACCATCTGCACTATATATATTTTCCTCTTTTATATTTTCTGCATATGCTACTATTCTGAACACCCTGCAAGAAAAATTGCAATACGGTAAGATACATCCCGTTATATTCAAGCGCTCCCCTATTTAATTATAAGTTATTCACTTATAATACTATTTGCTGTAGTTTATTTTGGGGTGAGGGCAGAAAGGTACCCTTCACAAGTGTTTAAGCACTGTTAATTACATTGGAACACACTAAAAATATTAAATCAAGACTGTGGTCGAATTTGGCAATTTTTAACAAAATTAATTTTCAGACAAAAAAAATAACAAATTGAACTGAAAACGAACTAATCTAAAATGAGCGAAAACACAATTAAAGGATCCATTCCTTTTGTTAAGAATGCCAAATTAGGGAGTTATCCTAAACAGCTGAAATACTAATATTAAGAAAAGCCTCTTAATGTTGATTTTTCAGCTGTTTAGTAGAAAACTCCCTAATTTGCTAATTTTATGTTTAAGTTTGAAGGAGAGTTAAGGATACCAAATTAGGGAGCTATCTACTGAACAGCTGAAAGAGCAAAACAAAAAACAGACATTTTTGAAATTGTGCTCTTTCATCAGTTTAGCCGATAACTCCCTAATTTGGTGGGATTGCCATATTGAAGGATGCCAAATTGAGAAGCTGTTTAGCAGATAGCTTCATTTTTGGTAATTGGAATCCTTGTTGCAATCCTAAGGAACGCAAATTTGTTAGTTATCTACTAAACAGCTAAAAGATCAAAAGTGAGTAAAGGGCTTTTAATTTCCACATTTTAGCAGTGTAGCAGATAAATTGGTACTTTCTTTGGTAAAATTGATTTCCCCCTTCATTCATTGCCCACAAGGAATATATAAAACTAGCACATTTCAAACTGACATTCTGTTTGTTTGTCTGGATTACAAATTAACCAAAAGTTGAAAATAATGAATCGATCATAAACAAAACTTCCCCCACGCACATCTCTATTAGCCATTAATTTAGATCACAACGTTATTTTTCTATTTTCGTCCTCCTCCCCCCAATTTAGGAGTGTAGGTTTTTTTATATTATGTATGTATTATTACTTTTGCATTTTTTTGCCTTGGATTGTTTTTTTTCAACAAAGCTCTGCATTATTTTGTAAGTATCAATGTTGTTCAGAGTCATTTTTAGTACAATATCAATATCTTTAATTTCCATAAATAGCAAACTGAACTGCCCACATTGGTGTCAATTCATTTCAAATCAGATTTTGATGGATAGCTGCATTCGTATTTTTAGCATAGGAATTGTTTTAAGTTTGAAAGTTTAAAAAACCTGAAACACTATGCAACTGAGCTGTAAATCAAGATTCAGTTCAAGGAATGCAGTTTGCCATAATAAATAGCCAATTTGGATTTCTTTTATTCAGTTTGTCTAAATCAAGCTAATTTAGCACACCTTTGGCACCATCTCTTTTATAAAGTAAATATTTTAGGGTCCTGGTTATTTTCAACAAATTCAGATGCATCTAGCTACAGTTCCATCAACTGGCTTATATATCTCCTTAATTTAAACTTCAAACTATAAACGGTCAATTAGTAGGTTAGCATGTATGTACAGGAATGATGGATACAACTCAAAGACCCATAAAATATAAGGCACTCTCATTGTATGTTCCATGTCTCTGCCGGAATAATGATACAATGTTAGTGATAACCTTTTCATTGACAACATTTTGCCACTTGAAAGAGATTTATAAAGAACTTGATAAATAGGGAGTCAAAACATCATCAGGACCATCACTGATTGGTGGAATATATTAGTATTTCTTGTATATTTTATCACATGGTTTTGGAGCCTCTCCTGATGTACCCACATCATACTTTCTAATATCTGGGTGCATGTTCACAATGCTCATATTGAGAATTTATAGCCAACAGGTACTTCTCCAGTCGCTTTGGATCTAAAATACTCAACATATTAATCCAACTTATTTGCTGTAGTTACTGTCATGTTACCTGTAGGTCTTGCCGCATCGTCCTTGTGGTCATTAAGTTTTGAAATTGGAGTTAAAATAGCTGACTTGTAAAAAAGAAGTCATCTATTCTTTTAGTTTACCTACTCTGCCCTTAAATTACAAATTCACGCTTTAGTAAATAACCCTGTATTTCTTTTATTGACCCAACTGTACCTTAGCCTGTTGCACATTGCCATTGACATCATTTGTTCATGAGCACACGTGGTGTATACAAAATGATGCAAAAAGATGATGTCAGATTCCAAAATACATATAAATATCTCTGCCCTCCCCTGCTTGTTGCCCTCTTATGGTCTCTTGTGTCTTCCTTTTCAGTTCTAGTCATTTTATTTTGATCTGGTTTTGTTCATCATATTTCCTAAATTCTGTTTTACATCTAGGCTAGTGTGTTTCTGTTCGTTATCTTTCCGGTATTGCAAACCTCAACGTTTGCAATGATTCCTTTATTCTATCTTTTTAAAGTATGTATTTTAAGTTTGGCTACTCCCAGGACCACTAATACACTGCTATAATATTTCTACCTTTATCTTCTTGAAAGCATGTTGTCCTATATTAGTGTGGTGGATAAATCTGACAATTCCGTGGCAGATGGGCAACTAACTTAGCTCTGGTTTCCTAAGCCCTGGATTATAAACTCATTTACAAAAGCACACATTTTTTGAAATAGGAAGTAACTTTTATTGAGGTGCGTCAAATATCAACACAAACTTTTATGCCCAAATGATTTGTTGTGTTTAATAATATGTTAAATGATGTTCAAATTTTGAATGATAATTCAGTTTCTGTTGAGAAAGGCATCTTTGTATCCTGCTCTGGTAGGCTACTGATGTAAATGTATATACAGTGTGTCTTATTTCTAGCATTATCGTTTTTTGTTTGTCCTTTTATATGTTATATTGGTGTATTATTATATTGCTTTGTAAATAAAATTGCATTTATCTTGGCTGTAGATTTGGTTTCAACATGGTAGATATTTGATAACCAAGGAAATGTCCACTTGGGTTTGCACCCTTTTTCGGTGGTGTTTATTGGATATGTTGTATTCTCCTATGCAAATCATTGTTGTGATATCAGAATTTTTTTAAAACACTTTTATGGATCTTCTAAAATAAATAAAACAGTTTTCCACAAAAGCACAAATTATTATCAATTCAAAGAGAATTAAAAGTGTATTTCAAATTTCAAGTCTAAATAGCCAAATTGGAAGAAAACAAGTCAGGTACGATTCCATTATGGCCATTTTTTGCTTTAGTGAATAACATTAATCGTATTTCAATTTGTGCATTTCAGATATTAGCACAGGTAATGGAACTGTATTATTTCTGCAACATACTAAGCCTTTTCTACTCCGACACTGCTCTGCAAATTGCAGATACCCGTTTTACCACGGAACTGGAAAAGTATAATAAGACCAAGAGATGCAGTGCGTTTGTTGCATTACTTTTTCATTTTGCTTTTCTCTGTTTTGCTGGCTGTGTTTGGAATAGATTAGTCTAATAAGCAGAGATTTGCCGCAGGAATTAAGGTCTTTCAATAATCCTTTATTGATTTACTCAGAGTTAGGACTATCAAAGCAAATGATACAGCCCATAAAAAAATGAACAAGGTAATGAAATATTTTGAAGTCTTGTTAGGAGATCGCATGGTTCAGCACTAAAGCCTGGAGATAGGTATAATTGAGTTATTTAGGGCTGATGGGTAACATCTGTTTTCATCTGTAAAAACTACACTTGCTGTAGCCATTCAATGGGATATTTAAAGGGTTTCAAGCGTATTAACGTTAACAAGTTCAGTATAAGTTTGATAAAACTACATTTTCTGTATGTTGCTTATGTGGTGCAATTACTTTTTCAATGTTGGGATAAAAAATCATCCTCAAGTTCATTTGGGAGTTTGTAAGAACTAAAGGTTACAATATGACAATTAGCAGAAAATTACTCTGAAAAACTTATATACATTTGTGTTAATGTAAAATAATAACTATTTTATAGTCAATACAATGTTAAACATAGTTCAGCACATCAGTCAAGCCATAAGATTTGATTTTCCCACTGAAATAACAAATTTGTTTTTAAATAAAACTATTACAATTTGTGAGCATTGACATTGTTATTTAGTGAATGAGCGAGTGCGCTGGATGAATTGGCCCCGGCGGCACCCTTATAATATATGAAGGTTCAGTGAGTGCACTCTTTTGGTTTTATATATATGTATCGATAAATCCAAGGTGCTTGCACTCCAGGTATAGTGACTGTGGTGCCCGGTGCAAATCCAGCAAAAATCATAGGTATCCAGAAAATGGAATGGACTCCAGGGTCTTTGTAAAATAAAATATAACTTTTAATTCATATTCAAAATGAAAATAAAATGAACATCAACATTTCGGCTCACATCTGAAGAATGCCATCCTGAAGAAGGCTCCAGATGTGAGCTTGCCATCCTGAAGAAGGCTCCAGATGTGAGCCGAAACGTTGATGTTAATTTTATTTTTATTTTTAATATGAATTAAAAGTTATATTTTATTTTACAAAGACCCTGGAGTGCATTCCGTTTTCTGGATACATATATATATATATATATATATATACAAAAAAATCGATAAGCAAGGCACTCCTCCTAAAGCTTCATTAAATAGATTCAAAATTGCCTAGGTGCAATCCCGCGTAAAATATATAATAGAAAGTAAAAGGGAGCACACTAGGACTACTTCTGAGTGGAAAAAAAGTAGTATTTTCTGTATTATAGAATAATACATATCCTGTGCAGAGTACAGAAGATCACAGTGAAACATTAATGTCTACAACAATATATACATATAAGTGAAATAAAGCTTACCAATGAGATGATCAGACAGCCGGCGGACTGAAGAACCCGGAAGTGAGGAACCCACGTGGGAGCGTGCATGTGACATGCGTGAGCGTGCATGTGACCGGGTTGCTAGGCAACCTTAGAAACAATGTATCAATTCCATTCACACATAGAAACAGAAAAGAGATGCATGCTAGTTATGGAGGAAATATTAACTATGATCACCAGGATAAAATCGATCTGATAGTGAGCTGAAAGTGGTTGGAGTGAACCAAAAAATCTATCAGTGTAAAAAATGTGAACAAAATGTAGCAAATCCAAACCAGATCGATAAATATCTAAGGTGTAATAAAACAGACTTTTAAACAAAGCTGTATATCTTATAATGTTATCTATCCAATAGTTATATATAACACTATTGGAGAATAGAAAGGTATTATATAAATATATATTATAATCCTTGTAATTAAAGGAGAAGCATCATACCTAATATTATCAGTTAACTACTATTGGCCACAGAGGCCACTCCGCCGTAGTTATAAAATTGATCTACATAGTGCTAGACACAATACCCAAGTGTCTTAACCAAACTTTACATATTGACTATAGAATTAGCCTGGTGTGAGCTCAGACCTATATTTAGTGGTCAAAAATCGTGTATAGTGCTTTCCAGAAACAGACCAAAAGATAGAAAATAGAAACTGCCTATTCAGATTGTTGTGGCACAAAATATACTGCACTATAAATGACGAAATGGCATTAATAATGAATCAATTCTATATAAAGGAGAAAAGTTTGAATCACACAAATATATCAAGGAGATATTTAAAGAGATATTTTTAAAGAAACATCGAAAGAACCAAGTGTTCATTTAGTCCTTTTGGGGTCACTGTATCTAGATGGTGGATCCAGTAGGCTTCGTGTTGAAGTAATAGCTTAGATCTGTCCCCTCCTCTTGGTGGAACTGGGACATGATCAATAGCTATGAAGCGGAGAGTAGGCAAATGATGTTGTGCTGTTAAAAAATGTTTAGCCACTGGTTTATCAGTTCTTTGGTCTCTGAAGGCTGTTGTAATCCCAGAACGATGTCCCCTAATCCGGTCTCTTAGAGTCATGTCGGTCTTCCCGACATAAGACAGTCCACACGGACATGTGATCATGTATACCACATGTGTGGTCATACATGAAATGTAGTGGTTAATAGGGATTCTCTTCCCATTATGTGGATGAACAAATGTAGCTCCGATCAGCATATGGCTGCATGTGACACAGCCACTGCATTTGTAACAACCCTTTTTTTGGATTTTGGGCATCTTAGCATAACACTGTCGAGGATCATTTTTCACCAGTAGATCCCTAAGGTTACGATTACATCTGTAACTGATGATAGGATTGGTTTTAAATCTATCAGAAAGATAGCACTATGTAGATCAATTTTATAACTACGGCGGAGTGGCCTCTGTCTATATTGGCCAATAGTAGTTAACTGATAATATTAGGTATGATGCTTCTCCTTTAATTACAAGGATTATAATATATATTTATATAATACCTTTCTATTCTCCAATAGTGTTATATATAACTATTGGATAGATAACATTATAAGATATACAGCTTTGTTTAAAAGTCTGTTTTTTTTATTACACCTTAGATATTTATCGATCTGGTTCGGATTTGCTACATTTTGTTCACATTTTTTACACTGATAGATTTTTTGGTTCACTCCAACCACATTCAGCTCACTATCAGATCGATTTTATCCTGGTGATCATAGTTAATATTTCCTCCATAACTAGCATGCATCTCTTTTCTGTTTCTATGTGTGAATGGAATTGATACATTGTTTCTAAGGTTGCCTAGCAACCCGGTCACATGCATGCTCACGCATGTCACATGCACGCTCCCACGTGGGTTCCGCACTTCCGGGTTCTTCAGTCCGCCGGCTGTCTGATCATCTCATTGGTAAGCTTTATTTCACTTATATGTATATATTGTTGTAGACATTAATGTTTCACTGTGATCTTGATAAAGACCCCAGGAGGGTCGAAACGTTGATTTTCTGTACTCTGCACAGGATATGTATTATTCTATAATACAGTAAATACTACTTTTTTTCCACTCAGAAGTAGTCCTAGTGTGCTCCCTTTTACTTTCTATTATATATATATATATATATATATATATATATACACACACACACACACATCGGAAAGGAATCTACAAGTAAATGTATATGTTTAATCACTTTGACTAAAGATATCTATTGTATTGGTGTACTAGTCCAGGGATGTGTGCATAAAATAATAAGAGTATTGCAGTATATTGTAATCGTTTTTCTGTTGAACTGACATATGTACAGAATGACAGGCTTTCAGTAAAATCTTCTTTTATCTAGTCTAAAGCATTTCTAGCCTCAAAAAAAAAAAATATACCACATAAGTTTGTTGTTTCAAAATTATTTTATACTATGATTCTAAATATAATTATATGTTATTATTTTTCATTTGTCTATAAATTAGCTTGGGTGTCTAAACTATTCAACTTGCCCCAAATTAGACCAATCTGCTGCTAAATGGATCTGAATTATCAATTACAGAAGTAAAGACAGTATCGGAATTCCACAGTCCCTGAGAGAGGATCAGACAACAGAAGAAAAAAAAAATCCCACCAGCACTGATATAGTAAAATGGGTTTAAAGCTGATGGCTGCAGTCAGATGTTGTGTCAGGCTTGTGCCCTAGACATTTAAACTCTCATGAATCTATCCAGTTAATGAAATTTGACTCTTTCACATCCTGCTGTTTTTTGGATCAAGAACAATTACATGGGTCCTTTTTTTTCTTTTAACTTTAAAAATCAACATTTGAGTATTCTCATTTTTCTAAAGCTACAATTATAATGTTACTTATTTCCTTCTTTCAATTCACATCAACTGTACTATGTGCGTTATGTTAAGGTTATATTTGAAATAACTTTTTTTTCCAGAAAAAAAAAAAGATTATTATTATTTGTTTAAAACATAGTTGATCTTATTAAATTGATTTTATTAAAAAACTGAATATTTGTGCATGCTACACATTATTGTTATTATTGTACATACGTTTTTAAATAATGAACATTTGTGTTCAATCTTAACAATATATCTCTTGATCACTTACTTTTATGCAGTTTAAAAAGAAATTGTAGTAAAATATATTTTATGTAAATTGCTGGGTTATGAAAGACATACTCAGTTCAATACAGAAGTCCACAAAGACCCCTATAGATGTTTTAGCCCCAAGTTGCATTTCTTTCACTACTACAACATTGATGTCCACCCAGAGTGGACGTATCATATATATGTGGCAGGATACATCCTGGATGGAGATCAGTACTCATGGGAGAATGCTCCTTTAAAGGTAGAACAGAAAAAACATGCAGAAACTCTTGTGTAAATATAATTCATTGGTATAGCTACGGCAGTGGTGTAAAAGCCATGAAAGCCCTAGTAAGCCCACCAAAGCATTTTAAGATTAGTGTTAAAGGGACCTGTCAACAGAACAGTGTTTATACATGTGTAAGTAGGGCACTAAAAACAATGAGCCACATACATTAAGATCAATTCTAGGGAAATGTGACACATGTGGAGTATTTGCCATAGCAACCAAACAAATGCTTCTTCTAATTGCATCAGAGTTTTTCTCTTTATCGACTGCATATTTCCCAATGTGTATGATGTTCTAGAAGAAATTACAAGCAGATTATTGATTAATCTACGTGAACAATGAGCGCTATGGAATCTGATGGCGTTATATAAATTATAAAATAATAATATGGCCATATATACAAACTAACTAATGACATTATCATTCATTTGTATAAAAAAAATGTGTGTTTCATTATTAAACGCAGCCATAAATATCTAGGCAGCTCTAGGTTATTGTTAAACATTACTCAAATGACAGGACCTTCATCAAAAGAGATATATTAGAATACCGTGGCAAGTTGACAATAAACTTTAATTTATTATTATTTTTAAAATGTATAAAAAACCAACATATTCCCCAGTGCTGTACATTTATTTCACAAGGTATACTAATAAATTTAACTTATATGTTTGACTTACAAGAACAAGAGGTAGAGAAGGCACTGCTCAAACAATCTTAAAATCTAACGGAAATAGGTACATTTACACACAAGGTAAAGACAGAGTTCATTAAAACAACCGAAAAAAAAAAAAAAATCAAATCAATTACCAGCTGTATTGCTTTGGTTTGATATTGCCAAGTCTTTTTTAATTCTTTACAACTCACTGTTAAGTGAATAGACCCCATAGCTTTTAGATCCTTATTTATAGGCTAATCATAATAATATAGGCTTTAACATGGCTAATAAATTTGATTACTATTTTCTACTGTAAGTTGTATTTTTATATTGTAAACAAAAAACATACATTTAAAGTGACCATTCGTGCTGACAGACCATATAAAATTGAATTAGAACCATTAGTATGTTCAGTGCCAGCAAAATACTATAATTAATTTATCCCCTTTTATTCCAGTGGATTTAGCTTCTAAAACCATCATGACCAGCTTTAAAGTGACTCTATAGGCACCCAGACTAATTCATCTTATTGAAGTAGTCTTGGTTCAGTGTCCCTATCTCTTTAACCCTGCAACCTTACCACACAGCCACTAGAGGTGCTTCCTGGAGTTTCATAGGGCTTGACTCAGTGAAATGACACTGGACATCGAGTGTGTTGAAACCCCCTATATGAATGATATATGTTTTCTTCTGGGCAATCATTTTATTGCCTAGGGACACGTGTGTATTCCTAATGCTATTGTGTTCCTTTAATATACTTGCATGAGCTTTTCAAAAGATCGCAGTATTCTAGAACAACTTTTCAAAGTCATCATTGATAGAAACATTTGATATATGATAGAAACATTTAAATACATAAAGAGAATCAACACAGTAAAGGAGGAGACCATATTTAAAAGAAGAAAAACTAGCACAACATGAGGACATGGTCTTAAATTAGAGGGGCAAAGGTTTAAAAATAAAATCTGGAAGTATTACTTTACTGAGAGGGAAGTGGATGCGTGGAATAGCCTTCCAGCTGAAGTGGTAGAGTTTAACACAGTAAAGGAGTTTAAGCATGCGTGGGATATGCATAAGGCTATCCTAACTATAAGATAAGGCCAGGGACTAATGAAAGTATTTTAAAGATTGGGCAGACTAGATGGGCTGAATGGTTCTTATCTGCCGTCACATTCTATGTTTCTATGTTTCTAAAGGACCACTATAGTGCCAGGAAAACAAACTCGTTTTTCTGGCACTATAGGGTCTTTGGGTTCCCTCCCACCCTCAGGGTCATACTCCCGCTGGGCTCAAGAGAGGTTAATCACTTACCTTTCTCCAGCGCCGGGCTCCCTCGGCGCTGGGGACTCTCCACCCTCTTCTGACGTCATCCGCCGAATGCGCATGAGCGACTAGAGCTGCGTGCGCATTCAATCAGTCCATAGGAAAGCAGTTCTCAAAGTTTTCCTATGGAAGGCAGCATCTTCTCACTGTGAAAAACACAGTGAGAAGCGTGGAAGCGCCTCTATCAGCTGTCAATGAGACAGCCACTAGGGGCTGGATTAACCCTAATGTGGGTTTACAGCTGCAGGGTTAACCCTAGATGGACCTGGCACCCAGACCACTTCATTGAGCTGAAGTGGTCTGGGTGCCTATAGTGGTCCTTTAAAGTCGATGGATAGGTTTGTACATAAATCATTTGAAAAGTTTTTCCAACAGGTTATGATGATTTATAATGCTGACCCAAATGAATTAAATCTAGGCTTAAGTTTGCACATGACCCCCGCAAATAAATACATATGACTTTATAAACCATCATTATTTATTAACTCATGCAGTTAAACATTTTAAACTTGAAGAAGACTTATTGGTCGCAAGCATTGCAGGACTGACCTAGTCCTGTTTACTAATTACAAATAAAATAGCTATTGAGAGTTATTTAATATGAATGTGTGGGGACATTTCTAAATCTATAATAATAATAAAACGGGATTAAAATATCTAGTAGTTATTAATGGTAATTAGTATGCAAATGTAGCTGCTGTTCTGAATTTGCATATTTAATTAAGGACAATTAAGATCTGATGAAATAAAAGTTTAAATTGAAATTGAGCTTACTGAATTTATACAGCTAAATAATAAATCAACTACTGCAGAAAATACCAAGTAACCTGATTAATAGTGAGAATTCAGATATTTATTTTTGAGACCAATTGAGGTATTGAACTGAAACCCATAGTATCAATTCATATACTGCCAAAATGTATACTGTGAGTAATATAATTAAGTAAATAAATAAAAAAAAACATAAGTGAAGATATCCAGGACTAAACTAATAACCCATCAGTAACCACTCTATCTATCACTCTGTTGGTCGGCGGAGTTTATTTATATAAGTGTACTGGTGACCAACAGAATAACAGGAGATTATACATATTTTGAAATCCTTTTTATCTTCTACCCAATGCATGGTGAATGAAACAATAAAAAAAAACTAAGGAGCCTTTTTTAAGTGTGGACACCAATTTCTTCACCTCACATGGGTTTGCAATGGGAAAAAACAGCTACCCACCTAGCACATTACACAGGTTGGTCGTGACACAGTTACCCTGGAGTAACTAGGCTTTCCCCTTGGAGGCACAGTTGTGCTCAAAACTTTGCATACTCTGGCAGAAATGAGGAAATATTGGCATTGATTTTGAAAATATGACTAATCAAGCAAAAAAAATGTTTTTCATTGAAGGATAGTGATCATATGAATCCATTTATTGTCACATAGTTGTTCGGCTACTTTTTAAATCATAATCCCCTACATGGCCCTGATCAAAAGCTTACATATCGTTGAATGTTTGGCCTTTTACAGACACACAAGGTGATGCACAAAGGTTAAAATTGTAATTAAAGGTTAATTTCCCACACCTGTGGATTTTTAAATTGCAATTAGTGTCTGTGTGTAAATAGTCAATGAGTTTGTAAGCTCTCACATGGATGCACGGAGCAGGCTAGATACTGAGCCATAGGGAACAGAAAAGAACTGTCAAAAAACCTGCGTAATAAGGTAATGGAACTTTATAAAGGATATAAAAAGATATCCAAAGCTTTGAAAATGCCAGTCAGTACTGTTAAATCACTTATTAAGAAGTGGAAAATTCAGGGATCTCTTGATACCAATTGCCCAGATCAGGTAGAGCAAGAAAGATTTCGGGATACAAAGAAAAACCCACAGGTAACCTCAAGAGAAATACAGGCTGCTGTGTAAAAAGACGGTGTGGTTGTTTCAAGGAGCACAATACGACGATACTTGAACAAAAATGAGCTGTATGGTCAAGTTGCCAGAAAGAAGCCTTTACTGCACCACTGCCACAAAAAAGCCCAGTTACAATATGCCTGACAACACATTGACACGCCTCACAGCTTCTAGCACACTGTAATTTGGAGGGACTAGACCAAAATAGAGCTTTATGGTCTTAACCATAAGCGCTACGTTTGGAGAGGGGTCCACAATAGTAAAAAGAATACCATCCGTACTGTGAAGCATGGTGGTAGCTCACCAATGTTTTGGGGTTTGTAAGCTCTAAAGGTATGGGGAATCTTATAAAAATGATTGGCAAGATGAATGCAGCATGTTATCAGAAAATACTGGCACAAACAATTTGCATTCGTCTGCAAATAGGCTGTGCATGGGACATTCTTGGACTTTCCAGCATGACAATGACCCTAAGCACAAGGGTGCAGTTCATATTGTTTTTATTCTTTTAGAGCTGCCTTGAGGGGTGTTGGTGCCAAGCTGGGAATCTACCTCCGGCAGGCATACCAGGATGTTGTAACTGGGTCTGGCTGCAGCTCACAGTGAGGTGTGAAAAATGGCAGCATCCAACTGCTCCTCATGGTGCTCAAGGCTCATGGTCGCTGAGATTCAGCGTGATGACATATCTGAAAGCAAACACGCTATACACCTGGACTGCCACCACAACCACTTACACATCTATAGGACTCCCGTCTCCTAGTGCCCAGACTGCCATCACAACCACTTACACATCTATAGGGCTTCCTCCTCCCTGTGCCCAGACTGCCACCACAACCACTTACATGTCTATAGAGCTCCCAGTGCCTGGACTGCCACCACAACCACTTACACATCTATAGGACTCCCAGTGCCCGGACTGCCACCATAACCACTTACACATCTATAGGGCTCCTGTCTCCCAATGCCAGGACTGCCACCACAACCACTTACTAGACATGTGCAATTTGATTCATGCAATTCGGACATTTGGATGCTTACAAAATTCCAAATGCCAAAGTTCAGAATTACCTTAGTTCCAATTTGCCGAAGTTTGGTAGTTCGGAAGTGTCGAACCAAACCGAAAGCTATTGGTCCGAATTGCCGAAGCAGACTAATTTTTTTACTTACCCGAATTTCCAAACCAAACCAAAATTTTTGCCCATGCACATCCCTAATGTTTTGTTTTATGATTGTGCTATTCTGTTATAACTTACAATTGAATATGACCACATGAGAAATAAACTAAATGTGTTTTGCTTGTTCACTAATGTTTTCTTTAAAATAGTACATATATTACCACTTCTCCAAAGGTATACAAACGTTTGAGCACAACTGTCTGTATCTACACCCTTTGTGCAATATACTGACCATTGGTTTGCCCTGAATGCATAAGGCTTAAAAGAATAACTATATAATACAGGAAAGTGGGGAACTTTTTTCTCCTGACCCATATAATCAATGTACGACAAGGTTAGGGCTCCCTGTAATATATAATTCTTCTGCAAATGAGAAGAGAGAATCAGAATGGCAATTTTGACAGATACTAAAATAATGGTTTTTTTTCTTTAACTGATAGTGAAAACCATACCCCCAACATTTCAAATAAACAAGAAGAAACTCTTTAATTTTGAGGGGTGTGAGGTGTGTGTGGCCAAGGGTAGGCTGTTCTGAGAACTTTTTGGTGACTTACTAATAACAAATTATTGGAGTAAAATTTCATTTTTAAACAATGTATCTTATTTACACACACACAATTAGTGTCGTAAAGGGACACTAGAGTCATCAGAAAAACTACAGGTTAATGTAGTTGTTCTGGTTAGTATAGTCAGTCTCTGCAGGCTTTTTGCAGTAAACACTGCCTTATCAGAGAAAGGGCAATGTGTACATTACTGCCTAGGGACACCTCTAGTGGCCACTCCTCAGATGGCTACTAGATGTGCTTTCTGTGGGAGTGCTGCACAGAGTGCACTGACATTCAGCGTCTCCACCCTCTGCAAGGAGACACTGAACTTTCCTCATATGCTTTGATTCAATGCATGAGGAGATGCTGGTGGCCAGGACAGCGTTTGGCCACCTTTGGCCCGCCTCCTTGGCTGAGATCATCAGAATTGACAATATCAGTCAACCTAGTGCTTACCTATGCAAAAGCATTGTGGTTGGCTGTGATAATCACTTCTGATGATGTCAGCCAAGGAGGCCTATCTGGACAGAGTCTGCAGCAGCAGTCTGGAGTAAACGTAAGAGTTTATTATATTTATGAGAGTAATGGGGAACAGGGGGCTAGATAGTGTCTTTAATACTATAAAGTCAGGAATGCATGTTTGTGTTCCTGGACCTATAGTGTTCCTTTAAATGCACAATACAAGAGAGTATTACTGCTGTGAAACTTTATTATGCAACTTTAATGTATATATAGGAGCAGACAAATATATCTATACGGAATAAATATTTGATTGTGCTGAAAAAAACATATCACAATTTAATAACAAAGTAATGAGTGCATACATAGACAATCCATTATAACAAACACTACAGTCACATTATTGGACCCTAGAAGCAAATGTCAAAGTTGAATCAATACGATTAAATACTTTAAATACTTCAAGGCAGTTTTGGCAAAATGTTGGGTTCCTCCTTTTGTGCAGATCTGAACTCCTTTTAACTTTTTTAATTCCTGTTTGCTGGGCATGTATTTCAATTACACATAATTTTGTTAATTGTGGTGTAAAGTATTTAATCATACAAATGCAATCAAAATTTTGACATTTACTTCTGGTGCTCAGTATAGTAATTGTAGTTTGGTAATTATAAATTCTCTACAGTGCCGATTCTAGGAACATGCTTCCATTGGCTGTCTGGCACCATATTTAAAGACACCACATAAGGGAGCTATCTGCTTAAAAGTAGCCTAATTTGGCATCCTTAAGTATGGAAATTTCACATAAGGGTACCAATTTAGGGAGTTATCTACTAAACAGCCGAATGATCAAAATTAAGAAAAGCCCTTTTAAAATTTTAATCTTTCAATTGTTTAGTAAATAACACCATTATTTACTATCCATATGAGGGATTGGCATTTTCAAGTATCACAAATTAGGGAGCTAACTATTAAACATATGCACATTTTCATGAACACAGACACATAATCACACCCATACACATAATCACAGACATATACACACACATAATCACAAATATATACACACATGACCACAAACATACATACATAATCACACATAATCCAGACATACACAATCACAGACACATATTCTTACTCACCTACAGTATCTCACAAAAGTGAGTACACCCCACAATTTTTGTAAATATTTGATTATATCTTTTCATGTGACATCACTGAAGAAATGACACTCTGCTACAATGTAAAGTAGTAAGTGTGCAGTCTGTATAACAGTGTGAAATTTTTCCCCTCAAAATAACTAAACACACAGCCATTAATGTAAAAGAAAATGATAGACGCTCACTATAGTATTGAACACAGGATAGCTGTGGGCTGCAGTAACCAATACAAGGATTCTCAAAACTTGTGGATAGTGAAATATGAAAAAAGGTAGGAGGAGACCACGCCCCAAACAATATATATAAAAATATATAAGTACAGAAATAATTTTGTAATTGTATACACAGTTGACCTCAAAGATAAAAAGCAAAAATAATTCAATAATGCAGTACAGTATAACTGATAGATGGGTAGTGAAATAATCTTACGTGATATCACTCACATTTGATAGAGCTAACTTAGAGCTCAGCTGTAATACGCATGGATGGAACAATCCCCGTCTAAGGATATGTGCAGCTGTAGATGCCTCTGATGTCTCAAGTAAGGTGCAATGTGCAGAACATATGTTAAAATACAAAGAGATACTCCAATGGTGAAGTAAGTACTATTAGGTATAAAAGGAGAAATAAAGTAATGTACTTACATTTACTAGAGAAGAACTTGATCTAGGATATACAGCATTGGTGGTATAATCCCCACCTAAGGATATGATGGTACCAGGAAGCAAAAAAAAAAAGGGATGTATAAATAAATATGTAAATATAAAATATACAATTTACTATTTATTATAAAAAAGCAATAAAAGCAGTAATAGATAACTTCAGAGGATCCCACGTAACGCGTTTCGCCTGTCCAAGGCTTCTTCAGAAGCCTTGGACGTGGTCTCCTCCTACCTTTTTTTACACAGCCATTAATGTCTAAACTGTTGGCAACAAAATTGAGTACACCCCTAAGTGGAAATGTCCAAATTGGGCCCAGTTAGCCATTTTCCCTCCCCGGTGTCATGTAACTCGTTAATGTTAAAAGGTCTCATGTGTGAATAGGGAGAAGGTGTGCTAAATTTGGTGTTATCGCTTTCACACTCTCTCATACTGGTTACAGGAAGTTCAATATGGCACCTCATGGCATAGAACTCTCTGAGGATCTGAAGAAAAGAATTGTTACTCTACATAAAGATGGCCTAGGCTATAAGAAGATTGCCACGACCCTGAAACTGAGCTGCAGCACGGTGGGCAAGACCATACAGCGGTTTCACAGGACAGGTTCCACTCAGAGCAGGCCTCGCCATGGTTAACCAAAGAAGTTGAGTGCATGTGCTCAGCATCATATTCAGAGGTAGTCTTTGGGAAATAGATGTATGAGTGCTGCCAGCATTGCTACAGAGGTTGAAGGGGTGAGGGGTCAGCTTGTCAGTGCTCAGACCATACACAGCACACTGTATCAAATTAGTCTGCATGGCTGTTGTCCCAGAAAGAAGCCTAATCTAAAGATGAATCACAAGAAAGCCCGCAAACAGTTTGCTGAAGACAAGCAGACTAAAGACATTGATTACTGGAACCATGTCCTGTGGTCCGATGAGACCAAGACAAACTTATTTGGTTCAGATGATATCTAGCATGTGTGGCGGCAACCAGGTGAGGAGTACAAAGACGTGTGTCTTGCCTACAATCAAGCATGATGGTGGGAGTGTCATGGTTTGGGCCTGCATGAGTGCTGCTGGCACTAGGGAGCTACAGTTCATTGAGGGAACCATGAATGCCAACATGTAGTGTGACATCCCCTCCCTTCGGAGACTGGGCCACAGAGCAGTATTCCAACATGATAACGACCCCAAACACAACTCCAAGATGACCACTGCCTTGTTAAAGAAGCTGAAGGTAAAGGTGATGGACTGGCCAAGTGTGTCTCCAGACCTAAACCCTATTAAGCATCTGTGAGGCATCCTTAAATGGAAGGTGGGGGAGCACAAGGTCTCTAACATCCATCAGCTCTGTGATGTTGTCATGGAGGAGTAGAAGAGGACTCCAGTGGAAACCTGTGAAGCTGTGAAGTAATGTTGCATCATACACTGCTGAAAAAACTAAAAACAAGCTAGCAACCTGAACTAATCAATTTCCGCAGACTGTCATAGCTACAGAACATAGCACAAATATCCCTTTAAGGCTATTTTAGTAATAACAGAAACTTTTTTTTGATAAACAGTGTTTTTGTTTGACAACATGAAATCTGTAGCTTCATTGTCAACTGACCTTAACTTTGTAGTCCACAAATCTCTTGAGCCTTCATAGTATATAACATTTTTGTCTACCGCAGAACAAACAGAACTTACTAAGTTTAAGATATCTCAAAATAATTGCACTGTACTGAATTATTCACTAAACCAAGAATTCTGTGAAATTGTCTACGCAATTGTAAATCATAAAATAAAATTAGCAAATTAGTAAAAAATTAGCAAAGACGAATCAGCTATTTTTTTTAACCTAATATTAGCAATTCCAGATAGTTCATAGTTTTGTAAATAAGGCATAGCTTTAATTAATCAACATTGTTCTCTAATAGTGATGTGCCAAAATCACCTGGGTTCACCTTGGGGCATACCATAAATCTTAATTCTTGAGATATTACCAGAGCATTATCGTCTCAGATAAAAAGGTGGTATTAATGGTTGATAGAAGAATCAAAAAGTCAATCCTTAGAGAGTGGCATGCTTCATAGAAATTGAGTTGCAAATATACAGTTGAAGAATAAAGAATAATAACAGGCCAAATGCCAGTATCACAATCTCAGAAAATGTTTTTTAAAGTAATGGGTGTGCCAGGGAAGCACTCTCCATGTGGTACTAAGTAATCCTTTGGCTGTAAATTTAGAGGATTAAATACTCTGATTTGACTTTATCTTCTAGTCAATCACTCAACAGTGGCAGGATCTAGGGTCAAGAATAACCACAGGATTCCTTATAGCCCAAGGGTGACTTCTCTACTTTCCCCACAGATATTACAAATAGTTAAAGGGATTAACATAGTACGAAAGAAAGTGGAAGGGTAAGATTGATGCCTCAACTGCCATGACTTTTGATTTACGGGAATGGGAATAGGCTATTGAGATTGTCAAATAAAGAGAATCTGAATTAATTAAGAAGAAGCAAGATTCATTGCAGAGTTATCTATTAGGTTATTTATTAGATCAAAAAAAAAAAAAGAAATGTTTTGTTATAGCTAATTGAAAAGACATGATAGCTTCATTACAGTGTCAGTCAAGATAAACCATATGCATTTTTTGATTTATTCCTTTAGATTTTATAGAGCAGATGGTGCTTACATGCTAAGAATGAGTGAAATTAACCATCAAAAAGCAAAACATTCACCTTCTATCTCCCCTTGGAATTCAAATGAAAAGACCAAAAATCTTTCGGTTAAACTTTGGCATACAAAGAAAATATATTTCAAGAGTATAAACATAACTTGAAAGTCGAATTTGAAGTATGTTTTAGTGGATTGTGTTTGTGAACTAGACATAAAATGGGCAATTTGAAGGATAATGCAAATTAATACAAAGAGTAGTTTCCATCAAGTAAAAAATATTTTTGAATAACCACAGTTTTCTGTGGAACAAAATGACACAATTTTCATTACAGATATTATAAATAAAACAAAATAATCCCCATTATCAGTGTATCTGCCTATTTTTTTCCCATTTAACTCTAACTAGAAAATAATGAAAGAGGTCTATATTTTTCTACAAAGAAAGAGTTTTTTCTTTCTTGTTTTTTTTTTTTGTCCCATTTATTAATTTTCTTGATATCTTGGTGGATTGCTTTTTCCAAAATAATCTTAGATTTAATTAAACATGTAAGTGTATTTCTGATAACAGGAAGACTTAACATATAGAGTGCCAGGGCAGTTTTGAATTTTGTGCATAGTAATTAATAGGTGATTTTGCTATCTTTTACTTTAATGGGTCACTCTAAGCAGCGTGACAACTTTGCATCATTGCAAAACTTACGGGGCAGAGAGTACACTGCACTATTTTTTTTCCTGCTGAGAGTGGCTTAAAATAGCTGTGATTTGCAATAATCACTGCATCTATAAACCTGACATGAAGGGATAATGCTCTACTTGTCCCTTGCTGTGTTAGATCCATCCAAATCATGCATGCAGTATGCGCACACAACTGGCATAACTAGGAGAAACATCTATCGTTTCACATGGTGAGAGAATAGCCAAGGCAGCATGCATGGTCAGTGTTCAGGCAAGAGATGTAAAATGTCTGCGCATTTTGAAGCCATGAATAAAAAACATGAAAAATTTAAAAAGAGTGGAGTAGGTTTACAAATTGAACATAATTTTTTTACACTGGGAACATGAAATGCAGTATATATAAAAGAATTATGCTTGAAATTAAAGTACAGCTTTTTCAATAAGTAATAAACTAAATTTGCTTTTTAAAACTTTATTTTTTGTTACAAATGGAACAACAAGTTCTGTATATGTTAAAAATATTTCAGCTTTATCCCCTTAACGCTGTTATGGCGTTCTATGACGTCCATGGGCTTTAAAGCCGTTGCGGCGGCATAGAACGCCGTAACGGCTTTGAGCCCTGGAGCCGCTGGGTTACTTAGAGCCCAGGCAGCCCTCCCATGCCATATTAGGCCCCCGGGGGCCATGTGATCACTCTCAAAGAGCAATCACAGGGCCCATTATAGCTGGCTGTGGATCTGCCAGCAGGGGGACTGTCTGAGCTGTCAGACAGTCCCCTTGCTGGTGGAAAGTATAAAATAAATATTAATTAAACATGTTAAAATAAAATAAATGTGTGTATATATATATATATATATATATATATATATAAAATGTACATATGTTATATATATAATATATATACATCTTATATATATATATGTAACGTCATACATAGTGTATTTTAATGTTAATATAAGTACATATATTAGTATTAAAATACACTTAGAATGACGTTGCATATATACAAGATATATATATATTATATGTATAATACATATATATATATATATATATTATATTTATATATACACACGTATAATAACAAGAATAAATACAATAATAAAATAAATAAATAAAATATTTAAAAAATTTAAATAAATTATATATACATATGTAATTTCATTCTAACTGTATTTTGTTATTAATATATATATATATATATATATGTATGTATATATATATATATATATATATATATATATATATATATATATATATATATATATATATATATATATATATATGTATATATATATTGGTAACAAAATACACTTAGAATGACATTGTATATATATCTATCTATATATAAAATACAAATAACCGCAAATATATTTATATCGATAAATATATATAATTACATAAATGATTACATAAGTATACACGTAGAATTTAAATACATATATATGTATATATATTAAAATTCTACATGTATTTTTAAGTAATCTTTTAGCATAATTATGTGATTGTATTAATTAAAATTTGATTGCCATGCCTGACAATCCAGGCAGAAAGTGCAGAGAATTTGCAAGCACTATATTTAACCCTGTAACTTTCCAAGACACCATAAAACCTGTACATGGGGAGTAATGTTTTACTCAGGAGACTTCGCTGAACACAAATATTAGTGTTTCAAAATTATAAATTGTATTACAACGATGATACTTTCTGTAAAAGTTACGTTTTTTGAATTTTATATACACGAACTGCACTTTTACTGATGATACTGTTGTAATATGTTTTACTGTTTTAAAACACTTATGTTTGTGTTCAGCGAAGTCTCCCAAGTACAACAGTACCCCATATGTACAGGTTTTATGGTGTTTTGGAAAGTTAGAGAGTCAAATATAAGGCTTGCATTTCATTTTTTTCACATTGAAATTTGCCAGTTTGGTAATGTTGCCTTTGAGACCGTATGGTAGCCCAGGAATGAGAATTACCCCCATGATTGCATACCATTTGCAAAAGGAGACAACCCAAGGTATTGCAAATTATGTATGTCCAGTCATTTTTAGTAGCCACTTAGTCACAAACACTGGCCAAATATTAGTTTTGTTGCTTTTTTCCACACAAAAACAAATATAAACGCCAACTTTGGCCAGTGTTTGTGACTAAGTGGCTACTAAAAAAGACTGGACATACCCCACCTGCAATACCTTGGGATGTGTACTTTTGCAAATGGTATGCCATCATGGGGGTAATTCTCATTCCTGGGCTACCACACTGTCTCAAAGGTGACATTACTAATCTGGCAAATTTTAATGTGAAAAAAATGAAAAATGGAATGTGCTATATTTGACCCTGTAACTTTGCAAAACACTGTAAAATCTGTTAATGGGGGCTACTGTTTTACTCGTGAGACTTTGCTGAATACAAATTTGTGCATTTTATTGCAGTAAAAGTGAACAGTATAATGACATTTACAGCTAAAATGTCAGGCAGAACTACAATTTTTTTTTTAAATCTTAATTTCTCACAGTTTTTTTATTTTATTCATAATAAGTTATGTTTCATATATGAATAGTTCATGAGAAGTTAAATCCCTGTTTCTCCTGAACAAAATGATATATAATAAGTGTGGATGCACTTAATATGAAAGAGGTGAATTACGGTTGAACAGACATATAGCGCAAATTCCAGTTTTTGTTTACATTTTGTTTTGATCAGAACGTGTACTATTGACTCCGTCCTGAAGGGGTTAAACGAGAACATTTGCTTATTTCCCTCAACAGCAACAACAACAAAAAATGAAGAACACCTCAATATAAAAAAACAAAAGTTCTTCTCTAATTCTTCTCCAGGAATTAAACTTGGGAGAGCGATCACAATCACCAAAAGACTTGCACCTTAGCACAAATTGCAAAAATAAAAAAGGCAAGTAACTGGTGATATTTATGCCAGGAAGATGTGGACAGATGGCATAGGGGTGTAAGGGCCACCTTACTATTTAAGGAGAAAAAGGAAAAACTATTTATCGAGGGCGCGAGGCACTGGAGGACCTGTAAGGCACTGGAAAAAGGTATGTTTTTTTTATTATTTAAGGATGGCAAAGGGGGATCAGGGAGCATACATGTGTTTTTAACACTATAGGGTCAGAAATGCATATTTGTATTACTGACCCTATAATATCTCTTTAAGCTTTATGCCACACTCTAGAATTGACTAATACATTTATTTAGTATGATATACTGCTATCCCTTTGAGGTTATTTTCTTTGTAACTCTTTGTCTCCCTTTCAATGCAGTGGATTTGGCAGTTATTTTGTATCAATCTTGTGTCTAGTGCTATATTTTACTCTTAACTCTGGCTCCATTTAACACTTTCACTATTAAACTGATTTCTGACTATACACCTTAAAGGACCACTCCACACTTCCAACCCCTCCCCCCCAAAAAAAATCACTGGGTTTAATTGATATACCCACAATGAATACATGCACGCATATTTTTATGTATGTATTCATTAAAAGTATAGTCTCAAAGAGATTACAAAAGTTGCAGTTCTTATGACTGCACCCTTTGTAAGCCCTCCCCTTTTTTCCCGAAAGTGACTTTCAGTCTCTTCACAGAAAAATAACCATTGAGAATCATTGCTGTTGCATGTGCACTGCTGAAGCTGGTCTGAGGTCTGTGATTAAGGGAGAGGGAGGCAGGCACACTCAAGTAGAGCATTTCTGCCACTTCCGTTAGCTCAGAGGAGCTATCGGAAGTAGGAAGGAGTCCTCCCTGGCTGATTCATTGAGCACTTTTATAAACTGGGGTTAAATGAGGGTACTCCTCACCCATAAAGCACTTCGGCAAGCTGAAGTGCATTTAGGGAGTGGGGTCCTTTGAGTGCAATTTACTAGTTTTGAAGTAAATTCTCCTGATATTTCATCTATTCAGATAAACATTTGGAGTTAGGCATTTATATTGTCAATAACTGTACTCCCCATTATTTACTGTTATTTTGGACACTATGGTACTCACTAATATTATGGATAATTCAGTGTATTTTCACTTCATATGCATGTGTGTTTATTTCACTTTTTTATTATTATTATTGTTATTTATTTTTTGTTATTTTATTGTCTGAATGAAGGTCATATTGAATAACGTTTTGTTCTACTTTATTGTTTTTGCAGACAATTCCTGTAGTGGTGTCCCCTTCTGGGACACGCAGATTTTTGAGGGTTAATCCCCTGGTAGTTTTTTTCGGGATGGGTAAGTAGGGTTCTCCTCTCAGAATCCCTCTACTGCTTCTTGGCTAAGATGTTTACCTGCTATCTTAAGATAAGGTCTACATGTCTGTGAACAGTACTGAGAGCTTAAAATATCTAAAATCTTCTGCTGAGTATTAGATGTTAAATCCCCAGTACCTTCAGGATCTACACTACTGACGTAACCTAATGAATTGTCCAAGTTGTGCACTTTTTAACCACTGAAGGTGGTGTCCATTTGAAGCCTCCAAAAAACATTGGCATCGTCTTTTTCCTGTTAAGCTCTTGTACTTTCTCTGTTCATCAGTGGCTATTAAAATAATGTCTGCAAATTGTATCTGAAACTTATCAGAATGGTGGTAAAATTAGTTTTTTATAGTTTATTATATTTGTAATTGTTTTTTTCCCCTACTATTATTCTATAACAGGCCAGGAAACGGGTTTAAGGAAATGTACTTACACTATGTATGTGGGTTGAAAGCTGATTGCAAGATGTGTGTCACACAAAATTGAAAGCTGTGACAACTTCAATAGAATTTTAATTGGAATAAAAAGTATCAAATTCTAAAGATAATTAAAGTTGTTTATCTAGGGGCAAATTGACTTGTTTCTTCCAGTCATTTTTATTATCAATCTCTTTCGATATTTGTGGTATTTTTGCATGTCTCTCTTGCTTGAGCACACAACATTGTACTTATGTTGTGAGTGTTGTAAGTCCAATGTTTTTTTCACATTTTATGCACATACTGTATTGCATCAGCGGACTTCATGCACAGAACGCATGCAGTTGAGGAATGATATAAAAACGTGTCCATCAGCCTGCCTACCCCCCGTCAGACTCTTCCCTAGTCTTCAATTTTCTAAGAAGTCTCTCAAAACACAACTGTTCAGAAATGCTTATGGACTCTGGGAACAACTTATCTATACTTACCCATATCTGTCTCTTGCTCTCCTAAAGAGTCGCACTCCACTCTCACCTCCAGTTCTGCTACTCTTCCACCTTGTTTGGCGGTTGCTGTCCTGTTGCATTTTTGTACCCCACCTTCTCTAGACTGTAAGCTTGTTTGAGCAGGGCCCTCATCTGCCTATTGTTTCTTTGTTACTGTATAATTGTCTCATTTATTGTAAATTTCCCCCCTTTCGTAAAGCGCAGTGGAATTAGTTGGCATTATATAAATACCAATAATAACAATTATAATAATAAGTAGAATTAAATCCCTTGATAACATCAATGTCTTATATTTTTGTAATTTCAAGGAAAACATTCAGATGCAGTTTTCCATTGTTGTTTTCAAACTTTACTTTTACTTTCAAATGATTACAAAATTTAAACAAGAAAATGTCTTCTTCAAAAAGCAGTGTCATTATAATGATTCTGTTATATTGTTGCTTAATTTTTGTGCCTCCATTAAAATACTGTTTACAATGAAACACATTGTTGAAGTGTAACGTATGCTGTTTTACCCAGTGCCATAATATCACAGAGTAGAGCACATTATTGTTAGGGAGGCTTATGGTTAGGAAGAATTAGGTAGAAGTAAGGACAGAAAAAGTTGCTTTACAAAGACATCCAGTTATGGAGATATACTTATGTGGAGTTATGGCTAGGTTAGGGTGTTTTGGGGTGAAGGAGACTTAAGGATAAATAATTTTCATTTAGGGGTTACTACTAAACTTGGAGATTTGGATAGGTCAAAATCTAAATTTGGCAGAATTTCAACTGCTTTAATGTAATTTTGAATCTAAGAATTTTGAATTGAACTTTGACCAAAAGTCTTCATAAACTGAAAAATTTCAAAAATCCAAACCAAATCGCTTGAGAAGAACCAAAATATTTTTTGCCATGCTCACGTCTAGTAGCCACTTAACGAGTAATTGCACATACCTTCAGTAGCATGCCTTCTAGTATCGTAGATACAAGCTATTTAGAGATAGAGTTATACAATGCAGCAATGAGATTTTTTTATGTTTTTGTATGTGTTCATCAAGTGAGGACTGAAAGAAAACCCAACTTCAAATTCCCTACTTGAGGAATCAACTCAGTTTGGTTTTCAGACCTGGGTGTAAGAGGGGCGCTTTATGAACAACTATTTATTATTTGTATCTAGCACACTGACTATAATTTTAACTGAACCTACTTGGAACATAATGTACCTGTTGCAAATATATAATTTTGCCATTGATTCCCTGCTATGAAATAGTTGGCTTTGATATTCTCCCTACTCAACAACACACTGAGATACAAATGGTCCCAAGCTATCCTTCCGAATAGACACTATGATATTCATAATACCCTTTTTGTGTTCTTATCTTCATCAAAGTCTTTTAAGCTCTTCTTTTTACTTGCTATTCTCAACAGTTTACTAATTCCTCTTTGTAATTTTGCTAGATATGGGCATGACATCAGCATGTCATGAATTAATTTATTTATAGAGTCTTTCACCAGGAACAATACTTTTATTTTAAGTTATGTCCTGAAGATAAGAACAAACATAAGTGGTGAAACCACTTATCATTGTTCTTATCTTCAGGACATAACTATGGGCCATGATACTTTGTTTTATAGCACAAATGGTAAACAACTCAGCGCTGAGACAGAAATTTGCCATGGAAGACATATGTTATGATCATAGCAACTGACAACAAAATTGTCTGACAATTTCATACTACAAGATGTTGAACTTAAATACTGTTTAACGTAACAATCTTAGTTGTCGATACTTTGCATATTTTTCCAACCCATTTAGCGATGAATATTAAATAGGTGTAGGTGACATATTAACCTTTAGGTGAAAATTACACTCTTTTAACTTTCACTGTGAATCAAAAGAAACCTAAACCAAGCATACAAAATACATCCAAGCTGTTTACTGTACAGTGTATCTCCATGTGTAAAAAAGCAGGAGACTATATGTGTGTTGCTGCCATAGATTGTATGGAACATTGCAGAAATGTTAATGTGTTAATAATCCCAAAGAAAATTTTCTAAATAGCTTATCATCAAATTGATTGATTATTGTCCACATTACTTATATCACACTAAGCTAATGTGTGCTAATGAAAGTTAACTGTGAATATATTTACAATGTATTGAATATCAGACCCCTTGTGGTCTATTAGAATTGAGAAACTTTTAATGTGGAAAATCTTTAACTGGCACTTGAAAATAAATATGGTTTACTGAGCTTTGGGACCTCCAACATATTGGATGAATACTTTATGCTCTGTGTGTTTTAGCTGTTCCCAAGAGCATTTACTAAATTGCAAAAAACAAGGAAAGTGGTAAACATGTTGAGAATTCTCAGACAAATGCAAATCAGCTCAGAGAATGCTAGAAAGTGCTCCTAGATCCATGTTTATATCAATTTTTATAAATCCAGAATGACATAGAGACATAATCAATGCACCTAGTTTATTGTTCTAGCTGATGAATTTATTTGCTAAATATGGAATTACTAGCAATTCTATATTATTTGAATAGTGTCACGGCATATAAAGTAAGCAACCACGCCGACAGAAATAAATTTTACTTACCTTGTTCGCGGCAGATCACTGCCCTTCCAGTCCGGTCCCCAGGGGGTGCGACGCTCTTAGGAGCACCGACTGCTACAGTTCAGATTTTTTTAATAAACTTATCTTCACCACACCCAAGATTGGCACCAACGTGTGTGCGACGTCACGTCATAGAAGTTTTGGGGTCAGAGGTCGGAGGCAGCCAATTACTATTTAAACCCAAATTACCTTTCTGTCAGTGCCCTGTTGTGGTTTCCCTTTGATGGTTATCCGAGAGTGTGTTCCTCATCATGTTTTTTTACTTTTGCTTCATTCTGACTTCCCTGATTTCTGGTACCCTTGACTCTTGGCTTTTCATTATAACTGTTCCTCATTCGGTGTCCCTGACCTCAGCAAGTATTTTGACTATTCTCTGGTACATTAAGTCCGGCCATTCTAAGGTCCGGTTATACGTTATCCTTAGTCCTAGGTGTGATACAATTCTGCATGCTGGATCAACAGTAATCCTGACAAATTGTAAATTACTACTAACTGCTAACTGCAAAAATAAAATATTTGTTAACATATGTTTTGTGCATATTATTAGTATATCCTCTCATTATGTTTTCAGCTAGCTTCTTAAGTTCTGTAATTTAACATTTTAATTAAAATTGGCTTGCCAGAAATAAATGTTTTGTTGACAGTACTACACTAGGCTAGTATGAAGTGAGTTTGCTAAATAATCTTTCCCATTTTTTCTGTTTACCCATTTTGCTTATTTAAAAAAAAAAAAAATACTATTAAGTTACTACCAGCAATTAGGATGCTATTCAAAAATGTATCCATCTTCTCACCCACATATTATGAACAATTTTCAAGTTATAATATTGTTCAAAATATATAAAATGCTCAGGATAATATGTAGAGATGTGAAATGGAAATTATATATATTTTTTGTTTATTTTTGGTTCTTCCAATAATATTAGATTTTTGCTTCAGATTGTCCAGTCAAAGGTTTGGACCTCCACGCTGCTCCCATTACATCACAGGAGTGCTTACTGAGCAGCGCCAGGAGTTCTGCCCAGTGTTGGATTAAGGTAAGCCAAACTGTAATTTAAATGTTTCTAAGCATTTTTAAGGGGGACCTAAAGAATAGGGCATTATCCATACACACACAAAAAGGATTGGGGTGACCCTTAAACTAAAAAAACATCCACCTAATGTATTAGATCTTGATCGATACAAGCAACTACATACAGTGAATTGAGATATCAGTAAACTGCTGTAATTCACACATTCCTTTTAACCCCTTCAGGACCGAGAACGGTTCAGGACCGTCATCGTCATTTTTGCATTGCCAACCGGTGACGGTCCTGAACCGTCCTAACGGTCCAATGTACTTACCCGATCGCCGTCGTTCCCCCGGTGGCGATCGGCGGTGCTCCCGTTGTGGGGAGACAGTCTCCCCATGGCAGATTAGGAATCCTGGGGCAATGTGATCGCTCAACAGAGTGGTCACATGGTCAGAATAGGTGTCCATGTGTCTCCATGCAAATGTAAAATCATAAAAAAATTAAAGATAAGGTTAAAAATAAAATAATTATATATGTGTATATATATATATATATATATATATATATATGATATATAGACATGTATTATATTTATATAATATATGTCTATATATCATATATATAATGTCATACTAAGTGTATTAATATGTACATATATTTAAATGACACACATATATATCTATATATAATATATATCATATATATATATTTATATATATATTGTATATAAATATTATTATAAAATACAAATAATAAGTAATTTAAATTAAATAAAAACATGTAAAAATAATAATAAAAATGTAAATATATATATATATATATATATATCTATATGAAATGTTATTCTATCTGTATTTTGATAGTAATAGATATATATTTATATCAAAATACACTTAGAATGAAATTGTATATATATATCTATGTATATATAAATAAATAAAAATAATACAAAATATACATATGTCCATATACAAAATTACATAAATAATTATATAAATATACACGTAGACTTCAAATATATAAATATGCATATATATTTAAATTCTATGTGTGTATTTATGTAATATTTTTACATAATTAAGTAATTTTATTGATTGCAATTTGAGGGACCTGCCTGCCAACCCAGGCCGAAAGTCTAGAGAATTTAATTTGCTAGCACTATATTTTACCCTGTAACTTTCTATGACACCATAAAACCTGTACATGGAGGGTACTGTTTTACTCGGGAGACTTTGCCGAACACAAATATTAGTGATTCAAAACAGTAAAACATATCAAAGCGATGATATTGTCAGTGAAAGTGACTTTTTTTGCATTTTTCACAAACAAACAGCACTTTTACTGATGATATAATTGTTGTGATACGTTTTCCTGTTTTGAAACACTAATATTTGTGTTCAGCAAAGTCTCCCGAGTATAACAGTATCCCCCATAGACAGGTTTTATAGCGTTTTTGAAAGTTACAGGGTCAAATATATGGGTCAAATATTTTTACATTGAAAAAGTCCAGGTTGGTTACGTTGCCTTTGAGAGCATATGGTAGCCCAGGAATGAGAATTACCCCCATGATGGCATACCATTTGCAAAAGAAGACAACCCAAAGTATTGCAAATGGGGTATGTCCAGTCTTTTTTAGTACCACTTAGTCACAAACACTGGCCAAAATTAGCGATCAATTTAGTTTTTTACTTTTTTCACACACAAACAAATATGAATGCTAACTTTGGCCAGTGTTTGTGACTAAGTGGCTACTAAAAAAGACTGGACATACCCCATATTGAATACCCTGGGTTGTCTACTTTAAAAAAATTATGTACATGTGGGGTGTTATTCAGAGATTTATGACAGATAATAGTGTTACAATGTCACTATTGATAAATTTTAAAAATTTATGTTTTGAAACCACAATATCCTACTTGTACCTATAGCCCTATAACTTTAAAAAAAAAAAGCAATAAAGCATGTAAACACTGGGTATTTTTAAACTCAGGACTAAATTTTGCATCTATTTAGCAGTTTTTTTCATTCGCTTTTGTAGATGAGTAAAAGATTTTTCAAGTAAACGTAAATTTTTTTTTTCAATTTTTCATAATTTTTTTTATTTTTTTTAAATTAAATTACATGAGATTATATAAATAATGGTATGTAAAGAAAGCCCATTTTGTCCTGAAAAAAATACAATATATAATTTGTATGGGAACAATAAATGAGAGAGCGGAAAATTACAGCTAAACACAAACACCACAAAAGTGTAAAAAGAGGCCTGGTCGCAAATGTACAACATCGCAAAAACAGTCCAGTCCTTAAGGGGTTAAAGTCATTAAAGAATTCATATGGTACATACATAGTCCACCATTGTCTCTTTGTGATGATTGAATATACCTTGAAGTCATAATTGATATTGCAAGTATGAATGTATGTATCGCTTTAACTTTTAGACTTTCATGTTTCTTCGTTTTTTTTCCCCCAAAGAAATTGGCTATGATCAATTCTTGTTTTTGCACGGATGATAAATAGGTAGTTAGATTTCAAAATAGCGCAATATTTCAATTTCCTGCCTTCACAAAGGTATTTCAAAGGTTGTATATAGTTCACACGCACAGTATGTTGTCCACTAAGCTACAAAGACCACGTGAAGCTGGACCCCTTTAATTAACAAAGCACATCCTTAGTCACAGTAAATAAAGAAAATTTAAAACCTTGGTTTAGATATTTCCATTCATTCAGAGCATTAACATAAAAAGAAGAAAGAAAAGCCTAAAATAAACACTTTTCTATGACATGCTTTTCTTAGAAGTCAAATCCCCACTGTTTTTTTATTCAAACTTTAAAAACAAATACCTATTCTACCAACACATTTGCCTGCTACAAATCGGCATTATGCTGAAAAACAACTTGTGTTTAAAATGTGATTACTTATTTTATCAGAACACTGAATTCCTATATACCTATCCTACCGCTGGGTGAAATAATATTTAAAATAAGTGAGGATATTGAGTTTAGCAGATAAAAGATAATCGGTGGATTGGAACTATTACAGACTTTAACAAAGTATTGATTCTATTGTTTTTGTTACAATTTGTTTTATCAAATAAATGTACTTTTTACTCTATATAATTCAGTCTGATTCCTTAATCCCATCTGCTTCCTGCTTCCTGTAAAGAAGAAATGTGTCCCATTTAGTGACACACCAGCTGATTATCCCAGAGCCGGGTCTCAGTGGCTCTGGAAAAGGTGAGCAAGGTCCATCTTTTCTAATATCACACACTGGTTCTGTAACTGTATTTCACCAGAAGCAATTTGCTTTTGTTTAGTGTTTTCTTTGGTGTGCACGTGGAAAAAGAGAGGACCTGTGTCCCCTGGACCACATCCATCTGTGAGATTTGAGCCTGTCCTTGTTTGGCACTAATCTATGTGAGTGTATGGTATATATATTTATTCACACACTTGAGTCATTTTTTAGCCATTTTAGCCATTTGCTGTATAATTATTCCTTAAGTTATAAGGGTAAGTTGTTCTACAAGCACTCTTTCAATGGCTACAGATAGCAGGTCCACAGCTAGTGCCAGCTCTTTTTTCATGTACTCCCAAAGATAAAAATGCATGCATGTTTTCTTTGCGGTATATCTATTAAATTATTACAAATTAACAAAATTCTAATTTTAGGTCAATGTATCTAAAATTGGAAGCATAGCTAATTTGTAAAATATTTACAGATTGACTATTCTGGACTTAAATTAGAAATTCAGTTTGAATGTCCAACAATTCTCACTTTAAGCAATAACCCATAAAAAGTGAATTGTGATGAATTTGTAAGGCAATTGCAAACCTTAGACCAAAAAAGCCAGATTGGTAAAAATTGTCCAACTCAATTCTTTTTTTCCAAGTCAGCTACTTTGACCTAGACAATTTCGCTACCAATTTCCCTTAGTTCACTTTTTAGTAAATAGACCCATTAGTATACTAGCATACTCATATAGCGCAGATATTTTGTAGTTTTTGCCTTTTTTTACAAATTGGAGCTTTATAATTCATAGGACAGAACTAACTAAGAAGGATAGATAGTGTGGATGGCAAACCTAGCTCTCTGCTTTCAATTTATTGTAATATTTTGTTTTGTAAAATTTTAATTTGTCACATATTTTGGTATCAAATGAATGGGGTCTAGACATTTTTTGATTATTATTATAAGAAAAACCTTGGCCAGGGATCTGTAATCTGTCAGGCCCATGAAACTAGTTTTGAAGGAGGCGCAAATAAAAGATATGCTCAAGGCCACCCCGTAACCTCGGTACACCTCTGAAAAAATCTTAGAGATCTCAAAAAATAGAGCTCTGTATTTTCTTAGTAATGATATGAGTACAACTTCCATTAAATATAAACAAATAATTGGGTAGATAGATAGATCATTTACCCAAAACAGTACTCCTGATTACGTTTTTGTTATTTTTATTTTACATGTTCGTTGTTGAAGATCCGTTTGCTATAGTGCCATAGACTGACTTTGCTAGTCAGGCATCCTACAGTCCTGGATCAATTTTAGTAGAAGGAAAAGCAATGTTCTGGTAAAAAAATACAATAAATCTAGTAATAATAAAATGAAAACGCTATAACAAATGGGATATTTTTTTCATGCTTTCTTTCTGTGAATCTTTTGTTTCATAGATTTGAATTTAAAAAAATCCTTAAAACATCATTGAGTAGCTTTCTGTCTGAATGTGTTCAATCAGTGAAATTACTTCTAGTGCTGGACCTAGTATTTCATTTTACGATTGACAGCAGGGGTAAAAAATTATTAATGTAAAATAAATCTGTCAAAAATCTCTATTTTTTTCCAATCTCTCCTTTCAGCGTGATACATTTGCCCATCTTTAAATTTGTCCATCTTCAATTTTGTATGAAATATATATTAAGTTTCACCTCTTTATAAGGTTCACAATTCATTATACATGAATACATTCATTCCAGAATAAAAGATGAACATGTAGCAGTAAGTAGGGTGACTTATGTTGCTGTTAGAAAAACATTCAGTTTATTTGGTTTTCCAAATATTGCTGACGTACAGAAATAGAATACTACTGTATTTATTATTAGAGGGAAAAGTCCATAAATGACCAGTACTATTACTGGGCAAAAAATTATCCAAATAATTCTTAGCCATTCCAGTAGGTAAATGTATAGCTGGAATCAAATTATCTTATTAACCACGAAGTCACCAGCTTCTATTTAAATGATCAACATTCATGCTAAGTGATGAGATCCAAAATAAAAAAGCATTTCAATACATCAAAAAAAATGATGCATTTTGTGCCTCTTGGGCACTTTCTCAGAGGTCTCATCAAAGAAGAACCCAGTAAGATCTCTAGTAATTTGTCTTTTTTGTTAAATGCAAAACATGTTATTAGAAACAATAATATAAATTTTAGCTAGCTTTACATCTCATGTATTGTCCCTTGTGAAAAATAATTTTAGAGACAATGCATATTTTATATTTTTAGGCTAGGCTGAAATATTAGATCTTCTTGATTTTGAGAACATGGATGAAAGTTTTAACACAATGTATATTATCTGTTGTTTTGAACTTTTACTTATTAAAATAATAAAGGTTCAGAATTGGATACAGTACAATTTTCAAGAAGCCAACAAAACGTACCTGCTCCAGCATGCCTACTTCTGCTCCGATGACTGTCTTAATATGGCCATGCATCTTATCTCTGACCTTTGATCTCTTCCATCTACCTTGGCCCTTGGCTGGTAGCCCTAATCATAGGACCATCTGACTCTGCTTCCTGTCTGTATATAAAGGCACCCATACTCTCACAGATCTCCCAGGTTCCTGTACCTCTCTAAGGCACCTGGGAAGGTAATGTCTGCAAGGGGTTGCCGTTCCACTTTAATCGAGTTCCTCTCCAAGCAAACCAACCAGTAGGTTATAACAATAATATACTAGAATGTAGATTAGCATATGATTTGAGATTTGGGTGCTTTCCTTTTCACAATTAAGTGGAACTTCAAAAATTTGAAGTGGTTATTGTGCTTCTAGTATGTTCGTGCAGTGTTGTGCTATGCAAAGCTGAACATTTACAGTTTCACCCCTCTGCTGATGGAGCTGTAACTCCACCTCTGGGTACTGTGAGTTCAGTGCATAATCGAAGTCTGACATCACCATGCACAGCATGCCGGTAACAGGCATCCAATGGCAGCACGCTTCCCCCCTCTATGCATCTTATGACCTCCCCTTAGCCTGTCCTCCTTGATATCTACCCCCTCTAGTGAGTGGGGTGTCCTCAGTATAGGAGGATCAGGGTGCAGGGAGAACTTTAAATTTGCGCCTTAAAAGGTTTTTTTTATTTTTGCTTTTTTTTTATGGAACAGCACAGCAAAGGTTATTCTAACCAAAAACATTGTTCTATGAAAATACAGTTTTTTGGTTGGAGTAACTCTTTAATTGATGGTACTTGGCTAGTGCTCTATATGTGACAACAATTATTTTGTTATCTTTACAGTATGTTTACATGATATTCCAACATAATATGCATAGCTACATAACAGTTGGGTCTTTCTTTTGCCCCCAACAAAATCACGATACTCTCAGAATGTAGATCTCAATATCTCTTGTCCTTAGTAAAATATATATCATACAATAGAGTGCATGGGTTTCTTACTTTCAGCACCCACAGTTTACAATTTACTGGCATCTTACCTACAAAGCCCTGACCTCCTACTCTCACTCCCATTGCCTATTACCCATGTTATCCTCCATTTTTTACCCTCTGTCTCCAAATTCTCTAAATTTACATGTCATGTTCTCCTACCCTCATTCAACTGGTAATTTATATTCTATCTCAACTGTCCCAAAATAAGTTACTCCAGTTGACAAATTCTCCAACCTTCTGTCTATGTCTTTTAAGATTTCTCTTTAGGTATTTATCCTTAGTCAACAGATGCTCACCCAGTCTTCACTCCTTCAAAAAATCATTAAAACCTACTTCTTCATAAAAGCGTATCAATTAAACTGTTAATAGCTCCCGACTGATTCCTCTCTTGCAACTGTCATTAGTCTAATACTATCCTTACCTATTGTGTCACTTTACCCGACTCCATCTAGCATGTAAGCTCATTGAGCAGGGCCCTCAACCCTGTTCCTGTGTGTCCAACTTGTCGGGTTACAACTACATGTTTGTTCGTCCACCCACTGTAAAGCGCTGTGGAATTTGTTGGCTTTATATAAATAATAACATAATAAAATAATAATATAATAATAATAATAATCTTGTACTCTAAGTCTTCCAGTCTCTCAATTGCAGTCCCCTAAAAATCTACCCCCAGTTCTTAGATTCTGTTGGTAAGGTCCCTTAGTAACATGCACATTCTCGTTTCTCACTCTATAAAAATCAACACTTCTCACACTAATCTTTTTATATATTGGCATTCCAGTCTTATTAGATAAAATATTCCCCAATTCTTAAAATCACTAATTTGTTTCCATGAGATGCTTTACAGTGAAACATTAACCTTTACAAATGTATTGTGCATTTTCTTCCAGATCAACATAAGTTGAATTTGGGAATCTTGGGAATTAAGTAATTTGCCCATCTTTACATGTCATGTTAAAACAGACAGGCATATAATTTATTTCTTTTTCCTTCCTTGCATATTTCCAGATTGACTAGACAACTCAATTTTCACTCATATTTTAAATAAACTAAAGATCGGCACATATACTTTAATGATCATTTCTTTTACTTTTAAGGGTATGCCATTTTATCACACTCTTTTAAAATGAAACAGGTAACCTTAGAACTCTATTTAGATGTATTTTTTAAAGTACCCAAACCTCTAGAGAGGTATTTTCAAGATCTTTTTCTGATCACATGTATTTATGTATATAGAAATTAAACAGTGTTGATATAACAGTATTTTATATCAAATTGATAAAATATATTAAAATATAATGTTGCATAATAATAACACTAATAATAGTAATAATAATAATACTAATTATAGTAATAATAATAATAATAATAATAATAATACTAGTAATAATAATACTAATAATAACAATACTACTACTAATAATAATAATACTAATTATAGTAATAATAATAATACTAATAATAGTAATAATAATACCACTACTAATAATAATAGTAATAATACTACTACTACTACTACTACTACTACTAATAATAATAATACTAATAATAGTAATAATAACAATACTACTACTACTAATAATAATACTAATAATAGTCATAATACTAATACTACTACTAATAATTCTTCTATGTATGGCAATAGTAAGTTGTACAATCCCTAAGTATTCAAAAATGTTTTTTTTATTTTTATGGCTTGTTTTATGAAAAATATAGGAAAAGTCCATTATTGAATAGAATTTAAGAAAAAATATATATAACACTATAAGTTACAACACTTAACTGAAAAACAGGAAATACCATTTATTTTTTAAAGTTTGGACAGAATGGGGCCTCATTTATTTTTTGGGTGATCCTATGTAGAGGGAAGCGCTCTGTGTGTCTCATCTGACCTACTGAAACTAACAATACTTCCTCTGGTGCCTGTGCATTGTTTATTAATTCTGCGTACATATTTTTACGTTGAGTTTGGTTGTATGGTAAATGTGCATGTAGTTTTGTACGCAGGCATTTATTTGATTATATGTATATGTTAATCCAAGGATACTCTGTAAAACAAAACACATTTTCTTAATCTGTTCTTCCAGTAAATGCCATTCTTTTACCCTCATTTGAAACAAGTGTTAAATGTATCATGGACTTGACCTAATAGACCACAAACAAGGAAACAATTCAAGTAATGGCCAAACCAGTGCAAGTGTTCCACAGATAAATGATCAGGATCCTTCTAATTAGAAGCCACGAGTGCTCAGATGACTATCATTAGTGACATGTTGTCTTGTCCAAAGGCATCCAAACAACAATTAGTACCTCTAGCAACAAACACATTTTCTAAGATTAAATAGTATTGATTTGTGCTTCATTTGTTTATTATTTATACATCACCCTTCTTATAAACAAAAACATAACAGAAGTACTAAAACATGCATTCCTTTTTCTGTAGAAGACGTTTTTAAAGAGTTATTTACTGCAATACCATGCGTTGTGAGCAAAAAGACAACCCACTGAAGCTTCCTCTCAATATAGGTAATGATAACAAATAAAATTGGATCAAAGCAAAAGGCATGAGTGAAAGTTAAGGTTCAACTAGTGCAACCCTATGTTTATTGGTGAAGAGCAATTAAAACTACAAATGTTTTAAGATGTTCTCCTGTTATCATGCGAGAAATGCCTTTATAACAGGTTGCGCCCTGCTTGATCCTTTGCACATTCTTGTGCCTGTAGTTTTAAATTGTTTCATTTTTGTTTTTGTTGAGAACATTATACTTCTCATTTTTTTTTATCTTGTCTTGATAAACAAATACAAAGTTAACATACCAAACCTAAACAGCCTCCAGCAGAGTGAAAGATCATAGATGTTTCCAACTGACTCTTCCGGGAGTAAAACCTTATTCCCTGATGTTTAAACAGGTGCGACACTTGCATCGACCCACAATTTATCTAACCAGTTCCATAAGAATAAATCTTGATTTACTTCCAAAACCTCTTATATTTAAATAGCAAATATGCAACAAGAGCGACTGAGTTTCTGAATTATTGCGCTTTTAAGTAATATGTTTTAAAAAGGAAGTAAACTAATCCATATCTGGTGAGTAATACAAAGCATTTCTTTCAGTCTGATAACTTGTGGCTTTAATGGCTAATATTTTGCCTTACATATGTATTTTTTATGCTACACAGTGTGTTTCATATCATCTCTCAATTCAGTAAAGTTGATATATGATCCAGAGATGCCAAACAGACTGGAAGGAATAAGAGACTTGCGGTGAGAACGGTGACATGTAGTTTTTTGACAGCTCTGCTCCAGCTGGCTCCTGAGTAATGAGCTGTCAAACATGCAAATAATATTTGATAGGGTGCACAATGATTTTTTAGGAAGTACACAGCAACATATGGTATGTATGCTTCTCAAAAACAGAATTAGCCGCGTTCAATGGCACAAACGAAGATTGTAATTCAACCAGAAAAAACAAGTAATTAACAATGTATCAGTAACAAAAAGGTGGCATGCTATAAACAATGTATAATCTTGATATTAACCAGTACTTAATGTTTTTTACATAAATCAGTTAAAAAAATTGAAATATGGGTATTGCATCATTGCTGCAGAGAGAAAGTGTGTTAAAAGAAAAAATGACACCAGTTCTGAATCTCTTCCAAATGCTCACTTAGTGGTGCCACCTGCAGGTGATAAGTGATATGTCACAGAACTAGCAAAGCCAAAACAAAGCTAAAACAAATGAATGCATGAAAACAACAATAATCTTTATGGAAGGGGCTAAGGAGCAAAGGTGGACTTTACAGAAAATTAACAAAGCAGATAGCAAAGTAGTAGCCTTGTGAGAAAACTGATAAGTGCCAAAGTGGTCTTTAGCTTGTAAGTTATACAAACAGACCACCCACTGAAATATCAAATACATTATATTAATGGACTCGCAGGCTGTTAATACAGTCAAGTTATTGGGAGATACAAAGTTTATGACTCCATAGCTTAATTTTTTTAATATTTTTTTTTAATTAAAAAATTAAGTGACAATCATCGTAAAAGTTAAGGATGTATTGCATATGTGATTGTTCAAAGTAAAAAATATTTAGAACAGTACTGCTTCAAATACACTTTTTTTTCTTAATTGTGAAACCATAGTCATTTTCAATATTTTGATCTTTTCCGAAGTATTGCATCCATTTTACAATTTCTTTATTACTTTATACTTGAGCTTAGAGAGCAACACAATTTTTCTTTAAATAAATGTCACAAAAGTCGATGATTATTGATCTGTTGATTCTGCAAAACTACAGAATAGCCGGGCAAGTGAATGGAAAATAAAAAAAATTCTGTACCCTATTTTTTATAACAGCTGCAATGATATTCCAAGCTCGCTGCATTCGCTAACTAGATCTATTTGTAGATGGTTGAATAGGAGATAATCAGGACATAATTACCAAATGCTCTAAGCTCTGTGCAGGGTATGACATGAGAGATTAGCACATGGCTCTAAAGTGTTCGCTTGGCTAGCATATAACCTGTTTCATAGTCTCTTTATTCAATTTTCAGAACTGAACTGTGCCACACGACTGCACATTTTCGAAGCATTCAGTGCCAGTTTTAGGTGTGACAGGTGCACAAGAAAGAAAATGATGCTCTGTAACACAGATCCAAAGGCACAAAAAACACATCCTTAAATTCCCATAGGCTTCACACGTCTCTGCAATGCAGCATTGTTTAAATGTTTAATGTTTGTTTTATCCGTATCAGAAACAGATATCGCTGTTATCAATAAATACATTGTTTATTGACATTGCTATTTTCTTTAAAACAATGGTCAGTTCTGGTTTATGGAACAAATATATATTTAGTAAGGCTATTTAGTATATAATGGCTAAAGAACATTTTTGGAAACATCTCTCTTATTTAAAAGAGTCTAAGGAAAAGGATGTTCATGGACATTCAAACGAGCTCCGTAATCCACGTAATTACAGATTGTCCCATTATGAAATGAAAAATAAACAAGCAAAACTCTGAATTTAAAAATACTTTTTCCATTAATGTTTCTCTTTTTAAACCATTTTTTTATGTAACCACAAAGGTACCCCGTGTGGTCTGATATTGGCAAAGGAACGGTAGACAAATTAGAAACTGAAAGAATCTGCATTGATAGCGAAATGAGATGAGAATCATCTGGGGACCCTTACCATAATGAAAAAAATACATTTATATTAAGAAACAGCAGAATCAATAGCAATGATTACTGAGGTATTCATCACAACACAATATATAGAACATTATTATTAAGATAAAAATGTTTTCAAAGAGAAAAACAACAGTCCTGATTGTTATAGAGGTATAAGAAGGCATTGGAAACAGAAGATACAGGTCACACATTAATATACCTTTATACATCCTCAAACAGACCACATCACTTATGGTAGATTATCATAGAACTTGCTAACTCTCTGTATACCCACAACACCATGAAACCTACTGTAGAATAATTTAAAATAAATGATCTTGGATCATTTTAGTGTGGAAATTACTAAAATAAATTGACTAAAATAAATCCTTATCTCTACAGAAATGGTGACAAAAACTATGCACCTTACCAACAATTATTTTCAAGACCCCTGTTGCAAAAAAAAGGGAATAAGAATAAACACTTTTTATACCCATTGCCATTCTTGCCTTGGCCAAGGTCATAATAAGGTTCATTGACCCTCAAGAGGCATCAACATAGAAGTACATGAGAGCAGTGCTATGTCATGGATAATGAAAGCATCGGATAAAGCAGCATATGCAACATTGTATTAAAGTTCATAGTTTTAAATACTTATATAATACCACTGCCCTATTTGCAAAGTCCTTAATTGTATAGATGTTTGGCATATCTGTACTTTTCATACAGGTCCATTGACAAGATTTCTTGAGTTTAAACATCACCCGTTAGGGGCAGGAGTAACTACTTGATAAAGGCTTGATATAATCCTTTCATAAAGGATGTTTTCTATCAAAATATTGGGAACAATTTACCATTTGCCAGTCCTCCGTTTATACTCGGTTAAAGTAAAGCTATATTTTTTAATATTACTTCTAATTAAAGATAACCTGTAATGTAATGCAGCCTTTACTTGTATTTTTTTGTAATGCACAGATATGAGTAAACAAAATATTTTTTAATGTATCAGTTTATCTCCCTACTTACCCTTGCTCTACGTGGTAGCAATCTTTAGTTGAAAAAAATACATGCAGATAGGAAAGTGCCAGTATGCATCCACTTCCTGAGATCATATACATTTTCTGGGCATCTTAATAAATACACTTTGGGAAAGATCATTTGATGTAGTTACAGAACATTGAGTATAAATTACTGAATGGCATAGACTGCCAGGGCAGAGCAGCCCCTTTAGTCTGGGTGATTGGTATGAATGTATCCACAAATATTATAATTATTGCTACTTTCAATAATTATTATTATTGCGCATGTAGTTATATATGTTTTTTTAATCTGGTGTATAGTATTGACGCTCAAGTACAACTCATGACATAGGTCTAAAGTTCTGTATCATATCAAGGTCGTTGTGCACGGTTAATAAAATCAAAAGCCAAGAGACTTTACAAAATTAAATCTGTTTCTGATACATAACAAATGGAGCCGCAAGTTTAATAAAAGATACATTAGATCATGAAAGGTGGTATAGACCATGTGATTCAGATGTTGGCAATTTGGCAGAAACCTCTATAAAAATCCAATCATTGAGGAATTTTTATTTTATGAGGACAGTCATATCTGGTTCTCTTTCTTTTTTTTTTTTTTTTAAATATTGTGCAACTCAAATTAATTTGCAGATCTCATTTGTAAAGTGACATTGTATTTGGAAATTGAAGGAATATTAACTCTTTCTCTCTTTGAAATTTAGAACAATACTTGTTCCTCTTGTATGTTAAGCTGTCACAACTCGACAAAGAAAGAAAATGGTCATTTGTTGCAGGATCAGTCCATGCTGAGTACCATAATTGAAAGTGAACATGTGTTTAAATTACATAGACATAGACATATTTATGTGTGACCAGATACCGTTGAGGTAATCAGTGGAAATTATGAGGCAGATAGTGCATATTGAGAGCTGGGGGAGAGATTATTAAGAATGTTTTCAAAAGGCCCATCTTTCAAATAATAACATTTATTCCAGTCCAATGTCAAGAGATATCACTGCAATAAAATATGTTATAACTAACCTTAGAGTATACAGGTGAAACAATTGATTATTCCATGTTGACTCTCCTGGATATTTCAGCTGTGACACGAGAGATGTTGAACTTTTAATAAATAGTATGCAGAGCCCATCCGCCTGACTGCTGCTGCCTTTAACTGATTTAAAACATTCTTTACTGACCAATCACTCAGTGTTGTCCTAATGTACTTCTTTGGGGACACAACACAAGTTGCAAGAGTGCACTGAGGACGGACAGCATCTGAAATAGCCTGCCCTTCGGTGGGTCCCCGCTCAGACCTCAAGCTGGTTTTAGCTCATCTTGTGCCATTACAGAGAGAACATCTCTGAAGCATATCCGATTGGTCCCACCCATACGGGCAGTCCAGATCCGAAATGCCAGCAAGTTCCCTGCCTCTCGAGTCTCCTTTCATGTCTGGAGCTGGTCCAAGGCCATTCTTTCATATTTACAATTTAGTGAGACCTGGGAGTTCTTGTAATGTCAGGATAATTTAGTTAGTTTTGTGAGATATTGTGAGATAATTCTCTTGTGTAGCAAACCTCTGAATTTATTTTTTTGTGAGCTAGGAGTGCTTCATTTGTAAATATGAAATATTGTGGCTAATGTCAAGGTAAAGTTCTTTTGTACCTTGATGAAGCAGTTGGTAGATGTGTGTGACTCTACATCCTCAAAATATATGATTAAAAGTTGGGTTTTTCAGATGGATTGGAAAGAGATCCGTCCCTAATGATCTTGGTGAATATCCACATCATTTGTCACATGTTTGTTCCCAAGTCGAAATCATCAACTGAGTTGTGGGGAAAAGGGAGGTGGTAGCAGGTCTATTTACATTAGGTAGCCTAAACAGATATTCAATATTTGCCCATGAGATTCACTGGCCTTTTTAAAACTCTGACCACTACATTAGGTTTTTTATGCTCCAATGCAAATTTTGAGAAGAGGAAATGCACATGCCTCAAGAATCCCCTGGTAGAGAAATCTTGAGTGTCCAAAGAGGTGTAATAGATTTTGGAGTGACATTCATTTTATAGCTGTAATCCTCTATAGCCACAACCTTCAATATCCCTTAAAGCGGAGACAGCAGGTCCCCTCTGATGGAGAAGAGATGGGCACCAGGGAGACATTCTTAGTCACCAGCAGTTTCACTGGGAAGCTCTAACAGTATAGGTTCTTATTATTCCGAAGTGCTTCTGTAACTTTACTAAAGACCCTGCACAGCAGCAGCATCTCAGAAAACAAGTTCGGAAACAGCGATCTGTCTGTAGTTGTCTGGTACGTTTTTTTTTCTCCCTACAATGGCGGAGCACTGTCTCTTTAATGTGGAAGTAGTATAGGTAACCCACAAAGTTGGCATGAAGCTAGACATGTGCTTAGGTTTAGCAACTCTGTGTGCCCTGTCTACCAGTAACATATCCTGCAGTACATCAGGGGCAAGATTTTAAAAAGGCTGTACAGGCATTTTAATTCAGCAGGTGATACGTCCTCAGTGATGCCTCTAAGACAAAGAGTGTGCCTTCAGGACCTATCCTCCAGATCCATAACCTTTGTCTCACATTTTTCAAGTTGAGCCTCCAGCTACTATGCCAGTCTTCAATATTCAAAATATGGGTATTTGTAAATTTCCCCATTTTGGTTGCGAAGTGTGATGTGCAAGATCCAAGCTCCTGCAGGTTCTCCCATCGCTGTTTTGCAGGGTTGATTGCAGTTTATTGGACATGGTGTGCAGGAGGGACTGTAGTATATCTTGTGTAAGCAATTGGTCATCTGACTGCATAGGGCTTTGCTCTCCTTCACCCTCCCTTTCTTCCTCTGCGCCATCTTGGGTCTGCAGCACAGCCTGCTTACCTTGTTGTTGTTGGGCCGGGAAAAATACATTTACGTCTCTGCTTTCCGCAGATTTGTTTGTCCTGTTCTGTAAAATGTGGTCAATGTGGGACAGAGTCATGCAGTGAATTTGCTTTTGCTTTTTTGTCACTTTTGAGTCATTTCTGGCTGAGCTATGTCTTCACACCTTCATCCAGTGCAAGTTCTGGCCATGCCTTCATGTCTGATGATCTTTTGATTGTATTTTCAAAGACATTTTGAAATTTGTTTTTTTATGGTGTACATTTTAGAATACCTTATTCATTTAGTGAAAATATACAAAAACAGAAAATAAGGCTGCGCCAAGAGAAATAAAAATAAGTCCAATTAGTAAAAATATTCAAATAAGAGAGTCCCAATGGTAGGTGGTGTATCAATTGGTATGGTGTCTTCCTTAGTAGTGGTCGTCCGTCTCACGATATGAAAGACACAATGGGAGAGAGCCAATTGTGCAGAGTGTATAAATAAGTGATATGTGAATAAAATATAAATTACACACTCACATTGCCATGAGCTAGGACCAGCTCAGGTATGATGGGCATACGGCGGATAACCCTCCGCTTGTAGGGGTACTTTTCCTCCTGGAGCGTCCTGGTGTCCAAATTCTCAGGGAAAGGAAATAAAAACAGCCAATAGTGCTCTCTGATAAGATGGTTTATAAACAGGATAAAAAATAAATAAAATATACTCACAAGTAGAGTGCAGGTCAATCTGCACTCTGATATTCGCGTGGGTGGTATAATCCCCACCTTAGGATATGCCAGGAACAATAAATGAGGTTAAAAATATTATTAATTATAAAATTATTTATTAGTACAATATATTTAAAACCAATAACGCGTTTCACCGTGAAGGCTTTATCAAATTGGAATAGTAAAGATACCTGGCACATTAGGAGTATATATAGCTAATACAAAATTTAAAATTGGCGCCAAAAAATTGATCAACCAATTAGAATAATACAAAATATAAATAAGAAATATACATGCAAAAGATGAAAAGTAATATAAATTATAGACATCCATAAATATAGGATGATATGTGTATATAAATATGTAAAAAACGAGCATTGTATAATATATAAATGGGATGAAATAAAAACTTTCGATTTTGTGCGAATCACGTGACCCGCAATGCATCTTGGGGCATGTAGTGCCGGGTCACGTGATCGCCGATATACACATACCACAGTCCTTGCGGCCGCAATAGAAGAGAACGGCACGCACAGGACTGGGGAAGAGGAGGGCGGGTTCAGACCTGGTCACGTGACCCGCGGCGTCATGAATCAATAATACCCGCGGGCCACGTGACCATAACCGCAAAGAACACTGGGGAGAGTAGTTTAGAACAGCAACTTGGGAAATATATAGCAAACAGTGAAAATATAATAAGAACAGGCATATTGGTAAGGGATAATATATGGATTAATAAACATAGGAACAGACATATAAATAAAAATAACATATGAATAAATATAAAGCAGATCAGTAAACATATTTAAATATATATAAAATAAAAAGTGGATGCAAATCAATTATTGAGGGGCATAAGATAATAGATCAATAATAGCAATGTAAATAAAGATAAAAATAAGATTAAATAAAAATATAAATATATTAAGCCACAAGATAAAATGGAAAATGGTAATTAAAAAGTAAAAAGTAATAAAAAATTAAATAAATCAAAGTCCACATTTAGACCTTGGGGAGTAAGAGTTTGCAAATTATATTAAAGTATTATAGTAAAATTTCTGTGCATAACATTTAGAAGAATAGTATGCAATGCCATATGTAAATATGTCTTATGGGATAAAGGTACAGTCCCACCAACGAAGAAGACATGACTTTATTTTACTATGCTTCACAGGGTGTTCTAGTGTACCATTTTTAAAAATTTATTATAAAGGTCACATATTACACAGAATGTGCATATATTACATCCCAGGTGCTTTTTAACTTGATCACAATGTAAATAGATAAAACCTACAAGGCTATGAGCCCAAACAAATAAACAAAAATAAACAAACTGAGAAAGCACCGTTAACGTGGAGAGAAGAGTTGCCATTAAGGAACTACAGCTTTCAGTAATCATTTTCATCATGTGTACAAACTCATCATAGTTCTCAACCTCCAATTCCTTTTCATAAGGTACTATGTAGTTTACTAGTCAATTTATCCATCAGCTGATTACTCTTGCTATTTTGTTGAATGTTGGAACAGATAGCTGCTAATATTCAACGTGCATCCAGCATAATTTTATGATATAATTTATGGTAATCGTTGGTAAGTCCATTATAAAAAATAAATACATTTTACAACAGGATATGATTTCAGTGTTTGCAGATGACACAAAACTCTGTAAAATAATACAATGTGAGCAAGATATTACTTTGCTGCAAAGGGATTTAGATAGACTGGGAGACTGGGCACTCAAATGGCAGATGAAATTTAATTTAGAAAAATGCAAAGCTATGCACTTCGGCGTAAAGAATACACAAGCAACGTATACCCTAATGGAAGCAAATTAGGGATAACAACACGTGAAAAGGACTTGGGAGTTGTTATAGACAACAAACTATGCAACAATGTGCAATGTCATTCAGCAGTGGCTAAGGCCAGTAAGGTATTGTCATGCATGAAAAAGGGCATTCATTCTTGGGATGAGAATATCATTTTGCCTCTTTATAAATCACCGGTAATACCACATATTGAATATGCTGTGCAATTTTGGGCACCTGTTCTAAAGAAGGATATTAAGGCACTAGAAAAAGTGCAGAAGTGGGCAACAAAATTAATAAAAGGAATGGAACATATCAGCTATAAAGAAATGTTAACAAATTTAAACCTCTTTAGTTTAGAAAAATGTTGCCTTCAAGGGGATATGATAACATTATACAAATATATTTGGGGCCAATACAAACCATTATGTGGAAATCTATTAACAAACCTGACTTTACACAGGACACGAGGTCATGCGTTTAGAATGGAAGAAAGAAGATTTTGTCTAAAGCAAAGAAAAAGTTTTTGTACTGTAAGAACAATAAGTATGTGGAATTCCTGAAGAAGTAGTTTTATCAGAGTCCATACAGATGTTCAAACAGCAACTCAATGCATACTTGCAAAAACAGAATATTCAATGATATAATTTTTCAATGTAGGTTAATAGCTTCCTGATCCAAGGAAATATCTGACTGCCATTCTGGGGTCAATAAGGAATTTTTTTCCTAGTTTGTTGCAAAATTGGAAGTGCTTCAAACTGTTTTTCTTTGCCTTTTTTGGATCAACAGCAAAAAACAAATGTGAGGAAGGCTGAACTTGATGGACGCAAGTCTCTTTTCAGCTATGTAACTACATACTGACAAATGAGATCATAATTCAACAGTCAATTGAAAAAGAAGTTAATAAAAGGGATTCAGATAATGTTTTTTTTTATCCATATCCCTTACTATTGATTGTTGTTTGAAGGCGCAATAAGTATATGATTGCTCTAGTACACAAACCTTTTATACTACTTTGGGAACAAAATGTCTGATTCTGGACAAGATATGATTTTTATGTTCAATCTGAATAGTGTTATGATTATCTAAATTTGGTCAACATTTTTGTAGAAGATGAAGATGCGTTTTATAAAACTATAAAAAAAGTATTTATTTAGATAATTTGAATCTAAAATCTGTGTTTTACTGAATGGTTAGGTTCCTAGCACCTTACCATTCCAGAAAACAGCTTTTGTTCACTGTACGACATATTTTGATCTTTTTACAGGAAGGCACTGGCACATCCTGTAATTAGGAAGCTGAAAATAGTACACATTCTTTGCAAAGCATTTTCATGGCTTGGGAAGATTTGTATGCATATTATGTTTGCTTTGGGATGCAAATAAAATAAATATATTGCTTTTCTTAGTAACACATTGCTCAGTGCTTTTACATTTTTTTTTTTTTTTACATATTTTACTTCACAAAACTCATGATTTTCAATTTCACGAACTCTTATTATTTATTGTACATTTAAAATAGACTGCTATGGGCAGAGGTCTAGTTCATAATAAACATTCAGTGGAGGCTGGTTAAGGATTGCAGGTGGGGTAACATGAGTAGATATTTTGTGCAAAAAGCACTTAAATATGCGTATAAAAAAATAACGGAAGCTACAACCACCTATGTTCAAGTATATCTCTCCTTCTCACAACCACATGCAAACAAATACTTAACTGTGTAGTGTACAAACCCACAACAGTCAAATGGTGGAGCACTGTAAAACATAGCACTTACCCGTAAAACAACAGGATACACAACCTAAAAACAAACACAAATATAGTGCAATACGACCAGTGCTTGAAGTGAATAGTGATGAATTTGAATACACTCACATAGAACAGAGCCTAATATTGACAGGCTCAGATGTAATTGGCAGTCGTGTGCTTAGGTGACACTGACCCTCTTCCGATGTATCTTGATACGCAAATAAGGAAAGATAAGGAGAAACTCCTAGTGCAATATGCAGATTCAATAACATGCAGAATATAGTATCTTGCAAACTACTCACCTTATTTAGAGTTCATGGTACCTGGCTCACAGTATAGAGATCCTTGTGTCTACTAATGCGATGCAATCAACCAATGAGGATCTCCACATGGATTTAAATAAGAATACTGGACCTGTTGAACATTACACCGATTGATAAAGTGGATTATCAGTGAAACGCATCTCAGGAGGACTACTGGAGGATTTCCTATTGATTTTAATTTTGTTTTATATTTATTTCATTGTTTATTTGTTTTTAATATATTGTAATGAATAGCACTATTTTAGATCCATCGTGTGGACTCCATTCAACTATTTGGTACAGTTTTCAAAGAAGGACTTGTGTCCCCTTTATAGGAAGGCTCACCTGGATAATTAATCTGATGTGTGGACACAAGCAATACAATAAATCAATATACAGCTCACAGGGACCCACTATATCCACCATGTGAATGTTATCAATAAGGAAAAACCACACAGTAGGTTCCAAAAGCATGCACCCTTTCCCAGAAACCAACCACAGGGCCTAACAGCACAGCCTGGGCCCAGAGCAGGCATAATATGGCAGGAAAATGAGCAGTGGTCACAATAAAGGAGCCCAGCAGGCCCCAGTGACATATAGTAAAAATGGAGGGTTAAAGTAGGGGAGGGATAGGGAGCTTAATTCTGTCAAATGTGACTAAGGAGAAGCTTATCCCATCATGGAAAGATTTAGAGCAGACAGGCACCATGGCAACAGGTATCACAGATTGGGGGGTAATCATAATGCCCTTCGATGTAACCGAGAGGCCGCAGCCATGGAACACAGACCCCTGCACTGGCAAGCATGCCCCAGAGCAGTCTGGTGGAGGGTAGAGATGCAAGAGGGGAGAGAAGAGCCATTGAACAATGTCCACCCATATGTGGATAGCATGCCATAGGTCCTTCAGGGCTAGAGGCACAATACCCCAGGAACAGGGAGACAAACAGGGTGTACCGCAGGGAGCAGTGACAAGTGTAAATGGTAATAAATACCCAAAGAGAAATAAGAAAACAGAATCGAGAAATAATGCACAATGAATGAGGAGAAAGTATTACTCTGACCTGGTCCAGCAGTGGAACAGCAACGAAAGAGAGGAGGTCTTTAGGTTACTACCCTTTATTAATATGGGTTGCTTCTTTTTTTCTGATTGGTTATTTTGTTCCTATGCTATTTTGTTGCTGCTGTGAAGTTTAGTAAGGAAATGACATGGAAAATATGAGCCTCCTGTCATGTAGTAAAATTGCTTTTATTTGTTGTTGTTTTTTTCTGTCCAATTCCACAGAGTTATTATCAGGGCTGTATTTGTGTAGCATATCCCACAAGTCCTTTTTGGAGAATATCTAGCCCACAATTTCACAATTCATGATTCAGCTTTGCCAGTGCAAATTACATACCTGTTCCACCTGCCACTTCTGTCTATTTACTTCAAGTAGTTGGGTATAGTATTAAAATTCCTCATTATTTGTGCTGTTTATTTTTAGTGCATTTTGGTTTTAGATTTGGTAACACTACTTACCAGTTGAATTCAAGTGTAGTGTAAAATAATATAAAACTGTGTCACAACCTGCATTTAATTTTAATTTTATTTTCAATCAGATGTTAATTTGCTTTAGAGGTTTTTATCCCCTGCTCAGTAAATTTAACTTTTTCACACACAGGAAACTCCTAAATCAGTATCAGAAAAACAAAACACGGAGAGGACACAAAAACAGGAACAGAGCATATAGTTTTCTATCATAGAGCTCATGCAACACTACAGAAACTAAATGTCTTAGTTTGCCACAGCTCCACCTGCTGTTCAGTCTGCCCCACATACTCATTGCAGATTACAAATGATGTTCGTATTCCAACAATGTCTATGTTTTGTTTCTGGTAATGTTGTCACAGGTAACAGCAAGCAAACCACTTTAATGAGATCATTATTTTACACATCACTCTCATTGTCTCCACTTGTTAAAGACTTGAATTTATCCACTGAGCTTACGTAAGAATATTCATTCATCAGATGACTGCTATTAAATAGTATTAACTCATTTATACTATCTTGTTATTGTATTTCTTTACATCCAAATGCTATTCATCATTAAATTGATACGATAGGCAGCTACACTTAATGGAGTGGTTTTAGTGTGTAGATCAGGGGTTCCCAACCCAGTCCTCAAGTACCCCCTACCAGTCCAGAATTTAGGGATTACCCTGTTGTGTCTTAAGTTTTTTTTTCTTAAAAAAAAAAAAAAAAAAACACCTTAGACACAACTAGTTAATCCCTAAATCCTGGACTGTTAGAGGGTACTTGAGGACTGGGTTGGTAACCACTGGTGTAGATCATGGAACTGCAGTCTCACTGCTCACTTCTCTACTATTTAGTAGTTAAATTACTTTGTTTACAAAGTCCTAGATATTCTAGGTTCTTTTTGTTTTTGCACAGTCAGTCTAATCATGAATTTGTTATCTCCTGCTCTGTTAATAACCTTCTAGACCCTATAGGAGTCTCCCATGTGTGATTAAAGTTCAATTTACAGAGCAGGGGATAACAACTTCTAAAGCAAGTTAACACATGATTGTAAATAAAACCTTTATTTTTTCATGCAGGTTGTGTCATTTACAGCCTGGGAATGGGCAGCTAGGGCTGCATAAACAGAAACAAAAGAGATTTAACTCCTAAATGGCAGATAATTAAGCAGTAACACTGCAAGGGTATGATCTATACCAGAGGTAAGCAACTTTCGACACTCCAGGTGTTATGGGCTACATCTCTCATAATACTGTCAAAGCATCATAAGAGATACAGTCCAAAGCATCTGGAGTGCTGAAGATTGTCTAACCCTGATCTATATAATAAAACTGCTTCATTAAGCTTAATTTGTTTTTATGCCTATAGTCTCCATTTAAACATTAAAACTCTGTTATTTAAATATACATAGGGATTTTAGATAGTGTGCAAGTAGCCCTATGTATTTCTGTTTGTATTTGTGCTAATGAATTTTATAGCCAATTGTGCCACTCGAGAGTAGTAGGGGTTTGAGCCCACGGCTTATTTCTTATTTCTGTGTGTAACTTTAAAAAGGAACACAATTTGTTAAACCAAAATAAAACATATAACCCACATTTGATTTTTTCAAAAACGTCTTTTTAAGCTAAACATGTTTTGATGTTTATTGTATCCCTTTAATATTGATGATTTTTGCTCATTTTTTTATTTTTATTTTTTTTAGTTATGGGTAGCTTTTCTTTCTATTTTGCCTATTTGGCATTTTTATATGAAATTCTGACTGAGCTCTTTTAATTCCTAGCTTGGAATGTAAGCACTTCTTTGGTGGAAGCACGAAGGGGTTTGGTTTTAAAAGTTATATTGTGCCTATTAAATTGGGTAATAGTAATAACCCCTGGATGTTTTGCTAAGGTAACATCCCCAGGACGTACTTGAAAACCAGAGTGATCTGGATGTACCTTTCCTGGTTAAATACTTTGTTATTATTATTATTATTATTATTATTATTATTGTGCTGAAATTTGTATTATTTATAAATAGATGCCGCATAGCAACCAGGTTATATACCATCAGAAGCAGTCCCCATAGTCAACTCTTAAACTTCATTATAATTCTGTCCTACCAAGCATGTCCTATTAACTTTCCCAGCTGCTCAAAGTTAATGGAGTTAATGGAATTCTCTATAACGATTGTGAATAATTCTCTAAAATTATGGTGAATAATTTTCTGTAAGGCAATGTAGCCATCAGATCTACCTTTTTAATAAATTTCAAGAAAGGTTTGCCCATAGTATATTAGTGTACCTGATAAGTAAGAACTTGCACTCACGTGAATATTCAATTTAATATTTTTTTTTGGACAGTGCACATTAGCATATTGAATCCATAGTTTAATAGATACTAGTTATGCTTCAGGTACAAGGTAAAAATAACCAGTGTTCTCGTTTAGATAATATAATGCTTTAGTGGCATGCATCATAGGTCTGTTTTCAAGAGCTTCTCAAAGACTAATGATTAAAAAGATGTCAATGTATCTGTTTGATGGGCGGCTAAGAGTAGACAGTGAGAATTTGTTTTCTGATTGACAGATTTTAGAACATTTAGCAGAAGACCACTGCTGGCATACCTGTCATAGACTAAGAATAATACGGGCTGCAATTTCTTCTGGACTACAGTGGTAATAGATCAACGATAATAGCCATAGTGAACTCAGTTGACTCAGAAGATGTTTCTATTTTATTTTCAAAATAAAATTTTTCCTCTGTTTTGGAGAATTGAACGCAAAGTATATTTGTTGCTTTTGGTAGTACTGTTCCATACCAGCATCCAAGATGTTTAGATATAGTATGAAAATACTAGAGATAGTGGAGGATTGTATATATTTCAGTACAGTTTGTAGAGATATAGTGCTGTGGGTTATCTAAGAGGAAGGAGTGCTTTTCATGTGTTTAATTTTAGAGGCCATAATTGCAGGATGATGTCTCATAGAAAAGGGACATTTTAAATAAGATTGGATATCCTGAATAACAAAAGTGTTCACCACTTCACCTCTAAAAACATGTATACTTGCATTGCAACACAACCACTCGCCATCAAATTTCACATTTAAGGCCAAAACAGCAGAATTTTAAAATAGCCAGTTCTGATATTGTGGGGTGAAATGTGCACTTTACAGGGCTATTTTAGACAATTTCAACTTTACTAAGTAATAAAAAGCTAAATGTTGCACATTGAAAACCAAATAGCAAAACTAGACTAAAATTACCAAGATAAAAAGAAAAAGATTTGTAGAATCTTTAAATCTCATCTACTTTGGCCTAAGAATTGCAATATACTTTTCAAGTCACCTCAGTTTTCATTTTGGTGATCAAACATCTTTTTTTTCTAATAAAAATGTTGAAAACATTTATTGACAGAATGTCCTCCATACTTGTAATTTTGATGCAGAACATATTTATTTAAAAACAGAAGAGCTTTGTTTTTCCTGAAAAATGCCAACATTTTACAACATAAATCTAAAATAAAATAAAATAAAAAGGATAACGCACACATTTTTAGATTTTGTTTTGTGGGTATTATATAGGTTAAAAAAGTACCAGTTTTTACCATTTCTCTTTTTCCCAACCACTTATGGCATTGAACTGCCTAAATATTTTAAATTAATAAGGCCCATTTTATCTAAAGAATATTTAGGATTTGACAAAATTTGCAAGACTGAATTCAGAAATTTAATGACACCGGAACTCTAGTTAGTATAGAAAGCATATATAAGATGAAGCATGTACTATGGATAAATATTGCCATATTTCACTTCTGGGGACTTTAGAATAACCCTCGAGACTTAATGTCCCCAGAACTGAACTATGGCATTTTTTCCTATGGCATTATATAGTTTGCTGTTATTTATCTTTTATATTGCTGGACATTTTTAGGCTAAGTTTAATGTTAGTGTTAAGTAACTGTAGGGGTTTAAGGTAAGTGTTAGGGTACTGTAAGGATTGATGTTTAGCATTAATGTAGAGTAGGGGTTAATGCGTAGTGTAGTAGTGTTTGGGTAGTGCTAAGTGAGATTAGCAGGTGTTACAGTCCTAGGTGACAGATATTTCATCGGTCATCAAATAAATGGACACATGTTCTGTTCATGAGTGTAATTCCAACTTTTCTCAGACACCTGAAGATATCTATAGGAGCCCAAACTATACAGAGGTGATCCATGCATTATTACCCTTTTATTACAGGGAATAATTGCATTAAAGTGACAGGCAAATCATGTAAAATATATATTACCAGTATAGTGCTAAAGAAGGTATTAAAGAAGTTTGTGTGAGAGAAAAGCATTCTAAAACTCAACTGTGCTGTGTGAAGTCAACTATCACCATCTACCTTATGATACCTATGCTATGCATAAAGGTACCCCTTGCTCTTTTTTTAATGTTATGCATGTAGGGATGTGTATATACTATAATTACGTATAACTATATGTATATGTAGATTTATTAATTCAATTTCTCTCAAATTGTGGTACGTCCGCATTTTGGGCTTCAGTGACTGGTCCAAAATTCTAAACTCCGAAACGGCATATGGAAGAATCATAAAGAAAGCGGAATGGACAATGGTGGAGCTGTTTAGTTTGATTCATGATTCAGAGTTCAGTCTCTGGTGCCCCGAAAAAAAAGATGACTGATAGAAAAAAAAATCATGACTGATGGTTAGAGGATAGCCGCTAAATGTAAATTTTATTCACAGATCAAGTGAGAAGTGACCAGTAGGGGGAAAAAAATAAAAAATATATATATTTAACATTTTTATATATACATACATAAATACATATACATATGTATATATAAATATATATATATGTATATATATATATATATATTTTTTTTTTTTTTTTACTTTTGGTGCATCTGAATCCTTTTCCTGAAAGGATTGCATGGACAAAATTTATCCTGAATGAAACGCCATATGAACAAATTTCTGACCATCAGAACAAAATATATATTTTTTCAGACAAATTTTGGACTAAGCACTTTTTTTGACATGCACAAGTCTACTTATTTGTATTATTCCACTATAGCCCTAGCATAAGCAGTGAGCCTGTTATGGACTCTAAATAAAAAGTGCATATGTTATTATTTTTGCTTATTCAATGATGTACAATTCTACTTGAGCTGTGTCAGCACTAACAAAGCCCAGGCATCTGTTTTCATGGGTGGCTAGTTACAAATACACATATGTGAAATGGGTGAGCCTCATTTGTGCTAAATAAAATCAACATAATTCTAAAGCTTCAAACAATAATGTTGATAGACAGTGGAAAATGAATTTGTGTAAAACAAATCACCAAAAAAGAATAGGTCTGATTTATATGTAAACTTCCAGGTTCAGTTCTTTATTGTTTAATGGCAGCTTCTAATTCAATCTAATACACTACATACCAATAAATAACAATTTTATACACAAACTCAGAGAAAAATATATAGTTCTTGAGATTATCCAATAAATGTATTCATAAGCATATTCAAGAACGCTAGAACTAATTATTATTAATAATCAAAAAGTATGCAACTGTAAGAAACATTTAAAAATAAAAATAAAAATTCAAACCATTTAGCACGAAAAGAAAAGCCAAGGTACAAGGAACTAAAGTTGTAACAAAGTGTTCACTGTTATGGAAGTAACAACGAAAACGGGAATTAAAAATTCAAAATATGCTCTGCATATGCACAGAATACTAATAATTTTAATTAGCAATAACCATATTTCAAAAATGATTTGTGTAGTCCTAGCAGGAATGTGACAAGAGGTACGGAACCCTACAAATCAATGTTTTTTCAAGAGGTTTTTTCAAGCTTTCCACCAAAACCTTGATACTATAATCTTGTTTATCTGTTCCCTGTTAACACCTGCGCTTTCATAGGTAAACGGAACCCCAATAGGATGTCATATCATGGCACCTTCAGTCTAATGCAGCAAAGTAGGTAAAAGAAGTCTTGCAAAAGAAATCTGTGCAAACAGGGAATGTGATCTTGTACCTCTCAGTTAAGCATCGGATACTGCAGGGGTTCTCAACGTTAGTCCTCAGGACCCCCTACCAGTCCAGGGTTTAGGGATTACCTGGGTGTGTCTAAGGTGTTTAGAAAAAAAAAACACCTTAGAGTCTAAGGTGTTTTTTTCCCTTTTTCTAAACACCTGAGACACACCCAGGTAATCCCCAAATCCTGGACTGGTAGGGGGTCCTGAGGACTGGGTTGAGAACCCCTGCGATACAGGAAGGGTCATGGATGGTGCACACTGTCAGGCCCACTAGAATTCAGGGACCCTGTTGAATTTGTTCCCTCTGGTAGTTTTTACAGTTACAGAAGTGAAGCCTTGTATCATACTCCATCTACTGGTTGACTCGTATGCATTCTTCTAACTTATTTTGGGATGTACAAACCTGAACACATCATTTCCTGCTTAATATATTTTTGACAGCTTCGTATGTTTATTATTTGAGTAAATAAACTCAATAATGAGATGCCAATAACAGCCAGAAGAGGGGGGATTAAGATTATATGTATATGTGTATATATATATTTTTTTTATTTATCATTGTATTTCAGGCTTTTAGTGTTGTAGGAAAATGTGACAATCCATCTAGGGGTCTCTGGGTTAATAAACCAGTGAGGCACAGTGAGCTACACAAATATTTTTATACTAATTCTTCTTGTGTGGCATTTTTCAATTTCACAATAGTTTTTGTTTTGTTTTGTTGGAATAGCAATTTTTCAAATCAGCTCTTTTCATCTAAATGTAGAAATATTGTTTTCAATCAGCTACAACTGAGTTTTTAGTGAATAAACACTTGGGTTTTAGAATGGTCCGCTATCGCTGTTCTTTCAGCATGTTTTTCGAATGATCTTTAACAGTGTTCTCAGACATGTGATGCCCTGTATTTTGTATTTCAAATTCCTGACAGGATATTGCCTGGTAGATGGTGTTGTCACCCTGTTTAATGTTTTATTGTAGTTACTAGTTAGCTAGTTATAGAAATTATAAGATCATTATTAAAGTATTTGTTAGATGCGTCCAAAAAGAAGAAACGCTGTACGGAAGTTAATACAATATGCAAAAATATATAACAAGTCTGTGTTTGAGAAGTACTCTTGCAGAAGAGCATCTCTAACCCAAACATAGACTTACTATTATAAAGATGTGGATTTTCTGTATTTTATTTCTTGAAACCTGAGCTCACTCAATTCGCAATTTTAAAACAGCAACCAAACGTGCTCCCAACTGCCGCACCGAGTCTTTTAATGGCAACACTTCCCTAAACTTACCTCAACCCTTTAGACTTCAATTTGTTTATCATTATCAGTAGTAGTACTATTTATAATAACAATAATACTACTTTATTGCTTAATTACTTTGAAAAAAACAAGTGGATAACTGTGGCTCCTGCATTCATTTTCCAGAAGGGATTCATTAAGAATGTGGTGGTATATACGTATGTCATGGTTACGTAGAATTTTAGACATTGGACTGCAATTTGTCCGAATTAGTGTCAACTGGCTAATCATTTGTATTCCCAAACTCTGAGTTGAAGTATAGACAAATCACAAACCAAACTTAACACAAAATGGCCGTGCATGTTTCTTTTGATTAGCAATTCTGGATTCCGCCTGTGACGTAAAAAAATAACCAAGAGTTGAATGATGGATAGGGGACAGTGATGAAGTGAAGTGTGACCAATAACGGAAAATAAAAGAGAAGCACTAAACAAAATATCTATTTATATTTTTTATTTATTTAATAAATATGTACTATATAAATATATACATATTTTCATCAGATTTGTTTCTCGAATCAGTTTTTTGTTAGTGAAATTCTGCCGAGCCGAAGCAACATATGGCCCAAATTTTTTGTTTTGGAAAAAAAAATGGTTTGGCTGAACAGAATTTTCTTGCACTCCACAAGTCTATTGGATATGTGCAGTACAGTATGAAAAGCTTTTAATAATGTGAAAAGTGTTAAGAACACAACAAACATGAATGTACTATAACTTTTTTTCTTTTTTAAGGGTCCTTATGAAAGGAATGTAGAATTTTTTAGCAAAACCTGCACAACATTAAGCTTGCATTTTAAGCCATTTCTCAATTTTATTAAGAACTTTGATCTAACTCAATGTTTTGGAGGTGTTTGTAGTATCACTTTAAATAAAAAGAAGTTATTAATTTAGGACTGAGGGAGGCTAAATATAAACAAGCAAAAGAAAAAAAGAAAAGTGTTAATATTTAAAAAAAAAAAAAAATGTTCATTGTACGACACAATTCCAAAACTACTCTCAATTGGAAATGATCCATTTATTAACGTTTGTCTTTTATAAAGAATGATTTTTTATAAATGTATTTTTGTTAATAAAATTAACGTGGAATTATATTTCTTCTGTATTTAAATACTAACATGGCACATTTTACAGTCAAGTAGTTTCTAATTTACATTTGCATGACATGTGTTTGGCATCTTGCATCATAATAACACATTGATGATAAAACACTAAACACATAAGCATAAATCTGAAATAATTTTATTTGTGTTTCTTATCTAACAAAAATAAATTTTAAATATTAGGGCAAAACAATTTAAATGTGCATTTCAGAGTATAGGGAAGTGAATACACACTAGACCATTGCAACTGAAAAAAATCACGCTAATAAATATATTTCACAGCAGAAAACTATTTCCAAATTTGTATTTTGCTTTCAATGGCTACTAACTTTTATAGTTTTTCTTTATGTGTGACCGTGTGAAAAAAAATTAGACGTCTGAAAAGAAATGCATATTTTGCATGTAACAATGTAGAAAATAAAGACATTGGCAAAACTCCTGCTATAATTTGCAATTTGTTCAGATTCATTATTTGATTATTGCATAATTAATATATTGCACAACCACACAAGTTTTATACACATTATGTTTTTTATTTTTTTATTTTGCACATTTCCATCTTCAGTTATACATGTCAAAATGTGTCCACTTGCCATTTTGAAATGTTGATGGGATGTGCTTTTCTATTTGACTGCCTATTTAGATGTACACTGTTGTGTTCTGTCAGAGTAATCAAAAATTAACCCTTGCAGTTCATTTCTAGTTTCCATAGCACCAAAGAGGCTGATCAAAAGACCAAAAGTAATGAATAAAATAGCAAATCAGAGGCTCTTTCCCCCTTGACCTGGTGGAACGCTTTCAAACCTTCATCTAATCTTACTTCTTTATGGAGATTGGTTCTCTTGCAACAACCAGCAGCCCTCTCAGTGGTAGTTTTTCTTTTGATCTTCTAGTGCATTGAGACAGAGCCACTGCAAATGTCCAAATATCACCACAGAGCCCAGATTATTATTATTATTTTTTTAATTTCTAGAATGTTGTTGAAGCATTTAAAACATTACATTAAGTAGCTTGCTAAATGTAAAGAAAACATGAGTGGAATATGAAAAATGAAAGATAAATAAAAACATTACAAAAAAAAAAATACAACTCTGTAAAAATCAAGATGGCTGCTCCCTCAGCAAAGTATATTCAACGTTACAGTAGGCATTTCCAAACCTGACAAATGATACTGCTAAATTTACACAGCAGTAGGTAAAATTTTAACATTTTGAAATGTGCTTCTGTCTGTCAGCCAGTATGTCTGTCTATCTGGCTGGACGCATGTTTGCCAGTCTGCTTGCCTTTCTAAATGCCCATTCTGTCTATCAAACAGTTTGGTTATATATTATGCAAAAAGGATATAAAAAAGAATAAATAAGTAAATTGTTTTATGTTTTAACAGAATCTCCAATGTTTTTGCACAGAAAAAGATTGCTAGACACACACACAATCACACGCACATACACACTCACACGCACATACACCTATTAAAATGCTAGTTGGATCAATGTGGCTCTCCTACATATGTATGAGGCTTGTTATGTGAGGTTTTCACATCTGGCATTGATACAAAACTGAACTTGGCACTTTATATTAGTACAAGATTGCTCCATTATATTAATACAAAATGCATTACAACTGGGTCCCTAACTCCTTTAAGATTCTAACATTTTTTAATTAAATTGTTGACAAGAACACCACCTCTGGTAAATTTAGTATATTTTATTGAGAACATACTAATTAAACTATATTTTACATAAATCATATTATTAAAATTATGCAGATTTTGTATTTTTTTCTGCGTTTAAGCAATCTATTTACCCATTGTAGTGTTTATTTTAAATTTCTTCATGTTTTTCAATATAATGTATGTTAACACTCAGGGACTGGTATGGCAGATATGAACCAACTGCATTTTCAATTTCTATTTAAACTTAGTATTTTTTAGACCGAGTTTTAAGTGATCTTTTTTTTTCTTTCTTATATTATTAAAAAGAGGTTACTAAAAGAAAACTATGTGAGTCTTTTACATCATTGTATAATCCTTTATCCCTGTGGTGTCTATGTTCATTTAAGAGATCCGCTAGCAGCAGATGGCTGTAACATGAGAGGGTAACACAGCAGTATAGAGACTTCTGGATACATCAACTGTGACACTCCCTGTTGTGGGATTATAAACAGTTAATGAAGGAGAACTGAAATTCACAGAACATACAGAGGTTCCCACATAATTCGGGAGATTTGCCAAGTTTGCTGGAGTTTGCTGGAAGTGTCTTTGGACACAGTACATATCAGGTGGTGTACTTCTTTTTAGTAGTTGATAACACAATCCTAAATTAACACTTTCATCTTGTACTTTTTTCTGTAACTTGTTTTAAAGGATAGAACTCATTTTGAAAGCCTCATAAAAATATTCTGTACTTCAGCAGCTGAACATATGTGTATGTAACAGTATCAATATTGAAAGCTCCTGCTGTGATAACCCATTGCATGGGATTGTTTTTCCCTTTTTTTTTTTTCAAGAAGACTTCTGGGATCGCTAATGATTAATTAGTGTGTATCATAATGTGAAGCAAATGTCACCCAAGCTACCTGGGGTTCCTGCCATTTGAGAATGTTAGAACTCCCACTGGAGAGCAAGTTGGAAATTAAAAAAAAAAAAAAGTGTTGTAGACTGCCATCTTGTGGCAATTCTCAAGAGTTTCATGTAATTAGTTCAAGTTTGCAAACTTGATGGAGCAAAGTACTGGAATTAAAAAATAAAATAAAAAACAAACAAACCTATAACATAACAAAAAACTGAATATGTAAATAAGAAAAGGCAGAGTCAACAGATGTTAACATTTAATTACAGCAAATGACCATGACTGAAATAAGTCATAATCTATATGCTTCATTTACAGCTACGCAGAGCATGTCTGAAAATACATCTCAGCCATGTTTTCAGCTCATAAATAATTGTTGCATCATCTCGCTGCCTTACCAGTATAAGAAAGACTAATCACATAATTTTTTTTCCTTTTTCTGTTAACCAGCACCTCAGCTAAAAACCTCTAGGGATCACTCTTGCAATGGCAAAGGTAAGTGATAAATAAAATATATTGTGCTTTAATTTTCCTGTGTTTCTAAACAGTCACTTGACAGCTCGTTGATAGGAATGTTTTACAATTCTTCTCATCCACATTTGTCTTGTGGAGGGACCACCTCTAGAGTTAAGAGAGCGTTTTTTTTTCTTATGCATAATAAATCCTTGGCTCCTGTACTGACACTGCTTTCCAGGGTTCCAATTAGCCTTTATTGTGATAGTTGTGTTTGTGGTATGGACATCTGTCCTCTAGAGCTTGCCTTACACTTTATCTCTCTTGATGTGTACAATTAAAAGGGCATCAGATGTAAATGAATTTGGTCACTACTAATTTGATCTCGCATTTAAAAAGATTGAGGTCTTTCTATCCAAGGGTCAAGTTATTGAGGCATATATCAATTTAAGTCTTTTTGTCCACAGATGAACTTTCTATGTAGTAATGTAAAAAAAACGGTAAGTGCATATTAATTTTACAAGATTAAACTACTGTCTAAAAAAAAAAATTCTCACTAGTCATAAAAATATAAAAATGTCTTACAACTTGCAGGCTTGTACATCAATAATGTCATGGTGTCTATGTTCATGGAATAAGACAACAGAAAAAAAAAACGAGTGGCATTTTACAGTGACAAGTCGCAATCTTACCATGTAAAAATATACACAGTAACAAGGTAGCAAGGGACAGATGATTGACTTTCTCACAGAGTAATCCAATCAACACCATGAAATGTTGAAAAAAAGTGAATACCCTCAAACCCCACTATTGATTATTGGATGCCCAATAAATGGCCTCCCCTATTTATCCACTTTGTGTGCAAAGGGAGGAGAACCTTAGTCAGGACCCAGTTAATGGTCGCTACACCCTTTTTAAACCCCTGAAGCGGTGCAATGGAAGATAATATAATTACAGGTACATGAAGGTCATCCAGCTCTTTATACTAACAAAAGGTGTACCAATGGATGCCAGGTCCTCTTGTCCTAATACCTGTAGGGCAAGAGGGTGCCCAATCCCCATAATACCAAGACATATCCTATCTTAGCAGGACCAGTGTTTTTTTTTAACTCTTTTTTTCAATTTGAGCTGGTTGTCTCTCTCTCTCTTGTTATATGCTGGTGTCTCACAAACCTCAGTAATGTATTTTCTTACATGCTATACTTCATGTGATGCTGAAAGGGTTAATTACACTAGCCTGCATATATCTTTCTACCAACATGATTTATGGAACTGCATTCATTTACTAGAGCAAAATCAATTGGGTGCAACCAAATAAGGGGCTAGCACAGCCCCCACTTAGTATTAAATCAAGGAAAAAGAAAGGTCCAGGCATTCCAAAGATCATCAAGGCAAATTTATTGGAAGCAAGTACACAGTAATGTTTTTGAAGCTACAATATGTCTTTGTCAAGTATTTTTTTTTCTTGCATGTATATTTTTGTCACCACTTGAATTTACATGTGTGCAGTGGCGTATTAAGTTGAGTGTGGGGGGGTGCCGTCTGCCCTGGGTGCCACCAGGTATGGGGTGCCATGACCCTGGTCTGGGGGCTGGAGGGGGATGTGTGAGCTGTGCTCCATGGTAGTTGGGGTGCCGGGTGGCTGGCACAGCTCACACACGCAGAGACCAGCTGAACTGACCGCAGAGAGGAAAGTGGGGCGAAGCTACTAAAATTCAGGTGTGGAGCCAAACTATCAGTGGGGGCGGGGCTTAACACAGCCCTTACCCGCTGCTGTTACTGCTGCACATGAAGGTGAAGACAGAAGAAATCCCTACTTCTCAAACTAACATCCTCCAGGGAAGGATTTCAGTGAATCCACTCCTCCTCCAGTCCACTGTCTGTAAGTAAGAGTCTGTGTATGTGTGTGTGTGTGTGACTGTCTGCCTAGCTGTAATTGTGTGTATGTGTGTGTAACTGTCTGCTTTTAACTGTATATGTGTATGTAAATGTCTGCCTGCAGCTGTGTGTATGTGTGTGTGTGGGTGTAACTGTCTGCCTGTAACTGTGTGTGTGTGTGTGTGTGTGTGTGTAATTGTCTGCCTGTAACTGTATGTGGGTGTAACTGTCTGCCTGTAACTCTGTGTGTGTCTGTGTGTATAACTTTCCGCCTGTAACTGTGTGTATGTGTGTGTGTAACTGTCTGCCTGTAACTGTGTGAATGTAGGTTTGTGACTGCATGCCTGTAACTGTGCATGTGTGTGTGTAACTGTCTTCCTGTAACTGTGTGTATGTGACTGCATGCCTGTAACTGTGTGTGATTGTTTGACTGTGACTGTGTGATATTTCCTGTAACTGTGTGTGTGTGTGTGTGTGTGTGTGTGACTGTCTGCTTGTGACTGTGTGTGTGACTGTATATGTGACTGTCTGCCTGTAACTGTGTGTGTGACTGCCTCTAACTGACTGTGTGTGTGTGTAACTGTCTGCCTACAACTGTGTGTGTGTGTGTGTGTGACTGCTTGTGACTGTGTGTGTGACTGTATATGTGACTGTCTGCCTGTAACTGTGTGTGTGTGACTGCCTCTAACTGACTGTGTGTGTGTGTAACTGACTGCCTACAACTGTGTGGGACTGTGTGTGGGACTTTCTGCCTGTGACTGGGTGATGCTGCCAGTAACTGTGTGTGACTGTCTGCCTGTGACCATCTGCCTGTACATGTGTGCATGACTGTCTGGCTACGACTGTGTGTGACTGCTTGTAACTGACACTGTGTGTAACTCTCTGCCTGTAACTGTGTGTATGACTGCCTGTGACTATATGTGACTGTGTGTGTGTGACTGGTCTGTTTGTAACCGTGTGTGACTGTCTGCCTGTAACTGCACTGATGCCTCTCATCTGCTCTCTGCAACCTCCTTCTTTGGCCTTATGCAATGGTCCAATTTAGCAACCCATACAGCAGGAAACACTCTTGATCTCACCTTCACCGATCTCCGTACTGCCTCTAATCTCTCCAATATTCATTTGACTCTATATGACCACCATCTACTGACTTTTGACATCAGCATACCTAACACCCAATTGACACCACCGTCTGTACGTCAATCTCACAGAAACCTCCAATGTCTTAACCTAGAGCATTTCTCCACTAATCTCCAAACTCTTCTTTTACCTATCTCAAACCTCATCTGTCCTAGCTCTGCAAACTACTTATACAATTCCACCCTCTTCTCTCAACTAGACATCATGGCACCTCCTACATTTAAATGCAGCAAGCTGCCCCAACAACAACCTTGGCACACCAAGATGACTCGATACCTCCAAAAAGGCTCCAGAACTGCTGAACACTGTTGGAGAAAGTCTCACTGTGCATCTGACTTTCTCCACTATAAATTTATGCTGCGCTCATACAGCTTGGCTCTTTCCTCTGCAAAAGTAAATAACTTCAATACCCTTATAACCATACTCTCCTGCGAGCCCAAATGACTATTTCACACAATTAAATCTCTTCTTTGCCCTATTGTTCCTCCTCCATCTACTAACATGACCACATCAGACTTTGCAACTCACTTCACTAACAAGATCTCTACAATCAGGGAAGAGATCTCTCATCTTTCTTCATCCCCTTACAATACTTCCCCTAACCTCACTTCCTCTGCTGTTCTATGTTCATTCGCACCTGCTACAGCGGAAGAGGTTTCTACTCTTCTCCAGTCCTCCCGTCCCACCACCTGCTCCCTAGATCCAATTCCCTCGCATGTCATCCATTCTCTGTCGTCTTCTCTTTCTCTACCTCTCACTAAAGTTCTCAATCTCTCTCTCTCCTCTGGCATATTTCCATCACCCTTCAAACAAGCTACTGTAAACTCCAATTCTAAAGAAGCCCAGCCTTGACCCTAACTCCCCATCCAACTATCATCCTATCTCACTTCTGCCTTTTGCATCCAAGATCCTTGAAAGTGTTGTGTATTCGAGATTGACAGACTTCCTTGAGTCCAATTCTCCACTAGACCCACTTCAGTCTGGTTTCCGCGCTGAGCACTATGTGGAAACGGCACTGACCAAAGTATCCAATGATCTACTCGCTGCAAAATCTCGTGGTCACTACTCTATCCTAATTCTCCTTGACCTTTCTGCAGCTTTTGGAACTGTTAATCATCAACAGCTTCTTCTCATCCTCTGTAATATCGGTCTGGATGGCTGCCCACTTCCATAAACTCAACTTGACCAAAACTGAAATTCTCGCCTTTCCTCCCTGAAGTGTTGCTACTCCTGTGTCTGTCTTCCTCCAAGTCAACGGTGCTACCATCAGCTCCACCACACAGGCTTGCTGCCTAGGTTTTCTCTTTGACTCCGACGTCTCCTTCACGCCTTATATTCAGTCTATAGCCAAATCCTGCCGTTTCCATCTCAAAAACATTGCATGCATCCGATCCTACTTAACACCAGATGCAACTAAGGTGCTGGTCCATTCCACTGTCCTTTCTTACCTTGACTACTGTAATCTGCTTCTCAGTGGTCTTACGTGCTCCCAACTCATCTTCCTGTCCGCCCGCACCCATGCCTCACCCTTCTGTCAGTCCCTACATTGGCTTCCAGTAATATATAGGGCTCAATTTAAAATTCTGGTTCTTGCTTTATAATCTCTACATAATGCTGCTCCCACCTATCTATCCTCCCTAATACACAAATATGTCCCATCTAGGCCCTTACGCTCTGCTGAAGACTTACGTCTATCTTCTGTCCTTACTCCCACCTCTGATGCTCGCCTTCAAGACTTCTCGAGGGCTGCACCGTTCCTGTGGAACTCATTTCCCTCCTCCGTTAGATGCTCACCCAGTCTCCATTCCTTAAAAAAATCATTAAAAATCCACTACTTCATAAAAGCATATCAATTAAACTGTTAATAGCTCCCGACTGATTCCTCTTGCAATTGTCATTAGTCTAATACTATTCTTACCTTTTGTGTCACTTTACCCCACTCCCTCTAGCATGTAAGCTCATTGAGCAGGGCCCTCAACCCCTCTGTTCCTGTGTGTCCACCTTGTCTGATTACAATTAAATGTTTGTTCGTCCACCCACTGTAAAGCGCTGTGGAATTTGTAGGCGCTATTTAAATAATAGCATAATAATAATAACTGTGTGTGAGGGGGTGCAGGGATTTTGTAGAAGGGGGTAGGGGTTTTGTATTGGGACAGGGGTCTTGTATAAAGGGAGCTGAGCAGGAGTTTTGTGGAAGGGGAGTGCAGGGGTTTGTAGAAGGGGCAGTACAGGGGTTTTGTAGGAAAGGTGCAGTACATGGGTTTGTAGAAGGGGCTGACAGGGGTTTTACAAAGTTCACAAACTTGTGCAATACATTTAAAAACAAAACAAAAAAACACATTTTAAAAATGTTGCAGGTGTTTTTTTAAGAAATTTTTTGGAAGGGGGGAGAGGTGCCAAACACCCAGGGTGCCACATGCTCTAAGTATGCCCCTGCATATGTGCAAATGAATGTTAGGATTTACGCCAGGAAATGTAAGTACATTCTGATAGTATTTCCTATTGCCAGCTAGTAAATCATGAGGGGACTCAGCAGTAATTAATTTCTTCATATAGAACAGTTGTTCCCAAACAAGTTCTCATGCCCCCCTACCAGATCAGGATTTAGGGATTACCCAGTTGTGTCTATAGCATTTTAAGAAAAAAAACACCTTAGACACAACTGGGTAATCCCTAAATCCTGGATTAGTAAGGGGCATGAGTATTGGTTTTGGAACCACTGATAAAGAACATGGTTAAAATTGGTACCAGTACTCCGTCTATGACAGTTAGTGAAAGAGAATACCTGTTCAGCAAAATCATTTGTTTCCCACAATGACAAACTGTAAATCGAGGAATATATCTTGAGTTTCAGTGTGTTAATATTAACATTTTCTTCTTGATTAATCTCTGTTTGAACCTCTTAATTGATATGTCTAACCAAAAGACAGAAAATCTATAAAGATAATTAAAAATAATTGTTGCCATGATTTTCTTTTCATATTAACAATTAATGGGCAATCATTTCCTGGTGTGTGAATTTAGTACATCAATCAGGATTAAAAACCTCTTTTATTTACAAGCAACTCTGTACTGAGCATTACAAATCCACTAGAATGCAGCTCAGAGATCCAGGTAGTGGCCCAGCAGTAAGAGAGCAATTTGACTTTCTATTAAATTGACAAAGAAGACCTTGACTTGAGGGCACACATATCGCTTTGCCTTTCTTATAAGTTATGCAAAATACATGGCTGTTAAATGGAATTTACAGTTAATGTATGCATAACACGTAATAAGACTGAAGTATTGGATACATAATCAAGAACCCTGCTTGCAAGATCTTTCCATTTAGTGATATTGAGAAGGGGTTGCATGGTGGCCCCTTTGTAAGAAGAAAATCATGTTATGGGAAGGTAGCTGTACACAAGCATATGTGCAGAATATGGAAAATATATATTTATGTGTGGCAATATGGATACTGTTGGATATGAATTGAATTGTCAGTGGGTTTTAGAAGCCTCGATGACCTTTAGAGAGGGATGTTTAAATTTAAAAGGAGTAAACTAATTAGAGGAGAATTTGTCTGCATTTTGTACACTCAGTTGATCTTGTATTGCTCACAGGCAACAAATTCAGCAAGTAAGAGGATCGTTTCTTTAAAAGCATACATTCTTTATTTCTAGTGAATAAAATTTTTATAAATACTGCTGTACATTAACAGGGGACACAAAAACAGAACACAGAACAGAAGTTAGAAATATTTGAGTAAGAGTGTTTCAGTATAGTATAAAGATATAGATGATCCATTTAGCCCAACTAATATACACTTGGTTGAAGGGAGAAAAACAAGAGGACAGATAAAAGTCCAAACAATATAAATATTGTAAAAAGGGGGACCAAGGGGAAACAATTCCTCTTGGAAATATAGGGAGGTAAAATAGTGGTCAATAGAAAAGGGGGAGTATCCACTAAACAACTGGGAAAACAACCCACACCCTAGGTTGAATAAATAGGGAATACAAAATAAAAAGCATAGGAAAAACCTAATAACTCAAACCAGGAGTGGATACCAACACCAAGAGATATATAAAAAAGAAAGGGTGAATGGAGAGGTAAAATAGTAACATACACAGTATCACTGAATTGCTTACTAGAAGCATAGAAAGCACCAGAATTCATATGTAAAAGTACCTGTAAAATAATGTGAACTGGAATGATCTATCAACTAATTTACTCAAAAGGAAATTAGTGTATTTGCGCAGTTACAATATTTATATTAACATACACAGTATCACTGAATTGCTGTCACAATTAAATAAATGTATCTTAATAGATAAATAAATGAATAAAATAAATAGATATATAATGTATCAGTGCAAATAGAAATTGTCCACAGTTTTAATTCAAGTAATAACCAGATCTAGTGGTTGGATGAACAGTCCAAAGGAAAAAATCCTTACAATGTAAGCTCATATAAGAAAAAAATGGCTGGTGTACCCTCTATATACACAGCAGGGGAACTAGCCAGTATGAGCTAAATATGCTCTAGTAACAAACTAATATGATAACCAATATTAGTATGATACATAAAAGAAAGAAAAAGTAACTAAATATAACATATGTAGAAATGTGGAATTAACAGTTCTACATCTATTATTAGTGATAGTAGATCCTGGAATCTTGTCTGCTGACGTCAATATAACTGTGCAATATGTATATAGTTCGAAAGTCAGATATCTTCTTCAAACAGACTTTATTATGCAAAAATTCACAGATAGCATAGAAAAAAGGGAACTTTCCTTTGGTGTCTTCCTCCAAGCAATCTGGAAGCTCTAAAAATGTTGTCTCCTCAAAGCCGGCTTCAGAGGCAGCCTCAGAGTCCTCGTTGAAAACAGCTCATCGAGGAGATCCACCGCGTGCGTTCCACTTAACTTCGGTATGCGTTCCACTGTGAGTATGTGAAGAGATGCAGCCTTACGCGTTTCATGACTTCCTGTCACTTCATCAGAGGAATGCATCTTTGGAGTGCCGACGGATTTAAATACCCCTTTCGGCAATGTTAACTACCCATAGTGTTAACCCTTTCCTTACTTGTTAACATATAAGTGGCATGGATAACAGAACCTTCCTAAAAATATACATATAATTGATCAGATATACATGTAGTGAATGTATTAAGACTACAGTGGTTATCAAATAAAAGGTAAAATACATAAAAACGAATAATGGATAATGCAATCATAAATTAATAAAATTAAAATTGTATAATATAATAAAAGGTACATAATATACATTACATAAAAAATTTCATTACTTAATAAGCAACAAGTATATATCATCCTATAGGATCACGTCTTACTAATAGAATAAAATATAAATCTCATATAAAATATTAGAGAGATACATCATATAAAATATTAAAGGGATATAACAGCTTATAATAATGCAATATTCAATTGAATGATAGAAAATAATTATGGAAAATCAAATATATCCTTGTACACCACCATTAGACTTAAAAATAGAATAGAAATGGAAATAAAAAATAGAATTAAAAAGAAGGGAAAAGACAATCATGGATCACCCCTTAATTAAAGTGCTACTACATAGTGTAAAAGACCAGAAGAAGATATGTGTTAATTACAGAATGAGGGTAATAATTAAAATAATAATAATTAAAAAAAAATCTTATTCATAGAAATTCATAGAAATTTATAGGAAAGCATTCAATCCAAAATCCAAATTTAGACCCTTAGGTTCTAGAGTGTCCAACTGGAAGATCCATTTAGCTTCTGCTCTATCAAGGGCTTTTTCAAAATCACCTCCTCTTCAGTGTAAGGAAACCTTCTCTATAGCCATAAATAGTAATTCTCCTGGATCACTTGAATGTGTGATATAAAAATGTCTAGAGAGGTTATGTGTTGGGAGGCTCTTCTTTATATTCCGAATGTGTTCGGCTATCCTGATTTTGAATGGTCTCTTCGTCCTGCCAATATAGTATTTGCCGCAGGGACAAATCAGCAAATATATTACTCCACTTGAGTTACAATTTAGATTTCCTTTAATCTTAAAAGTCTCATTAGTTATAGGGTGTTTAAATTCCTTAGTGAAGGATGCTTGTGTTGTGTTGTTTTTGCACCCCATACATTTCCCACATTTGTGGAATCCCATTGAAGTAGGACCAAGCTGTTTCTTCTTCTCCTCTTTCAATGTTGGGGCTACCATAGTTTTTAAGTTTGGTGCCCTAGAGTATATGATCTTTGGTTTACTACCCAGGATCTGGTCTAGTAGAGGATCACCTTTAAGTATGTTCCAGTGTTTATTGAGAATCTTACTCAATTTAAAAGACTGATTGCTATACTGCGTGATAAATGCTGGAATGTCCATATTCTGTTGTGGTTCTTTATATTTCTTCATTAGTGTATCTTCCCTTGGTGTTTCAATTGCTCTCTTAAGAGCACCCTCTACTAGGTCTACTGAATATCCTTTGTTCAGGAATTGTTTCTTCATATCTTCCATCTGTAATTGGCATATTTCCATTTCTGAACAGTTCCGCCTGATTCTTCTGAATTGACTATATGGAATGTTATTCAGCCATGTCTTTTTATGATAACTATTGAAGGGTATAAAACTCTTACAGTCGACCGTTTTTTAAAAAGTTTTTGTGATGATGATGTTGTCTTTAATGTAAATTTCTAAGTCCAGAAATTCCACTGCTTCTTTCGAGTGTTGAAAGGGGAGTTTCAAGTTATATGGATTACAATTAAGATACTGTTTGAATTCTTCTAGAGCCATCAAGTCACCTTTCCAAATAAAAATGCAATCATCTATATAGCTCTGCCATAGGACCAGGTTTGCCACCGCAGGGGAGTTATTCCAGATGAATTCATCTTCCCATTTACCCATGAAGAGATTCGCATAGCTCGGTGCAAACCTGGTACCCCTGGCATTCCCTTCTATTTGCAAAAAAAATTCGCCCTCTGAACAAAAGAAATTATGACTTAAAATGAATGCTATACACTCCACCAGATAGTTAATTTGGTCATTTTTTAGCTCAGAGTGGACTACTAGATTATATTGCACTGCTTCACATCCCTGTAGATGTTCTATTATTGTGTATAATGATGTCACATCTGCTGTTACCAAGATATAGTCCTCTTCCCATTGTACATCGCTCAGAATCTTAATGATTTGAGTAGTATCTCTAAGATAGGATTTTAGTTTACTGACAACAGGTTGAAGAAAGTGATCTACATATTCAGAAAGGTTTGAAGTTAATGAGCCTATCCCTGAAATTATTGGTCTTCCTGGAGGATTAGTTAACCTTTTATGGATCTTTGGTAAGTGATAAAAGACTGTTAGTTTGGGGTGTTTGCATAGAATGTGGTCTGATTCCCTGTTTGATAGTATTCCATGCTCTTTGCCCATATTTACTAGTTCCACAAGTTCATCCATGAATGATTGACTTGGATTCTGCTTAAGTTTCAAGTACGTGTCTGTATCACTCAGAAGTCTTCGATTTTCATTTTCATAGTCTTGGCTATTCATAATTACTACTCCCCCTCCTTTGTCTGGTAATATTATTATCTTGCATTAATGCTTTAAATTTTTGCATAATAAAGTCTGTTTTAAGAAGATATCTGACTTTCAAACTGTATACATATTGCACAGTTATATTGACGTCAGCAGACAAGATTCCAGGATCTACTATCACTAATAATAGATGTAGAACTGTTAATTCCACATTTCTACATATGTTATATTTAGTTACTTTTTCTTTCTTTTATGTATTATACTAATATTGGTTATCATATTAGTTTGTTACTAGTGCATATTTAGCTCATACTGGCTAGTTCCCCTGCTGTGTATATAGAGGGTACACCAGCCATTTTTTTCTTATATGAGCTTACATTGTAAGGATTTTTTCCTTTGGACTGTTCATCCAACCACTAGATCTGGTTATTACTTGAATTAAAACTGTGGACAATTTCTATTTGCACTGATACATTATATATCTATTTATTTTATTCATTTATTTATCTATTAAGATACATTTATTTAATTGTGACAGCAATTCAGTGATACTGTGTATGTTAATATAAATATTGTAACTGCGCAAATACACTAATTTCCTTTTGAGTAAATTAGTTGATAGATCATTCCAGTTCACATTATTTTACAGGTACTTTTACATATGAATTCTGGTGCTTTCTATGCTTCTAGTAACTGATATAAGGACTGAGCCAGTTGTACAAGTTGTGATCAAAACAAAACATAAACAAAACCTGGCATCTGCGCTATATGTCTGTCCAACTGTAATTCACCTTTTTCATATTAAATGCACCCACATTTATAATATATCATTTTGTTCAGGAGAAACATGACTTTCATATCACATCACATATTTCTATATTAAACATAATTTAATATTAATAAAATGTAAAACAAAATTGAAGAATTAAGATTTTATTTTTTTAATTTCTTTAGTACTGCATGGCATTTTAACTGTAAATGTCATAATACTGTTAGCTGTTACTGCAATAAAATGCACATATTTGTATTCAGTGAAGTCTCACAAGTAAAATAGAACCCCCCAACTACAGGTTTTATGGTGTTTTGGAACGTTACAGGGTCAAATTTAGCACATTGATTTTTTTTTAGTTTATACACATTGAAATTTGCCAGACTGGTTATGTTACCTTTGAGACCTTATGGTAGCCCAGTAATTAAAATTACCCCCATGATGGTATACCATTTGCAAAAGTAGCCAACCCAAGGTATTATAAATGGGATATGTCCAGTCTTTTTTAGTAGCCACTTAGTCACAAACACTGGCCAAAGTTAGCATTCTAATTTGAATGTGTGTGAAAAATGCAAAAAACAGATTTGAATGATAATTTTGGCCAGTATTAGCCAGTGGCTACTAAAAAAGGCATACCCCATTTGCAATAACTTGTGTTGTCTACTTTTGCAAATGGTATGCCATCATGGGGGTAGTTCTCATTCCTGGGCTAACATACAGTCTCAAAGGCAACATAACCAAACTGGCAAATTTTAATGTGAAAAAATGGAAATGCAAGTCTTATATTACACTCTGTAACTTTTGAAAACACCATAAGACTTGTACATGGTGGATACTGTTATGCTTGAGAGACTTCGTTGAACACAAATATTAGTGTTTCCAAACATTACAACTTATCACAACAATTATATCGTCAGTGAAAGTGCTGTTTGTGTGTGAAAAATGCAAAAAAACTGCACTTTCACAGACAATATCATTGTTGAGATATGTTTTACGGTTTTGAAACACTGATATTTGTGTTCAGAGAAGTCTCTTGAGTACAATAGTACCCCCTTATGTACAGGTTTTATGGTGTCTTGGAAAGTTACAGGGTTAAATATAGAGCTTGGTATCTGAACAGAATTTAAAGTGTCTTTATGATTTCACCAGAAATATTTAGCCAATAAAAACATGATTTGAAAAAATCATACACATTGTACACGATATATATCCCAATATTCTTATCTATAATTCAGTTTTGATGATGCAATATTTAATTTCTCCATCTTTTCAATAGAAAAGACACTTGTTAAAACACATAAATTATGGGAAACAATAAAACAGTATGCACTTTATCAAAGCATTCTTATTTAAACACAATGCCAAATTCTCACTCACATTTGCTAGAGCACTTAGTACTTATTTTAAAGACATTTATAATGTGTATGAATATATTCTTCTGTCTCGTTAGAGAGCTTGCCTTTTAGCTGAAAGTAGTATGGTGAATTGTTAGTGTACGACTCGCCCAAGAGATTTGCTTTAATATTGACAGGTGTGCATACGCTTTAATGGGTATTGCAATGGTATTACAAAGCTATATATGTGCATAGAGATTGTGCGCAGGTATTTTTTTTTAAAGTTTATAATCAGGTCATAAGCCACAGATAATTCCCTGGAATTGGTGCTGAAGGAAGTTGTTTAGTACAGAGTTGTAGAGTAAAACAACAAAGACTTTATTAAATATATTCCAAAAAATAAACACAATTGTAAAATTACAAGCAGCATACGCTTGAAGAAGGCTTTATAGCTGAAACGCATATGCTGCTTATAATTTTACAATTGTGTTTATTTTTTATTATTTAGGGTTACTAGATGGTGGCAAGGGCTTCATTTGATGCATTTGTTTTATAGATATGCCCATTACCATCTATTTTATAGTACCCATTTGTTTTAATATTATTATTTTTTTTTTTTAAACTATTTACTATTTGGAACTCCATACCATCGTGTACCTGACCTCTTCAATTGGATCCAGTAGCTATTTTTGGCACCCCCGAGCCTCTAAGACAAAGCCTGGCATGGCTCTGGACCATGTGAGTCATATTCTAACCCCCAACCGGTGTTATTTTCTGTGATTATATACAGTATACACTATGTTAAATTTTTTCTGATTTTATTGTAGAATCAAGAATTTTACATGTGTTTGTATACTTTTTTTACTCTATTTTATGACACTTGGGTGTTTGATACTGGTATATATTTTATGTTATGAACTGTAGATTTTACTTAGAGTGGTGGGGAACACTCCTTTATACCAGTTCTTATTTATTGAACGTCTAGAATATAGAAGCGCCTGACACACTTTTATTCTTCTGTTTTGTGTAAAGACTTTATTAAAACAAATGCATCTTAATGTTTACAGTGATTACAGTAATAACAATAAAAACAATATTTAGGATGTTAATTGAGAAGTCTGTTTTTGATAGCATTGTAGAGTAAACATCTTTCAGTGGTATAACTCACATAACGTATTTCAGCAGAAAGAAAAAAAAACACTATTTATTTTTTCCTTCAGTTTCTATAAAAAGGATATAATTTGTGTGATGAAAATATAATGGTGCCTCTAAAAAGCAATTATCCTTATTGGTTGTGCTGTACAACTGAAAGAAGATATTCATGATACTAGAAAAAGTGTACAGGCAGCCAATAAAATTATTAAGGGGAATGGCAGATTAAGAAATTATAAAACACAAACTTGAACATTAGAAAAAAATATCCATAAAGAGGATATTTTAAGATTAATCAAATGAAAGGACAGGATAAACATGTCTCAAGTGACTTGTTAATTAACAGAAAAATACAAATGGCAAGAGAACATTTATGAAAACTTCAAGAAAAGAGATTTCACCACAGACAGAGGAAATAATTATTTACAGAAAGAACAATAAAGAAGTGAAATTATTTTCCTAGAGAAGTTTGCATTATCATAGATTCAGTAGCCATCTTAAAAAAAAGTCTGTATGCGTTTTTCCCAAAACAGTATATTAAGGGATGTCATTGTCATATTGGTATTAATCAAGATTCTCCACTGGTTCTACCCATTTGGCGTACAGGGGGTTAAAAGGATAATTGTGGAAAAACATCAATATGCTTAAACAATGCATTTAATGTCTTCTTAAGACATTAGTTTAAAAATATTTTGCTAAAGAAAATGAAAGTTAAAGTATTGCCATGTTTTAGATTTTTTTTTTTATATAGCCATTCCTAATTAAAAAGTCAGTAATATCACCTTAGCTGTTTTAGATGTCAAAGTTGTACAGTTATAGACAGATTATAACACATAGTCTCATTAAGATAATAAAAATGGATTTTCCAATGTTAAATACCAGGGTGCTGTTTGATGTAAATGTATGTCTTTCATCTCGGTTGAGAGTGAAATAGTTAAATAGTAAAAGGCAGGTGGGTGCTGTAACTACTTTAGAAAATAAATGAATGGGATTGAAGTTAAAGCTACAGGGAATCTATTGAGAGAGCAGATGCAAGGGCAGTCTTCACTTTAAGCTCAGTTCAAAGTGGGGTGAAGCTGTTTGGGTAATTGGCTATGAAATAACCAACCTTTGGTAGAAATTGTGTACTTACACTTTAATTGCTCAAGATCAGAGTAACATTCGAACACCTGGTTGATTGACGACCTTACCTATATTTGCTGCCACCGAAGCTTGGTATACATTTTATTACTAGTGCGACATCTATTGATACTGATATCTGTGGCATATTTTTGAACAAATTATAATTTTGAGACATGTTATACTTATGCAAAAACCATAGAAGAGTGCAAGCCACCTAAATCTACTATCAGACAAATATAAATCTGCATTCACCAGTTGTACTACAAGTACCCAATGTTGATAACACTTAATGTTAAGCCACACAAATTATACTAAACCACAAAAACGCCAGGTCTAATGAAGCCACTCCTTCAGTGAAGTGTGCAATAATAATAATGCTATTCAAAGGGACAGGACTTGAGCATAAAATGCATTTGGAGAAGGAAATATGTGAGGAGATACTTACCAATGAAAAAAGTGCTATTTTGGGCAAATCCCCATGCCAACCAACATCTCTCAACTTTTAGTATGTTGCACCCAAAACAGCACCTGTTTTGCTTTGAATAATCTTCCCATTGGACTAATAAGAACTCTTGTGATTTAAAAAATATAAAAGTAACTAGTGTTGTGTGATAGATTAAAATTTTACACTATTGGCTCTTATTCTCTCATCCATTGTTTGGGAGTATGTTCTCCTTCATTGGAGTCCATGGGATTCATTTTAGTTATGTGTTCCAAGTATCTTCATAGTGCATACATTTTCTTCTTGTGTTGTTATTGTAGATTGTTTAACCCCTTAAGGACACATGACATGTGTGACATGTCATGATTCCCTTTTATTCCAGAAGTTTGGTCCTTAAGGGGTTAAACAACTCTAAAAAAAATGTAATAAAATAAATGAATATGCAAAATATATTGAATTTAGATTTATATCATACCATGGAAGATATCCATGCACATATTCCATGGATATATGTTTTCTTAAAGGAACTCAAATAACTCAGATCATGTGTGTCTCCCTATTGTTCTTTTCTCACTAATTGCATTCAGTTTTTGTTTTTTTATAAAATGTTTAGTGTATTTTTTAGATAGAGTAACTACATTGCTGTGGCAACCGCCAGTATATCATCGTCATGGATTCCTTTCCCAAAATAACATAGCTCCAACACTCATCAATGTAAATAGACTGAATGCTGGGAGTAGATCCGTTTAATGCAGGCAAGCACTCAATTTATACATACAGTATACCTGAGAGATAATTGAGTCAGGAATCTTACAACTCAATAATCTCCCAGGTACACACCATAAGTACCCCCAAAATGCATGGAAAACCCTTAGTCACATACCCTGATAGCCCTGATCTGAGTGACTATCAAATCCAAAAAGCACTCAAATTGGTTTGGTGGTTTGGATTTTCCATTGAGGTACAATTTTGACCAGCCGTCCACGAGGTAGAAACCCAAAGCAGTTCCAGGGAAATCGTGGCAACAGCCGGTCCCAGTTTGAGGATTTTTGTACATAAACCATACATAATATACGAATGCATTTAGGTGTCAAATGTTCCCCCTGTTTGGTAGTTTATATCTCCCGAACGCCGTTCATATAGGTGGTCATGAACTTGAACGGGCAGCAGTTCCATATTCACTGGTATTCTCGGGAGTGCCTAACCTAAATAAGTTCCAGGTTCTAATTAGGTGTTGGGGTGATCTTTGTTCAGAAACCGAACCAAGGGAATTTTGTATGAACAAACGAACAGGGGAAAATTATTACAACTGAACCAAGTGATGGGGCATTCCTTCACAATTGCAATTTTGTACCATTATATTCAGTAACATCGTTGTCTCTTATATGGTAGATTTCATTGATACCTGTGTGTCATTTATATGGCAGATTTCATTGATACCTTTGTGTTGTTTTAGTATCAATATTTAAGTTGCTTATTACATGTGCGTATTGATTTTCTTTAAGTGCCATCGTGGACTAATGTCATTGTAAATATTGTGAACAAAAGGCAAAACTTGGTCACCCATAGTTGAGCAACATCATCCTGTTTTTTTGTTGTTTTTTTTAGCTATAAGTTTTATGCATAGTGATGGAAAATAGGTTCCATGTTGATCCACTGCTAAATTTGTTTACCCACCATAGGTATAACCTCATCTACTGCCATAGAGAACAAAGATTTTAAATAGCCTTATAAAATTGAAACTGTATTTGTATGTGTGTGCTGTTCCTTCATCTGTATTACAAAAAAAATATGAAACGACACACTTATCAACACAATGACATTATAAAACAAAAATAGCATTAGGGAATTTACCCCATTTAATGACTTGATGGTTATCACTCCCAAGAAGGAGATACAGTTGAGTTCGTAGGATGTTGCTAGTATAGCATAAACTGAAGCTATCAAATGCAAACATCTAAATGTGTTTGCTGTTTTGCATGAAGTACCCTAGATTATCTAGATTAGGGCCAAAGAATTTGTACAATAAGTGTCTATGTGAATGACTGAGTCTACGCATGAAAGGTAATATTCTAAATTAACAAATGTGTCCGTAATCCCCCAGTCCAAGAATAACTGGTCAATTCCCAGTTCTAATAGCTGCAGGGTTATAGGGTTCCAAATTCCTGTTGTAGTATAAATTCAACATATCAAGCATCTCCCAGTAAATAGGGCATGGGAATATCAATCTCTTAATTTGAAAAAGCTAACTCACCCATTGTCTGTAACAACATATCAGCCCAACTTCCACCTCCCCAAACCTGAAAAGTAATTAACCATACCTCTCTCTAATAAGAATTAGGAAGGGGCCAGTATAACCAAATGAGATAAAACATATGTAAAACAAGAGTTTTCTTTATACTCTGTGTAACAGAACTCCCCGTACTCCGACCGAGTACCTTCCATTGATGAACGCTTGCTAGCCTGCGCCGAGGACCACAAGCACCGCACCAGACACCACAACCACCGCAGACTCCACAACCGCCATAGCTTAACTGGAGTCTTGCCGTCTTCTGTGCACCCTGGATCAGCTTCTGTCCTCCAGGACCATGTGGGGAAGACCTCTCCTCCAGCAGAGCGTATCAGGAATAAGCTCTTAAAAGAGCTAAGTGATTAAAGCTCAGGGGAGTATGCAGAGCATAGCAATACCCAGTGTGAGTATAACTGTCCCCTCCAATCACGAGACAAGACTACGTGTTGAGGGTCAAGAAGAACTGACTGTACTGGCACAGACAGCCTCTTTTATTCACATTCTACAAACATAGTACTGCCCACAGGGTTTTGAAGAACAACCAATCAACACATTACAACACAGCTAACACTCCTATTCATTACATCAGAAATCCTCCCCTCTGCCTGTGATACAATTATCTCAACACAATAGGCTAACTTAATTGTCACAGGCAGAAAAATACAGTATTAGAAAACATATCATAGGGACCCCAAAAGATGCAATAACTCCATAAAGAAATATATCCTCGGAACCGGAGGGTCTGGGTGAACCACATATCCAAAATTCACCCAGATCCGTTCAGTACTTTGGAAGATATGGTTTAAAGCAGATTCCGCAGAACATATACAGGCTATATGAAAAATAATTACTGTTAAATGTGTCCCCTGTTCTGTAGTTTAAAACTACTGAATGATGTCTTTGTGCACCAAATACCGGCGAGATGGAAACATGTAGAAAAGTCAAATTGGGACAGTGATTGGGACACTTTTTAATATTTGCTCATTTTTCGATTAGTTACATTTTTTTTAAAATATCCTCATTATGTAGTGAAACAGTTTGATCATAAAATCAGACTGAATTTACTAGTACTAGAATACCCTCAATATTTCCAGAGAATAATTACCTAATTTTTTCACATTATCAATTACATCTTACCAATCAAATCAATGTTTATAAAAATGTATCTCTAATTTATACTGCCAACCATCTGTCCAGTCAATCACCAGCTGATGTTAAAGCACTAGCGATTAAACGCTAGGAAACACAAAAACAAAAATCTTGAAACAATCAACACAAGTATTATTTCTTCATTATTGCGCACAATTACTTAATAGTCTTCTTCCTTTATGCTTATTATTTTTATCCCTATATTCCAATTTAAACCATCTGATTACGATAAATATATATGATTATTTTGTCTTTTGAATTGTTTGTTTCTCTATGGATATTTACTAATTAACAGTGTCATTTGTTTATTTGTACCTCTGCATATTATGTCTGTGAGTGGAAAATGTACATATTCAATTAAAAGGGCACCGCAAAGAAATAATGTAAGTTAATTTACTTGGAAGTCTTTATTAGGTACTTATAATAAATATCAGGCATAATAGGCGATTGTCAAAATGTATATTTCTGGTTCTAATATGTGTTGTAACTCCAGAATGTGATGGTTCTGAATGGTACCCTCCTGTACACAGGTAATTTACAAGTTACGATACATTCCATATATTATGTGGAATTATGTTTTAATACACTAATTCAGTGTTTATCAATGTATTGCACTCTATTTTTTGTATTTTTTCCATACCATTACAATCAAAGATAGTCTTTTTAACATTAACATATAAAACTTTTCAAGAATAGATTTATTTATCACTTCAATTTACTTTGAAAAACATAAATACTGATAGACACTAACCAGTGCATAGCTCTACACACGAAGAACTAATTTAAAGTGTTTTAATTTCACCGGTTGTTAGGGGATTGTTTTTAACTTTTTATTGTATGAGGTCCCTTAGTTGTATGATAACTCTTAAATAAAGAATCTAAGCAATCCAGAAATGTTTGGTAGTTTCCCACCTCCTTCTTTTTCTTTACTCGATACATGATTGCAGATTTATTTACATTTTTTTTCTCTATATTTATAGTCTAACTTCCCTTAATACATAAAGCATTTTGTACCAGTAACCAGGTGGAATTTCCTAGTAGAAACTCATTTGTATTGTCTTCTTTTCAGTTCATGATATTTCAGGAAGTGAGGATTGCATAATATAAAACCTAATAATGAGGGTCTGCCTTATTATGAGGGAAACCTGAGTTCAGTCCTTAGACAGGACTTTCATTTTATTTTTCAGCACATTCATTTCTACCTGGTAGTAAAAGGGTACAAACTGCATTTTAGAGCTGGTCTAAGTGAAAAGTCCAACTTGCAGTTCCTCTGCGCTGGGTCGTGACTGGGACCAGAGAGGGAGGAATGGAATGTTTGATGTCATATTCTCGCACACTCCCTCCCTAAGCTCCCTCATATGCTGTGCACCCTGACCACAGTAACTGGTTTTCATTTCTCCCTCCTTCATGATATTGCATCTGTGGGAGGGACTGGAATGCTGATATTGGTATTGCTAAATATCGCCCCGATCAAAACAATTGAGTTATGCATTATGGGTAATGTAGGTAACAAAATCTGGTTATTAGCAACCACCACCTTGATGGTATTGGGGTATATTAAACTCTAACATTTGTTATGTATTGATATTTTAATGACTGTTGATGAACCATTAATTGTTGAATGCAAATTGAATGAATTATAATCCCAACATTTTGACATCTTTGACAATAATTCCACCATTATTGGTGCTGTTAAAAAAGATCCCCATACCTTACATTACACAGTAGATAATTGTAGTACTTCCAAAGAAAAGTTACTGACCCTTTTATAGAACCCTCTGACATTTTAAAGTCTTGCAAAGCCACAGAAAATATTTTTCAAACAATTAATCAATACCCTAGATTATATTCAATATAATTTTATATAAGATTTTAATAATATGTTTTTGCTTGAGCTAATGCTACAACTAATGCTACCAACCCCTCTTCTGACTTGATGGCAGGTGCAAACAATTTCAGCTACCTTTTTCCAATACCGATACCTTGTTAAGCAACAAAAGGACAAATAAGCAAAGTAGCTATAACACAGTGAAATCGATTACACTCTAAATATATACATAGATTATATATGAAATTTCCATTTTGAACTACTGTAATGAAACATAAATGGGTTAAGATATCAAACTGGCTGCCACATCCCATCTTTTCCAACAGGAGAATCACTCCAAATCATGTTTTCCAATAACCATTGTTATATAGTCTGAAAAAAGACTTTGTCCATTACGTCATTGATCCAAAAGTAGGCAAAAAACACAGATTAAAGCTCTTCCCAGTTTGTCAACAAACTAGAAAAAGTTTCTTCTTGACCCCATAATGACAGTGAGATCTGTCCAGTTGCTGTTTTAAAACACTGCTAAAATCACCCCTTCAGACAGATAATTCAGCATTTTTATTGTTGCCTTAGACTAAATCTCCTTTCTTCAATTCCAAATGGGTGATCTTGTGTCCTATGTATAGTCCTATTAAGAATAGATTTCCGGACAATGGTTTGTATTGGCACCAAATATTTATGTCGGATGTTATTTATATCCCGCTGAGGTGCTGTTTTTTTCAAACTAAACAGAAAAAATGTATTAGCCTTTCTTAATAACTAAAATCTTCCATTCCTTTTATTAATTTTGTTTACCGCCTCTGCACTTTTTCCAGTATCTTAATATCCTTCTTGAGAACTGGTGCCTAAAATTGCACAGCATATTCAAGGTGTGGTCTTAACAATGATTTATAAAGAGGCAAGTTTATATTTCCATCCCAAGAATTAATGCCCATATTTATGCATTACAATAACTTACTAACCTTAGCAACTGCACATTGGACATTGTTACCTAGTTTGTTGTCTATAACAATTGTCAAATTGTCCTTTTGTGTTGTTTTCCCTAAGTCACTAACATTTAGGGTATAAGTTGCTTGTGCATTCTTCAATCCGAAGTGCATAACTTTGCATCTATCTACATTAAATATCATCTGCCATTTAAGTGCCCAGTCCCCCAATCTATCCAAGTCCCTCTGTAGCGACGTAATATCCTGCTCACATTGTATTACCTTACCTAGTTTTGTGTCATCTGCAAACGCTGACACATGACTTTCAATGCTTATTTCACTCCTGTGTAGAAGAACTGCAAAGCACAATATAAGAGACTGGGTTAAAATTAACTGCTGGGCTTAGTGTTTGCTGATCCTTACAAACACTATGTCTGTGTCCATACATATTGGTGGTGTTTTCTGATTTATTTAACAAGCTACAGTGAAACATTTGTAAGTGATAACAAATGATTCATAGCAGGTAGTTATATAAAGCAAAGTTTAATCTTTTGAAAAGACCTTAGGCCAGCACTCGAAATCCTCTGTGACTGAATGATTGGGGCAATCAATTGGGCATTTCTATTCATTGTCACCGAAGGCCACGGTGAAGGATATTGACTGGAGAAGATGACAAAAACTAGTAAGCCTAGTGGAAATAATAATCTACATGGCAGCTGAAAAAAAGCAGAAGCAATTACTTAGATTTGTTGGGAATCTGAGCAAATGTTATTATATAAGCAGTAAAAGGGCCCTCAAAACAAAAGCCTATAATTATTCCCAAAGCTGTCTCATGTATAAATTTAAAAAGCCTATTCTTCCTTTTTTTCTATATGTCCTGATGAAAGAGTTTATGTTACAAAACAAAACAGAATTGAAAAAAAATTATAATAAAAAAAAAAAATATATATATATATATATATATATATACTATAAAAGTTACCAGTAGGCATTTAATGATAAAATGCAGAAAGTCAAAATCAAACTAACATGAATATGAACGTATTCTGTGGAAAGTATTCATAGACAGTAAAGTTTCTAGAGGTAATAGAGTTAGCACAAGTAAATACATTAGATTTTGTTTATAATACATGAAATCATCTTACAGTATCTGTCTATATGTATGGCTTTTGGGAAAGGAGAGTGGGTTGTTGTAAAAAAAATATCAATTGGGACACAAGATTTTCATTTTCCTAATTTTATGGATTTATGGATTTTATAATGTACACTGTATTATTTTCTGTAATAGTTTATTATAATATTTGCAAGAGAAGCCCCTCCCAGGTGTGTGCGTGCGTGTGACACACCACATGTACTAACTGAACAAATCAGAGATGTGTGATCTGAGATCAGTTTGTTAATTTATTTTATTTACTGAGGGGAGCTGGGAAGGCATAGCATGGGCCTACCAAGTCTATGCTATCTTCATCTTTTTTTGCCTTTGGTAGGAAGGATGAAAGGTTTGATAATGGGCAGTGTTAGGCAGTTTTAGGCAGTGAGAAGTGTATCACGGGTAGTGTCCTATGTTTAACTTATGACTCTATAAAAGCTGCAATTCTGTATCCAGCTATAATATGATGTGTTTACTGTTTGCTTAAATCCCATCTCATTGCCTATCCAGTGATGTCGTTGGTAATGTCAACATACTCCAAAATTACAGCCAAGGCTGCATCTATGGGCAACTGTTGAATATTATGCAAACAGATGGGCAACCAACTACATCTCTTGCTTGGCTTCACACACTTTTTCAGGTGTGCTGGTTTTGCAGTCAGCCTATCCTTTTTCGGTAAGCCCATGTTCTTAGCTATCTTAATCTTCTTACAGATTTTCACAGCTTTTGTAGCATATCTCATTTCATACAATGCCAGCATTGTCTTGATATCTTCACTGCTAATCTATATGGCCTTATTGACCATTATATGTCTAAGCATAAGTATAATTAGCTGTTGGTATTCTGCATAACCTCATAACCTGGTTGGTCTCTCTTGCCCCAAAGACAGTCCCTTTTTTTTTCTAAAATAAAATTGTTTTATGTGTAAATGTCTTGCAATAACCTACTACATCTAGCACAATACTCTCTCTCGCTGTCAATACCCTGCTTCATCACTGTTACTATACACTATTACTTAGCCCATGCACCCTAGTTTTTGTAACAAGACATGAAAAGTGGGAAGCCTGAACAGAAATTAGAGATGTGCATCCTTAGTCAGGGGTAACGACTGAAGCAGAATATAATTTGAATGTCTAAGGCCCCTGCATCTTACTTTTTGTTCAAAATCTACAAAGATCAAAAACAACTGCTGGATAGACCTAGACCTTTCACGTTAGGGATACTTTCAGCATCCTTCAATTTGCCCAATTATATAGCTTTGCAGTTGCAGCCATAGGTACTACCGTAAAAAAATCATAACTTAGAGCTATTGTTAAAATAGTTGACATTTAAATCTGTAAGTTATAGAACAAAATCGGAGAGGGATTAAACCCATGGCACACATACTTCATAGCACTAGCTATAAATTGCTGTGTTATTCTGTTTGATGGTAAGGAATTTAATGTACTTTTATGTTACAGAGATGAAACAGTAGATATCAGAGGTTTTATAAGTGAGATATATATATATTTCAACCTGCTAACTTTTTTATGCTTGGTTGCTTGTTTTCTGCCACCAGAGATATATAAATTTTTGTTTGGATCAAAAAAAAAAACTGATCAAATGTTCTACTGTACTGATAAAAGGAACTGTACATGATCAATGACATTGTAGCAAAATGATACAGGACAATTAGGATGGTAACTTTGGTGCAGGTGATTTTCAAATACAAACCGCATGTGCTTTGTCTGAGAGGATCTTATCTTTTAATGCCGCTGAGGTTTCTTGTTTGTTCTCAAAGAGGAAAACACTGATATTGAACTGATAACGAACATTGATATATTTTTTGAAAAGCTGGTGGTTTCCTTTCTGAATGAGAAGTTACAAGATAACATTTTCAATAAAACTAATAATACTAATCAGGAAACATTTGAAAATACAGAAGCTTTAGAACTAAAGTGAGTGACACAACTCAACCTAAATATGTGTAGATCTTTATTTTCTTTTTTATTAAATACCTTGCACTGATTTTTAGTTTCTAAAAGTGGACTAAATATACTTCAGATCAAATATTACAGCACTGACAGATGTGGCATGCATATGACGGTTTTTGACAACAGTGATTTTAAAGCAAAACCACTCTGCTTTGTTTGGGAAACTTATGGTTGCTAACATGCTTAAAAAATGAAATGGTACATGCAATATATATTTTAGAGCACAGGGAATGAAATGAAAATAATTGGTTTTATATAGGTCTTATATATAAGACCTGCTAATAAAATTAAATAGCACTATTTGGAAATTTACTTGGGATTTTAGAAAGTGGGAAAACTTACATCTTAAAGGATATGCAAACGCTTAGAAGATAGATTTTAAAAGGCACATCTGAAGTAGTGTAGAACAGAAAGTAAGAATGTCAGATGATCTCAACTGAGCTAAAATGTTTACATTGCCATAGTAAAGCTTGGGAGCTCTTGAGTTGGCCATCTAAACAAAATCACCAAGTTTTCTAGTCCTGTAGAAGCACATTCTATATAATCAGTAGATATTGATGTAAAATGCTGTTGCATATGATGGCAAACCCCTCTACTTATATTTAGGAATTTAAATACAAGCAGGGAAGTTACATTTTGGTAGTTGTTAATAACATTTTAAACTACAGGGACATATTCTAAGTGCACATTTGTAGATTGCAATAAATACAATGTAGGTTACACATATTAGAAAATACAGAATCATTTTAATATTGGACTAGAAAATATTGCTGTAAGCTCATGAGCTCATTGAGCTGGCTCTGCAAACTTCAAGAGGATTGAGGTATATCCTCCTTTGCTCACCAAGTGTTCTAGCACTGCTATAAAAATCAAAGATATCATCTATAAAGTGATTTTGTATGATCAAAATATATTAATGTTGGGTTACTATATCACCTTGTTCTTGCAGGAACCTTATGCATTCTCCATGCTACGGGACTGTATGAAGAAAGCACTCCAGGTAGAATGTAGCATTCATATATAAGAAACAAGCTACGCAGCACTCTGGTTCCACCCAATGATCCAGCCACTCTCCCAGGAAGCACTACGCATGAACGGACACCACCAATCCGTCCCAGGTCCAAGAAGAACAGAAAAATGGGCAGCACTCCAGAATGGAGTGTTTATTAGGGGGTTTATTAGAGGGTAAGTAACCTCAGTAATACGACGTTTAAGCTCTTTGCATGATTAAGGCTCTAAGGAGCCAAAACGTTGCATTACTGAGGTTATCTTCCAATAAACACAGTGTGACCACTTGTATCCTTGAGTGCTGCCTGTTTTTCTGTTCTTCTTGTACATTCATACTATCAATATCATATTTTTATTAAAAAAGCACAAAAAGGAAAGTTTGACTTATTCTTGGGTATACATTTGGTTTGTCTTCTTGAACATTTTTGAAAAGAGCATATTGATATTAAGGACCTCCAATTTCTTTAGAAGGTGTTAGCACATCCTCATTCCAGTGAATGTGGAAAGTTACGTGAAAACATAACATTAAATAATAGAAAAGAAAATGAAATACAATTATACTGTTAATGCGTTTTCTCCTATATGTGTTGTTTTGAAAGTGTCTGAAAATTTGTTAACATATATTAACACAACATAATTTATGAAGTTTAATTAATCTTACTGTTGAATCTTTTATTTAAATGTTGGGTTCCACTATAAAGATAATAAGTCTATTATCCTATTAAAAACTGTCAACCTTAAAACAATGCATGCTGTTTTTAGAAATTTACTGTCTTCAGCATTTTTTTTATATTTTATTATTTAGAACATCCATTCTAAACTGTAAAACAGAACACAGAATAAAATAGGATGCTGTATTGCCATTAGAATTTATACATCCCTATTTTTTGTTAATAAAACAAAACTGCAACTTATGTTCTATCAGACCCAATTACTTAAGCATATTGTTACTCTCATTCTGCGGTATTCCGTTTCCCCTGAAAACACTCTTTCCTCATTCTAGCAATTAACTGCTTGAACAGTATAAAATGTATAACAAGAAAGCAATTAAGAGGTGGCAGAGAAAAATTAACACCCCGTTTCACATTAAAGGTCAAGTGAGTATCTTTGCTATTGTGAGTAAAATGTGTCTTTGAAAACCTGTAGTTTGTATGTATTTTTTTTTCTCTTTTAAATAAAAGCAAGCTTCTTGCTTTTTTTTGTCTAGCATCCCAATTTGAAAATGGATGATAACTAATTGGATGCTGTCTGCTTAAACAGGCTGTATTAATTGCAGTTTGTTCTCCAGTAAGTGTCAAGGACAACAAAATATGTGTAATGTGTAGGCACAATGTAAGCAACCCAGTTTAAATATGCAGGCTGTGTACTATAGCAAATTAAACAAAGTACTGGATGTGTTGTTACCATGGCAGACTACATTTGCATAATAAATAACAGCTATCATGAGACTTTCTTTTTAAAATGCTATACAATGCTATCAGCTGTTGAAATTTTCTAAAGAACCTCAATATTGATGAAATAAGAGTATGTTTTGTTTTTACCCACCTTACTCATACAATTTAAGGGAACACTTAAGTCTATTTTGGTTGTTGTGCAGTCAACATGAGAAGACGTTAAGACATATGTATAATTTTATACAAATGGGATTGGAATACCTAGCTAATGGGCACGGAACACAGTCACAAATGTACTTGAAAAAAAAAATAAGCAAACACAAAACAAATTAAATATGTTCATTTAAAGGGCATGTTAATGAATCATTACAATGAGCAAGTTCTCTTTTAATGAATTATTGTGGGGATTAAATGCTTTTGATAATCCAACAATTAGATCTATGTAATAGACAACTTTAAAAAAAGTTGACTGTCAAGGAGAGAGAAGGAAGAGTGTTGTAAAAACTGTTTTTTAAATCAATATTATTACTGCTTATTTTTAACATGTAGCAGTTTTTTTGGACTGCCACTTCTCCTACTGTACAAATCACTAGGTGGTAGGTACCTATACCGCCACTTTGTTTTTCAATAATAAAAAACATGTTGCTGGGCAGTAATTGTTTTTTTACTCTGCCTCTGTGTCCTCCCTGCACTGATGTAGGCAGTTGCAGCCAGTATGTAAGGTCATATCCTTGCAACCCTTACCTGTTACTCTACATGGCTCCTTGACCAAACTTCAACACTAGAAAATAGGGGTGTATTTATAAGATTCCAATGTTCTAAATCCTTCTTAGCTACAGAGAAGAGCTTGGCATAGCTCAAAATGAAAAATTATGAAAGATTGTGTGGTATGTGAAAACCCAAATATGTGAGGGACAGAGCTGAAAAACAAAGGAGGTCACCAGGGATTACAGTTGCTTGAGTTAATTATATTGGCAGCACTTGTGGCCTCTCTAGACTAAGTTCGGACATTGTAGAGAAAGGTTTCATAGTGTATGTGGTGTGTATATGTGATGTTAAAATGTAGAAGTGCTTGGAAAATATTGAGGTTTCTAGGGGGTCTATAAGTGTATTAGACTTATAGTGCTGAATCAGTAAATGGTATATATTTTCTCACATGTACTTGATTTGACTGTGTGTTAAGGCTTACATTAGTGAGCAGATTGTTTTCACATCCTAGTAAAATGTTAGTAGAGCTCCCTCGTCAGTAGAATTTTGGTTTCTGCCTTCCCCCATCAATTTCTCCTCCATACAGAGGTTGTGTAGGGAATAATCATGTGTGGAGCGAAGGAGGAAAGCATAGTGATTGTATCCTTGGTCAATGTGGAGGTCTATCTTGGTTGAGCTAGGACAGACTTAGTAAAGATGGAAATGAGGGTATTATTATTATTATTATTTTATTATTTATATCAAGGTTTCAGATTCTGTAGCGCTGTACAATGGGTAGACTAACAGACATGTAATTGTAACCATCCAAGTGGATGTACAGGAACAGAGAAGTGGAGGGCCTTGCTCAATGAGCTTGCATTCTAGAGAAAGTGGGATATAGTGACGCAAAGGTTAAAAGTAGGGGTATGAAGTAGGTTGTTAGAAAAGTATTCACTGAGGGCTTAGTAGATCATTTTTGACAGTTACAATAGAGGAGTCATGGGGGTTGGGGATAAAAACCTGCTAACAGTTTAATTTATATGCTTTCTTGAAGAAGTGAGTTTTCAATGATTTTTTGAATGAGTGGAGACTAGGTGAAAGTCTTAGAGAGAAGGGAAGGGAGTTCCACAGAAATCTTACGGAGAAGGCAAGGGAGTTCCACAGGGTAGGCTCTAAAGCATAAGATGCAGTAGATTCACTGTAATAGATTAAGACACAGTGTATTTTCTTACACTTTGATTTTATGTTATTATCATCCTGGTTGTTTATGTAAATAGGACTTTGTCTCACATGGACATCAGACCGATTTCATGATGCATAATGGAGATGGTCACTTCCTCTATTTTATCTTTAATATGTGGGTAGGTGCAAGAAACTCAGCATAGTCTTTAGGTAGTGGCCTGAGCCAATGTATTTTTTTTTTCATGTGAAGGGAGACATGGTAAAGCTGTCTTGCCTTTAATGATCATGTTCTTTTTTATTGTGTCCCGATGTTTCTAAGAGACTCAATTGCTTCTCGTCTTCACTTGCATCCAAACTCCGCCCACCTCATCCCAATTTACTCTAAAATGTTTTACTTCTTAACTACATTGTGTTTTAAAGGAAAATGAATTCATTTTGAAGTAACAATTGATAGGAAATAATTTCATAAACTACTTTGACATTTTCTATTTTTATTCTTATTTGAAATATTAAACTAAAAAAAAAAAAAAAACTCAAAAGCAGGTTATTTAAAATACATTGTAGTTCTTTCTATCATAAACCAATCGAAAATTTGATTCATTTTGAAGTAACAATTGATGGAAACTAATTTCAGAATCTACTTTGACATTTGCTATTCTTATTTGAAATATTAAACTAACAAAAACAAAAACCCCAAAAGCAGGTTATTTAAAATACTTTGTAGTTCTTTATATCATAAACCAATTGAAAATTAATCAAACAAGTTAGAATTATAGGAGACACTGGCAGGTAGATTAAAGGTATGTTAAATGCCTTGCACATGGTGAACATCATTATAAGAAACACATTTACTCCACTCATCAAATTCAGCCAAAAAAAAATACATTTAAAACTGAATTTAATGAACCTTTCAATTATATAGGCAAGTCTAATTTAAAGGCTTTACTATTCTAGATAACCATTTCCTTTGACCTTTCTCTACTAATACCCTAATTACCACTGCCGGGCAGGCAAATTCACAACCAACATATTTTGATTATCATACCATAATCTTGAAAACCACTTTTGTGGCTGTAGAAATAAAGAGTGTGCACAGAGAACAAATCTTATCTGACACACATTTTATTATTCCAGGATTTACAGTTACTTTTGATTTCACATTTGGATATAAGATTATAACAGAAATGTCTTCACAATAAAAACATTATAGTACTATATTATATATATATATATATATATATATATATATATATCTTATTAAATATAAGACCTCTAACATGTTCTCTTTATATAATTTACTCTATATTTGCTTTGGAAAGAATAAAAAAAATGTCTTTAGAGTTTGTGTGATCTTTTGGTATCGCCACTTTGAGAATTTGCAAGATTATCCCACATAGCCCGTTGTTCATAGAAGTATGTGTTTGAGTGTAATCTCTCGTTTATTATACTGTGGTCCTGGCATCATACATCAATAGCATGATTACAGGCATGCACATGCAAGACCATGTCTCCTTGACACTAGCAACATAATCAAAGCGTTTTCCACATGTGGCCAAATGTGGTCATAATAAAACAGAAATTTGTGTTAAGGAAGAAAAAAAAAAACATGAACCCATACATTCTTGAAATCTCCAGTTTGTTGCTTCTTAAGCAGGAAAAAAACTAATATAAATGCAAATATGTGATTTTTAACAAGCTGCACAGATCAGTAGATTGATCAGCCATATACATTAAATATAAACAAAACATTAGGTCCTTGTACAGTTATTAGTTTCAAATAGATATAATAATAAATTAAAAACTGCATCGCGTGCTTACTATTTTAAAGACATTTTTTTTTACATTTCTGTATTGCAATATGACGGGGCACTGTGAATGACAAGACCTAAATGTCAGTGTACCACCTTCATGGGAGTCGCAGTCCCAGACTATATGCATGATTCATGGCTACATACATTAATTTGTATTCTTTTCACCTTACTCATATACCAATCATGGGGATAGACTGAGAGGTCTATTCATTAAAAGGCAGATTGGAGAGATGGAAAGGACTCATTTTCACAAACAACACAGGATGCCTTATAGAACCACAGGTAGATACAGACATAAGCTATCATTGGGGAAGGCTCTGCATTTCATATCACCATTATAATTTAACTTAGAATGAACCTTGGGAACCACCGCCCGCAGTTATATAACACCTGATAACGTAAATGTATCCGTACATGCTGTGTATCTGTGTCATATCTACATGTACGTGGTGGGGCCTGTGTGCCTACAACTCTTTTGTCTCCATATCTACAAAAACTCAATAAAAAGATTTAAAAATAAAATAAAAGGCAGATTGGTGAAAACAAATTCAGCAGTTTTCATTCGGCTCAAATAACTAGCATTCAGTTGAGAAAAACTGAAGCTAAATTCAGTTTTATTTCACTGATTCAAGAAAAAAAAAAGTTAAAGTAGGCTTGGGAGGATTCAGATTTGGGTATTGGTTATAGGGGTAATTTAGAGTCGAGAGGACTGAGAATTTTAGTGCAGTTCCTCTTTATTGAATAAAGGGAATTCAGTTGTTTGTGAAGAGCCAAATAGGCCAAGTTATAAGAACATTCGGCTGATTTTAGCTGACAAATGAACTGCAGCCAAATGGAAGAGTAAATTTGGTTTAAATAACCAAATCTGGCTTCTTTTTATGAATAGCTAAATGAGTTGTATCATAAGCAGAATCTCTCACTTAAATAACATTCACTATTTGTTTTTTGTTTTTTATTCCTGATGCTTTCAGTGACAGTGCACTAGTGACAACTAGTGGTAAAACAAGTCATTTATTACAGAGAAAACCACAAAGCACTGGATTATCCTCAATAGTGTCTAATGAAATGTTTCACAGCATAGCATAAATATATTGTATTAAAGCGATTGTATTATACACAAATATAAATTTAAAAAAAACTGTTTAATATTATGCAATTATTCCACAGAAAACATAAGGCTGAAGAAATAATAATAATAAAACTGTATTATAAGACTAAAGTATTAATTTTCAAAAACAGCTTTTGAGAAAGGGTGTTTTTTTTTTCTTTCCTTCACCTACATATTTTGTTTGTTTGGGGGGAATTTTTCAAAATGATTAAGTAAGAAAGCAAAGATCTGTGTCTATTTATACATTGCTTTATTTTAAAGATGAACTGCCCCTTCTTTGGAATTTACACCACTGAATAAAACACTGAAAATCACCAATAACTTGTATAAAAAAAACTCTCCACAGCATAAATATGAAGAGAAATCACTACTTAGTAGATATACCCCAATAAAAACATGGATACATTTAGGTATTAGTGTATTTGTGTGTAGTGTTGTTGATGGAAAAAAAGTTAAATTTTAGACTTATTAGACCAGAGCACCTTCCTCCATACATTTTGGGAGTCTCCCACATGCATTTTCGCAAACTCAAAATTATTATTATTATTATGATATTTATAGAGCGCCATCAAATTCCGCAGCGCTTTACAATGGGTGGACGAACAGACATGTAGTTGTAACCAGACAAGTTGGACACACAGGAACAGAGGGGTTGAGGGCCCTGCTCAATGAGCTTACATGCTAGAGGGAGTGGGGTAAAATGACACAAAAAGGTAAGGATAGTATTAGACTAGTGACAGTTGCAGAAGAGGAATCAGTCAGGAGCTATTAACAGTTTAATTGATACACTTTTATGAAGAAGTGGGTTTTTAACGATTTTTTGAAGGAGTGGAGACTGGGTGAGCATCTAACGGAGGAGGGAAGCGAGTTCCACAGGAACGGTGCAGCCCTCGAGAAATCTTGAAGGCGAGCATCAGAGGTGGGAGTACGGACAGAAGATAGACGTAAGTCTTCAGCAGATCGCCTAGACAGGACATACTTGTGCATAAGGGAGGATAGATAGGTGGGAGCAGCATTATGTAGAGATTTGAAAGCAAGAACCAGAATTTTAAATTGAGCTCTAAATTTTATAGGAAGCCAATGTAGAGACTGACTGAAGGGTGAGGCATGGGAGGTGCGGGCGGACAGGAAGATGAGCCTCGCTGCCGCATTCATTATGGACTGTAACGGCGCAAGTTGGGAGCACGTAAGACCACTGAGAAGCGGATTACAGTAGTCAAGGCGAGAAAGGACAGTGGAATGGACCAACACCTTAGTCGCATCTGGCGTTAAGTAGGGGCGGATGCGCGCAATGTTTTTGAGATGGAAATGACAGGATTTGGCGATAGATTGAACATGAGGCTTGAAGGAGAGGTCGGAGTCAAAGAGAACACCTAGGCAGCGAGCCTGCGTGGTGGAGCTGATGGTAGCACCGTTGACTTGGAGGGAGACAGACACAGGAGTAACAACACTTGAGGGAGGAAAGACCAGAATTTCAGTTTTGGTCAAGTTTAGTTTAAGGAAGTGGGCAGCCATCCAGTTAGAAACAGCAGAGAGGCAGTCAGAGACACTAGTCAAGAGGGATGGGGAGAGATCAGGAGAGGACAGGTAGATTTGCGTGTCATCTGCATAGAAATGATATTGGAAGCCAAAGGAGCTAATGAGTTTACCAAGGGAGGCAGTATAGATGTAGAACAGTAGGGGACCAAGCACTGAACCTTGCGGGACACCAACAGAGAGGAGTTGGGAAGAAGAAGCAGAGCCAGAGAAAGAAACACTGAAAGAGCGCTGCGAGAGGTAGGAGGAGCACCAGGAGAGAGCAATATCTTGTAGATTGATACTGCGGAGAATGAGAAGAAGCTGTTGATGATCAACAGTGTCAAAAATTTGCCATTTAGTTTTTTGCTGAAAGTAATGGCTTTCTTCTGGCAACTCTGCCATAAAGCCCAACTCTATGGACCGTCCGGCTTATTGTCGTCCTATGTACAGATACTCCAGTCTCTGCTGTGGAACTCTGCAGCTCCTCCAGGGTTAACTTAGGTCTCTGTGCTGCTTCTCTGATTAATGCCCTCCTTGCCCAGTCCATGAGTTTTGGTGGGCGGCAGTCTCTTGGCAGGTTTGCTGTTGTGCCATGTTCTTTCCATTTCGTTATGATAGATTTGATGGTGCTCCTGGGGATCATCAAAGATTTGGATATTTTTTTATAACCTAACCCTGACTTGTACTTCTCAACAACATTGTCCATTACTTGTTTGGAGAGTTCCTTGGTCTTCATGGCAGTGTTTTGTTAGTGGTGCCTCTTGCTTAAGTGTTGCAGCCTCTGGGTGTGTATAAAAAGGTATGTATATGTAATGACAGATCATGTGACACTTAGATTGCACACACGTGGCCATCATTTCATTAATTATGTAACTTCTGAAGGTCATTGGTTGCACCAGAGCTTTTTATGGGATTCATAACAAAGTGAGTGAATACATATGCACATGCCAATTTTCTGTTTTGTATTTCGAAAAAATTGTTTTATGTATATGTTTTTCTAATTTCACTTCACCATCTTAGACTATTGTGTTCTGATTCATAACATGCCCGCTTACCTCCCACCGAAGCTCCAAGTGCCAAGATCCCCTCTGGCATTCTGTCCAACACTGCACGCTTAAGTGCAGTGTGTATATATGTGCGACCAAACAAACTGCCGCATTCAGCGTTCGGCGAACTGAACAAGCAATTGGGGCGAGTGAATTCGGTGCACATATTTGGCATCAGAGGTCAGATTAGGAAGGTCAAGTACCTTCCACGAATAGTGGTCAATTCCAAGTGGAAAAGGACCAATCGGGTGTGAGTGATGCATACCTCACCCATTCCTTGTTGCCCTGTTGTAGTTTCTTGTTAGCCCAATAGCATGTTTCTCTTGTGATTCATGGTATTGTGTTCTGGCTCTTGTCTATGTTTATCCTGTCCTCTGTTATCCATCGACCTCAGCTTGTTTAATTATATTCTCTGATCTCTCTACTCCTTTGACCCCGGCTTACTATACTGACTGTTTGTTCGATAACCCGGCCATTCAATGGACTTGTATTACGGACTTATTCCTTTAGTGATTCTGTCTGTGTGTTCAGGTTCCAGGAATCCTGACATTACCAAGTCAAGTGCACAATGCAAATTTATTAACTTACATAGAAGTTATAGTAGCAGATGTAGCATGTCACCATAAGTTCATGAAATGAGTCCTTTGCATTTCATCCCACTTAGGGACTTCCTCAGGGACAATTCTATTGTTTCAAACAAAATACAAACTGCATAACTTTGCATATTTTTAGGTGATCTTCTGGGTTTCACCACCTAAAGGGAAATTATTAATCAAATTGTTAAACAAATTGCAGCTTTGTCACAATAAAATATTGTAAAAGTTACTTTACAAGGTAAAATACTGTGCTACGTACGCATCATCCTTAATCCACAAAGAAGCAGTCTCTTCAATTTCAGACCTTAGGAGACCTTGGGAAACTCTGTCTTCTTCACCATGTTTAGATCCTGAACCACATGATGAATTTATGGAATTACAGCTTTGACTGGAGAGATGCAATGTGCTGACTGGAACTGACATCATGGTAAAGCATAGCTCGTGCACAGATGTTACGTAAAGGGATAGGTGCTTGAATGAGGGCTTCATTACAGCAATCACAGAAATGCAACTTTGTATTGACATATTTAGGGTATGTAAAATTAGAATTCCTACTGAAATATGCTAAGCGGCTTATGGATTCAAATTTTCTTGATTATTGGAAGCTTAGGAAGTGTGTTAATTTGTGTGTTATAAATACTATATCCTATCTGATAGGCTTGTGCATTTGGTTTCAAAATAATTTAAATTTTAAGAATTTTGGGTGATAGGCTCATTGTCTGAATTATCTAACTCTGAAACAATATATATGGATTAATAATGAAGCAAATAAAGCAGACAATGGTCAAACAGTTGAGTTTTTTTTTTTTCGTGATTCGGAGTTCTGTCTGTGTCTCCAAAAAAAAGAGATGATTGCCACTAAATGTTGATTTTATTTACAGATTAAGTGAGAAGTGACAAATAGAGGAAAAAAGCAACAGCAGTAAAAAAAACAAAAAAAAACTATATTTATATATTCTGTATTTAATAAATATAAAATATAAAAATATAGATTTTTTCTTTACTGCACTTTTTCCCTCTGCTGGTTACTTCTTCTCATCTGATTTTTTAAATCAAAAGCACCTATCAGTCTACTGAATATACATATATATATACATAATACTCATATTTCACAATACACTGATTAGCTCATTTTTGTTCCACTTTTGCCCTGTTTGAATTGTTTTTCCAAATTGTTTCCATCAACAACATTAATCTAAATTCACATGCAATATGAGCAAATTTTGGACCACCAGCATTCATTTTAATTTTCAGACTAATTTCAGATTTCAGATTTGGCTGAACTGATTTTTTTTTCGCAATACACAAGTCTAATATCCAACCAACGGGGAAAAACAAAAAACAATTTTGATTCTATACTGTCAAAAATGACCTGTACATTTTAATGCAACATTAACTGCTAAATGCCAATTATACAATTTTCAAAACAAAGGTTACATTAGAGACAAAAACACAAGTACTTCAAAGATAAACATAATTGAAATAGTTGGCTTTTATGATGCAACAATTAATCATACTGCTACTGCATGCAAATGAGTGTAATATTGCAAATTAAGTATTCATTTGCTTTATAGTTAACATCTGGAACAGTAATGTGTATCTAAATTAGTTTTTTTTTTTCTAAATTCTGTGCATATTTTGAGTTTAACACATACACACAAACTAACACACCACCCCCATCTTGTAATTTCAATATGCAAATAGTATTTTTGAAAACCCTTGATGGTTGCATCATCTCCATGAATTGTTTCTTCTGATTCACTAAGATGCTTTGCTGCCTATCGCAATATATCTAAAACTCTACACCTTCAGGGAGACAATGAGAAGTTGTGACTATACCAAGATTTAAGTGTCTTAGCTAAATGACTTTTAATCCACCTATATAATATATCCACACCAGTGGTGGACCAGGGTTGTGAACAGAGTTGGAATGTGCTAGTATTTTTGGGTCTTGTCAAAAACTTATTCAAAAATCATAACATTGTAAAGCGCTACGGAATCTGTTGGCGCTATATAAATGGCAATAATAATAATAATAAATAATAACCCAAATTAAGAAGTAAACATACTAAGTAGGGCTGTTTAGAAGTACTAAGACAAAGTGGAAAATGTATTCATACTTACTGTAATTTTCTTTTCCTGGCTATTATTCAAGGCAGCATATACACATGGGTTAGCTCCTCCCCTTACAGCCAATAGGACAGGAAAACCAAAAAAGGTTTTAAAAGGAGGCTCCATCCCTAAGGTCCTCAGTCAGTTTACAAGCTCTACAGTACATAAATAGAGACATTAATGGGTGGAAAGTATATGCTGCTATGAATAATAGCCAGGAAAAGAAAATTACGGTAAGTATGAATAAATTTTCCACTTTACTGGCTAATCATGGCAGCATATACACATGGGGAATACCCAAGCTTACAAAGGGAGGGACAGAATAGCCAATCAAATAATCAGAATAATTCAACATAGATAGAAGAATGAACTGAGTTGAGTACTTGAGTACCAAATTGTGCATCATAGACTGTTTTAACAAACAGTATAAAATGCCATTCAAATGTGTCTAAAGAGATTCAAATGCTAGTTTACAAAAAGTGTCAGCAGAAACCATTGCCATGGAAACCCATGATGCTGCAACAGCATGAGAGGAGAGTGCCCTGATACCCTCCAGTACAGGTAGAGAACGGACTTGACTCATTAATTGCTTCAATGTCCAATACCCATTGTAAAGCGGAATTTGACGGCGCTCTATAAATATCATAATAATAATAATATGTAATGTAGGACAAACTAGTTCAAAGAGGTCAAAATGCCAACTTTACAAAGTTTCAGCAGAGACCATTGCCATGGAAGCCCACGAGACGCTTTAACAGCACTAGTGGAGAATGCCCCAAAATCCTTTGGTACAGGTAGAGAATGGCATTGAAAGGCTCTCACTTTAGGCAGGATCTCTGGTGCTACATGCAAGACAACCATATCTTGTTGAAATTCAGTGAATGGGGTACACAGGATTCAGCCTGGAGTTCACACATTCACCCTGCTGAGGTACCAGCCACCGGCAACAGCAAAGTCTGTGCTAACATCATAGAAGCTCCTGCTAGAGGTTCAAATGATGGTTTAGTCAGAGCCAGTGAGACCAGTGGTACGTCACATATTGGTTTCAACACCCTCAGCGGAGGCTTGAGTTCAGTTGTTGCTTACATGAAGCAAAGCACCAGGGGCATCAATGCTCAATGGGTACCCTTCAGTACAGGTAGAGAATGACATAGATAAGCATTCACCATAGGCAGGATCTTCAGGTGCCAAATGCAAGACGACCATATCTGTTGAAAAGTAGTGAAAGGGGGTTCACAGGATCAAGCCTGGAGTACCAGGGGTACCAGCCAACATCACTTTCTGTGCTACCACCATGGAAGCTCCTTCTAGAGGTTTGAATAATGGTTTAGTCAGTTCCCGTGAGACCAGTGGTACGTCACACATTGGCATCACCACACTCAGTGGAGGCATGATTTCAATCAATGCCTATATGAAGCAAAGTGCAGCTAAGTGCTCCTCTAGAGTGTTATAACACATAACCTTTCAAGGCCTGAACGAGGAGTAATTCCAACAGACAAAAGTATGTCAAGCTTTGTAAAGCCTGTATAGGATTGTAAGAGGATCTCAATAACAGTCTCAGGGATGCCTATACTAATATGGACTCCCGCATAAACACCAGAACTTGAGGATCTGATTGTGTCAAGGGGCCTTGTAATAGGTCTGGACGTACTGGAATTTCCATGGAGGTTCCAGAATCATCTTATTCATCATAGGAATTAGAGTCGACACGGTCTTCCACTGTCACCTTTTGCATTACCTTTTTAGGAAGGTCGAAAACAGGAAAATATGTACATCAGACTAAAATTCTAAATTTGAGTCAGTGTATCCTGAACGTGATCATTCTGGTTCTAGCATGTAGAAAATACTTCTGGACCTGGTATTTTCAAGAAATGGCCATCAGATCTATGTAGGGTATCAGACAAATCTGCGTCAACCCCGAGGATACGTCGTGACGTGGTTGACAATCCACCTTGTCCACAGTTATTAGGCTCAAGCAAACAACCATTGTATTCTGAGCCCCTGGTTGTTCTTCTGTGCCCTGATCATTATGGGCTGGAATTCCATCAATACGTATCTGTGAGACACATCTTGATAGATATAGGATACAGTTGCATTGATATTTGAGCAAATTTGGACCCACTCGTTCTTCAGCAAGCCTCTGAAGTGAAGAAGAGCCTTGAAAATGACTCGTAATTCCATACAAATGAATGGAAATATTGTGAAACATGGTCCAAACACTGTGCAACCAATCTTATAAAAACTGGAATTCAAGCTAATAATTGACTAATGGGGTTCTGTCCACTGGAAACTCAGAGATCTAATACCTCTTTTCAGCTACCAGGTAAGGTGTAACTCCACTGAAGGGGACATAGTCAGTGGCTGGCTCCAATAATCTTTCTCTTGTTAAACTAAGATAGGAAGGATCTGTGAGGAATCCATAGATGCCATTGGGCCCATCTGACAAGTCTGCTGGTGGAATCCACGATTCCTAGTAGTTGCATCTATTTTCTTGCTGTTACCAAGCAGAAATGAAGAAAACCTTCACAATCTGTGGAACTGTTCCTGAGACAGGGAAAAGCAGAGCATAGAATTTTCCAATCGGGAATGTCAACTACTGAGCTGGTGTGAAACTGCTTTTCTTGATATTCATCAAGCAGCCAAACTTTAGGAGTTATGAAAGAACTAAATACCTCAGTGTGCCTGCTTTCTGAGGGTCTAAGGCTATCAGAAGTAGATCCCCCAGATAATGGAACCAGGTGGAGTTCTGGACTCTCAATAACACTATAAGCACATATAAAGATTCCTGGGGCTGCATTGAGGCAAAATGGTAGGGCACTAACTTGGAAGTTCTCTTCTGAGCTAATGCCGAAGATCACTGCAGATTGGACTGAAAGTAAGCATCCTTGGGATATATAGAGGTAAGGAAATTATCCTTCTAGATTACTTGAGATATGGAATAGCCTAGTTACATCTAGGGAAATTTCTGTGAAGAAGTCAGTTGTAACCTGAAGACTCCAGACTGCCTCTTCAATCTTGGCTTTTAATACCTCTCTCCATAGTAGCCTTGAGATCTTTAATCACATATTTCATGTTTGTAGAAACAGCAGCGGAAGTCACAGCTGGCTGGCCTCCTGCAATGGTAGGTGTAAAATTTTGTACAGGTCTGTGTCCACCTATGATCCATAAGTTTGCAACTTAGGTGGTGTAGTTCTGGGGTTGGAAAGAACTTCTTCCACAGAGTAAAGCCTGGCCTCTTTTCTTACCCCTAAGGCCTCTGGAACTTACTTTGTAAGCCCTGCCCGCATGTCATGTGGCTGCACAGTGATAGGTCATGCTGAAGCGACAACCTTCTGGAGGCAGTCATTGTATAACCGATTTCTTCCACTGTTTTCTCCTCATAACCAGATCCTGGTGAAGAATCAGACATCTGACAAATAATAATAACTAAATATTACCTGTGGTAAAGTATTCAGTAAAAATGTGCACTGTTAAATTCTATAAGAAACCAGTGAAACAGCTTTAAAACAGGCTCAAGACAGCACTTATTCATGTCTGGAGACCCTGAAAATACTTACCAAATAAGTGTGGTATGTTTACTGTAATTTTCCCTTTATTTTAAGGAACTTTCTGGAAATTGCCCTTATCCAAGACGGCTGCCACAACTTGTATTCCCACAATGCAAGTCATCTGTATTAGGCCCATTAAGGCACAAACTGCACACATGTGGGCCTATTCCGAGTGTGTTTGCTGTTTAGAGACCAGGGAGAGGACTCTGTCTGAAGCCTACATGTCCCCTAAACACCCAGGGAACCGGGAATAAATCACTGGGACCGAGGGGAAGCAAAATAGATAACAAAAGTGCCTGCAATGAAGTTTAAAAGGCAACCAGGTGCAAAAAAATCAAAGTTTAAAGGCACCACAGTCTAAAGGCCTCAAGGTATAAAAGGTAACAGTTTCCAAAATGTATCACAGTTTTTAAAATGTATCACAGTTTTCAAACGCACTGCAGTCTACAAATGCACTGCAGTCTTCAAAAGTACAGCAGTTTCCAATGACTTGTGGTATTACATGCAACTTTAAATGAAACAGTTTTAAATACCACACAGCTTAAATGCAACACAGCTTAAATGCTTCCTAGTAAAAGCACAAATGCATAATGTACCACAATCTTAAAAATAAGGTACAGCTGTATAATGCACTTGTTTAAAGATATCAAAGCTTAAATGCATCACAGCATAAAAGCACAACTGCATAATGTACTACAGTAAAACAGGCAAATAAAGTAATGAAGATAAAAAAACATACATGTCCGTAAGTAAAGGGAGCAAATTGCTCACGTCCTAAGGGCTGTAGGACAGGAAAAAGACTGAGGACCTTAGGGATGGAGCCTCCGTTTAAAACCTTGGTGGTTTTCCTGTCCTATCGATTGTAAGGGGAGGAGCTAACCCATGTGTATACGCTGACATGATAAGCCAGGAAGTATAGTTATTAGAAGGAGAATACAATAACAGTCTAAAAATAATAGCTCTAGTAGGTTGTATTAGTTTTAATAGTTTGGTATATATTTAGAGGCATTTTTCATCACTCTATTTTGTTTGTTTTTATGTTTACAACTAAATGCTATGCTAGTGTGTAAAATAAGAAATTGTTTTTTTTATGAGGAGTGTTTCTTTGGGTGAGATTAGAGAGAGAGCAGGCACTTTATTTTTATTCTTTAAATGGAAGCAAAGCTTCATTACAAACTGTCTTAAATGCAAACATTTGAAATGTCTCAAAAAACAATTTTAAGATGACATAAAAACCCATAAATCTACTACTGACAGTTTGACAAAATTGAGCCCTTGGTATTTGTTCTAGATATTGTGAGGGTTTTCTCTTCCATACACTTTATAAAACCAACCGTTTGAGGGAATATGGATGCATCGCTGCTGCCAATCTTAAAGTGATTTCTCCTGTGTCACATTATATTTTTTGACACATTTGATCTCAGTTCACTACATGAAAAGGAAAAGTAAATAATCCATTCAAATAAATTTCCTGACCGGTATCCCTTTTCAGGGGTGCTGTCAATACACATAACTGCCTTTTATTATTAGTGCCAGAACTATCCATAGGTGCATTTTATCAAAACATAAAACGTGGAAATTAACATAAAACAATCTCTAGTTTAGAGGAAAATTGTTTTTCATTTACAGATTATATACAAATTTTGATAGAAAACTAGATGATTAAATTATCAAATAACCAAATCTAAGTGAATTTCAAGTTATTTAAAAATTGTAGTCCAAAATAACTGAATTGGGAAAATTCCCCCAATATTTTTCTATATTAATCTAAACTTTGAAAGTAGACAAAATATTTTATAACTTTCCTATTTCAGCTAAGGTCTTTAAAGGGTTTCTCCAAACCATTTTCATAGTGAATAGAATAATGCCCTATTGGCATTATTCTATATGTTCTCACTAGAAAAATGCTCAAAGATCGTTTTAAAACTGTTACTTAAGTTTTTTATCTTAATCCAAGCCCCAGGTTAAGCTCCCCAGGGTTACTTGACATACCCCCATTTCATGTTGCGGGAACCATGATATTCAAAGGCTTCTCATAGAGCCCCAAGGGGTGGGGGAATGGGAGGGAGTAAATGAAGGAGATGGGTGGGCAGAATTAAAAAAATATAACTGTTGAGGTGGGGAGGGCTAAATTTAGGTGGGAAGGAGAGTGGGCCGACACAAGCTACCCCTTGCAGGCTTTGTCTGCAAGAGATAAGCATTTATGTCTATTGCCAACTTGCAGATGTAATTTGTGGCCAGAATTGACGTTAGGCAGCCTGGAACAGAGTTCTGGGTATTTCAAGCTGAAAAAAGGTGGTCATGCTGATTGGAGAAACCCTTTAAATCAATGCATTGTTTATATTTATGTTGTTCCATACCTGTATGAAATGTCTTATATTTCCTAGGGTGTAGGAGACAGGGACATGGTCAGCCTAATATTTACAACATGCAATCTATAACCATGATAATGAGTATGCATATCCTACAGATGAGACTTGAATGTCCATGTCCCAAGATTCTCAGTTATTTTGAAGTTCTTCAGATAGCACATGCCCTACAACATTACCAAGCCGAGTGCAATTATGTTGGACATGATGATGCTGAGGCAACGCTGTAAAGTTGAGATAATGAAGAGTAAATAAAGCACTTTATAAGGAGATACATGAGTTTTGATATGTTCTTGAGAAGATCTGACAGCAACAATGAAAAATATTGACTTGACAGTTTTGAACTACAAGCTAAGTTCCTCGCGTAAATACTATGAGTAGGGATTGCACAACAATACCAAAAACCAGTGATCCCCATAAACAAGACATGTTGAATGACGAGATCATGAGTTGACAGACTGAACCAAAGGTATGAGAGCCTTATTAGGATAAGAATGGTCCTGCATATTGTTACTCTATAATTGTTCATTTTTTCATAGCTTTTATGATTTTTTTAATTCTATGTTATATTAAAACTATTAAACTAAATATTTTATTTTTCTTCACTCTTTCAATTTGTGTTTATAACCAAGACAAAAATACTTAAGCTAACGATTGGTATGAATGCTGTATGTTACAATGTCACTAAATACATATTTTAAGTCATAATATTACATGTTACAGTATAAGACGTAAAGCCTCGTGCAAAATTATTATTGTACTTTATTAAATGAACACTACAATGTTACAAATGAAAATCTGTATTTATAACACAGAAGTGTTTTGATGTCTATTTAGATTGTTGATGCATTTATACACCACTAAATAAAGGGTTACTGACATGTAGTCCAACATTGTGAGGTCTAGTTACTGTAGCTCCATTCTGCCAGCTATGAGATGATAAGCACTAATTATCTCATGGCTAAAAGAATACTCCTCATAGGGAGGTACTGGGAGGCAGGGTACATGAGTGCAAGTCATCACTCTGGGTCTACAATACTTCTCATAGAGAAACATTGAAGCCAATACTTTTCTGTGAAAAGTATTGCTTTTGCCCTCTGCTGGGGAACAAATTGATCAGGAAGAGCACACTCCGAACAAATAAAATAGAAAATATGTACATGGTGTTTCTTAATTATGACTGCTGATCTCAAAATATCTAAAACAAGTTTAGTCATGAATATTGCTTTTGCTAGTGTATATTGAGTCAAATTGACTAGTTTTCTAATGTGCACTTTAGCATCTGTATCCATAACACTAGCACAATTTGTTTCTGGTAACCAGCCTTCTAAAAGGGTCACTCAAGATCACAAATTGATGTATAATTTTAATGTTTTGGTGAAAATGTAACATCAGGATATTTGTTGTCACTAATTGCTGTTAGATGGTTTAAATCAAAATCAACGATCTTAATGAAAAATGTAAGTAAGATTTTACAAAAAGTCTGCAAACATAATCATGCTACAATAGTTATTACAAACAGTGCAGTATATAAAATGTAATTTATCATGGTAAAAAAATTACAAATGCCTAGGAGTTTTATAATAGTGCTGTGAGATTTTATTTGGGGTGGGAATCAGATGTTTTGTGCATTTTTTTTTTATTTTTACTTTAATATTTTGGGGGGAAAAAAACAACAGAATTATACATCCAATATATAAATGCACATTAGCACAGCACTTTTATCACACACATATATATATAGATTCTACTTTCTATTCCACATTTATGTATACATGTATTTATACTAGTAAAACATTTTTATCAAAAACTGCCACTTGATAGACCTCTTTTCGATAGATATATTTTAGGCAATCTATTTCACCATGCATATAACAGTGAAGCATGTTAGAGGTTCCTTGAAAGTTTTGGGTTGTATTTCTGGAAATTGTGTTGGGGATTTGGTCACAATTGATGGTCTCATTAATGCTGAGAAGTACAGGAAGATATGAATTCATCATGCAATGCCATCATAGATGAATTTGATTGATTTAAATGTTTTTCTGCAGCATGATAAAAACCCCAAACATTCCACCAACGTGATGACAAGAACCATCATCAGCATTGAGAAGAAATATGTGTTTAAAAAGTAGTGATGGCATGGCTTCCACAGTCTCCTGGTTTAAACATATTGTCTGTCTTGGACTACATAAAGAGACAGAAATGACAGGCTGCCTAAAACCTACGTACGGAATTTATTACAAAATTGTGTGCACGTATACCAAGAAGAATTGATGCTTTTTAGAAGGCAAAGGGTGGTCACATAAAATATTTATTTGATTCCGATTTTTCTTCATTTCACTCATTTTGCATTTTCCTAATTAATAATAATGAACTATTAACACTTCTCTTTTTGTAAGCATTCTTAAATTTAATAACCGTTTTAATTCTAAACTGAAATGTTGACACATAAAGTTACCTTTTAGTTTTGAAGACCCAGGAGTGCTGACCATTCCTTTGGTGAATGCAAAGGACCATGAACATTTATACATATTGATCCAGATGTCTGGGATGTACAGCATGTAACCACAAAATGCCAGGCAAAGTTTTCATTATCCATATACAGTTAAACAATACATCAAACATTGCACTGCCTGCACCAAAACAAAAATAATTTGCTGAATGTTATTAGATTTGGAGGTTTGCTTTTGTTTAAACTGCAATTCAAATTCTGAGCGAGGTTGGATTATTTGCATTGGACCGAATTTTGATTTTTCCAAATTTTGGCTGATATGTTGATTCCGTGAACTTCCAAACTAGGAGCTGAAATGTATCCGAATCATGAACTAACCAAAATACACAATGGCAAAGCATGTTTGTTTTAGGCGCTAATTCTGGATTGTGCCACCATAAAAGAGCTGATTGATATAAAAATATAGATGATTAATGGCTAGGGGACAGCCACTAAATATTGATTCTACTCACAAAAAGTGAGAGATAAAAAGAAAAAAGTAGGTGCAGGAAACAAAAATCTATATTTATATTTTATAATATGTATATATATTTTTATATATACTATATGAACATAGATTGTTTTTCCCTCTATTGGTTACTTTTTTTCACTTGAATTATGAATCGAGTGGCAGGAAAATAGTACTATCAGTGTACTGCAAAAAACATACATAATATTCTCCTATGTATATATTTTGCATTAACTGATTGGCCCATTGACGCCCCTTTGGTTCATCTGATTTGGTTTGAGAATACGTTTTTCAGTCTCAAAATCCTTCCCTGTCAAATCAACATTCATTTGAAATGTGGGTGTCCCAAAAATATTGATGGTTAAAAAAAAGACGATTGATGACTAGGAGACATCACTAAATATTGATTTTATTTACAAGTGTGAAGTGAGCAACAGAGGGAAAGAGGAGTAGCACAGAAAAATATTTATATTTATATATGATATTTATAATACATGTTTTACTGCTTCTCCTCTTTTCTCCTCAATAAGTTACTTTTTCTCAACTGATGTGCGAATCAAATGGCAGGAATATGCTTCTCTCAGCAAACTGCAAAATATATACAAAATATATTATTTTGGCTAGAACTTTGCTTGCTACATCAAAATGTAAAAATACATAAAAAAAATAAAGCTTATGAACTCATTTTAACTACGTATTAATATAAGGTAGGTATAAAACCTCTCACCTGCTGGGAGCATGACTACTAAACAGTTGGGAGCATGTCTTCTAAAAATGTAACTTCCACCATCTTCAGCCAGACTCTTACGCAGTATGACAGGAGTTGTAGTACAGCAGAGGAGGCAAACTTTTGCACCCAGTTTGATAAAACATAAATTTCATATGGCGATCTTTTTCTTTGCAAATAGAAAAGGCACAGGTAAAAAAACAGAACATTTTTTTTTTCTTTGTTTGGGAGTTATACCATTGAATTTTCTGAGAGTCATTAAGCAGTAGATTTGACACTGCGTAGTACTTGCGTAGACAAGAATCCTGTCCAAGGCATTTGTGGTTATTATGCTGCATGTGCTGTGTGTGCTGATACTGGACAGAATAGTTGGAAAACTGATATTACCAGCCAGGAAGAGAGTATTTCAGAAGGATAATTGACAGCTCAGAGAGGCAGTCGTACACACACAAAGAAAAAAAACTTGCCATCTCTAGAATGCAGGGACTGTTTTTTTGCTCCATAACCTCTCTAGTAAGATAAAATTGTTGGGATGCTTAGAATAACCCTTACAGACTATTAATTGAGAAAAACAAAAATTTTCTAGTGCATTGAAGAGGGAGTTTGTTGAAGCTCCGGCAGGAAATGACTGCACCAATTGTATCCAGTTTTAAATAACAATAAAAAAATCTGACCAATAGCTGCTAAAAGTTTGATTATTTTAGGGAAACATTTCAGTTGTTAGATATGGAGTGCTTGGTGAATTTACTGTGAGATTTCTCAAATTAATCATTTATTCATTAAGCATCAAACTGTCAATTGAAACCTGAATTGAGAAATTTCAAGTAAAATCCAAATAGCTGATTTTTAAATAAGTCAACAATAGCGAAAGCTTGGCAATTTTAGCCTGAATTTTGCAAATTAGTTTTCAACTCACCATCATTCTCTATTTATTTAATAAATCCCCTAATTTTTATTGACAATACAGCTACATAATTTAACACCAGCAGTTTGACTGGGATAAGAAAAAATCAACCGGGTATTTACGAAAGTGAGAATTCCAAATTTAAAGGAACACTATAGGGTCAGGAACACAAACATGTATTCCTGACCCTGTAGTGTAAAACCCACCATTAAGGTGGCTTGCATCCCCCCCCCCTTACCAACCTTAAAAGCATGAAAAACTCACCTTGTTTCCAACATCGTGTGGGTCTGCCAGCACTTCCCCTGCCCCCTTGATGACATCATCGGAATTGATGATTTTTAGCCAATCCAATGCTTTCCCATAGGGCAAACATCGGCAAGGGGGCGGGACAAAATGCCATTTTGGCCTATTAGCACCTCCTCATAGACATGCATTTCTCTGAGGAAAATTCTGCATCTCCATGTAGAACGAGGGAACGCTGAACGGCAGAGCTGCCTACTGTGCAGCACTGAGCCAGGAAGCACCTCCAGTGGCCATCAGAGGAGTGGTCACTTGGGGGTGCCCCTGAAAAGGCAGTGTTTGCATGAAAATGCCTGGCAGCAATGATTATTCTCACTAGTGATGTCGCGAACTTGCCGCGAATGGTTCGACGCGGCTTCGTGGCGACCTCCGGTCAGCTGACACATCCCTGACAATCTCCGGCAGACTCTCCCTCCCAGACTCTCCCTCCCAGACTCTCCTACTTGCTGGACAGCATCCATGTTGAAGGCAGCTTCAACATGGATGCTGTCCAGGAGGTGGGAGGGTCTGGGAGGGAGGGTCTGCCAGAGATTGGCAGGGATGTGTCAGCTGACCAGAGTTCGCTGCGAACGGTTCATGGCGAACCGCGGCGAACCGTTCGTGGCAAGTTCGCGAACGGTTCGCGACATCACTAATTCTCACCAGAACAACTACATTAAGCTGTAGTTGTTCTGGTGCCTATAGTGTCCCTTTGAGGTCAAAATATGCAAACTGCAAAACAGCTTTCAGGCTAGTCTGGCCTTAAATTTGAAAGGAGGAAATCAGTGGTTCCCATCGATACCCGGGTAAGAAGTAAAAAGTCGCTAAACAGTTTGACTACATACATTAGGTGGGGCACCAAGGCACTCTTGGCACTATAACAACTACAGTTTGCAGTGGTTATGATGGTTTGAGTGTTCCTTAAAAGTGTTACTACAAACATTATGTGTATTAAAAACTGTGCATCTTTTTTATTTTTGTTTAAAAAGAGGGCAACTTACAAAATTCTAGTTTAACATTATACTGCTGGCAGTTAGGGGAGTTTAGGGTTCTGTTTTCTTTAGCATTAGGGACTTAGGGTCAGAGGTGCTTATGACTATGGGTGTTTAGGGTTGGAGGAATTTGCAACTGTAACTCCCATGATTCTCAGGCAGACCAGGTTCTATAAAACAAGTCCAACCAAGCCTTAAATGCTCTCTAAAACTCAAGTCTCCTTAATACTACAATGCAGTACCCCCCCATAATTACAGAAATGGGTGCAAATAATTAGCATCATGACATCAGTAGCAACTCACTACTTTCATGTCAACATTTTTAAAATGAATCCAAAAATGTGTAGTTCATCTCCGATTTACTATTGACTTTACAGTGCAGTTAAAATGTGACTCAGTATATCTCTGACTAATGCATTGTAATTTTCCAAAGTCTCTGACTATAAGAGTTTTATGTGAAGTTTCATGTGAAAAGGTTATTATTGTCTAAACCAATTTTCTTTTTACTGAGAGAATAATTGTGCACACTCATTACTGTGATAGAGACATAGAGGGCAGCCTTGGTCAATTTTTCACATCGAGAATATGTGTACTGCAACATTAATAGCTTTGAGTAAGGAATGTATCACTGAATATCTGTTCTGATTAATCTGTCCTTTTGGCTTTTGTAAAATAAAATATATGCAGTTGATCATCTGTTTTTTATTATAGTACAGCTTTTTGAACAAATACATTTGTACATAATCATTTTTTCTGCAATTTAAAAGACAAGCTAACAAATCTCAAAATCTAAGATTGCAACTCCACCTTTTTTATTTAGTTAATGTCAGAACCCTACCTGCAGTAATTTATTTTAAAATGACTTAAATAAGAAGAACAAAAAAATGAAGTAGAAATGTTTTGACTGTACTATTAATTCCCTGTTACAGATATGTTTTTAATAGGCACAGTCTTTAGTAGGCCTCATTTTTAAAAGGCTTAATTTAAGATAATACAGTGTTTGTGGCATAGGCGTGCGCAGCCTATTGCATAAGGGTGTGCACCTTAAAGCACAAACACACACCGCGTATATATATATATCTATATATATACATCTATATATATAGATATATATATATATATATATTCACACACACTCATTGGGTGCTGTGTGTGTGTGAGGACATTGTGTGTGTGTAAGGGTGCTGTGTGTGTGAGGGTGCGGTGTGTGTGGGTGCTGTTAGTGTGTGTGTGTGTGAGGGCACTGTGTGTGTGAGGGTGCTGTTAGTGTGTGTGTAAGGGTGCTGTGTGTGTAGGGGTGCTGTGTGTGTGAGTGTGCTGTTAGTGTGTGCTGTTTGTGTGTATGTGTAAGGGTGCTGTGTGTGTAAGGGTGCTGTTAGTGTGAGGGTGCTGTTAGTGTGTGTGTGATGTGTGTGTAAGGGTGATGTGTGTGTAAGGGTGCTGTGTGTAAGGGAGCTGTATGTGTGTGGGTGATGTGGGTGATGTTAGTGTGTGGGTGGGTGCTGTTAGCGTGTGCTTTGTAAGGGTGGTGTTAGTGTGTGTGTGATGTGTGTGTAAGGGTGCTGTGTGTGTAATGATGTATGTGTGTGGGTGCTGTTAGTGTGATGGTGCTGTTAGTGTGTGCTCTGTAAGGGTGCTGTTAGTGTGTGTGTGTGCTGTGTGTGTATGAGTGCTGAATGTGTGTGGGTGCTGTATGTGTCAGGGTGCTGTTAGTGTGTATTGTGTGGGGGAGGGCGGACCGTTTAGGAAATAGCCCCCCTCCCTTCTTACCTTTTGTAGGGAGGGAGGACCGTGCTGCTGCCATCCCTGGTGGTCCAGTGGTGAGTGAACTCTAGCCTGCAGGGCTAGAGTTCACTCTCGCGAGACCTGAGCGTTGCCGCGGCTGCTGACTAGAGCTCCCCGGGTCCTCTTCTGCCTCCCTCTCTGCCTGTGAGCCCATGGAGGCACATAGTGCGGGCCGCGGGGATTAGGGTGTGCCCAGGCACATCCGGCACACCCCGTGTGCACGCCTATGGTTTGTGGGAAAGCAATTGGCTACAGTATTCTCAGGATATTAGTGGCCATTGTTTCATCCTTTGATTATGAAACCAAAACGGCTGCACTCACCTGAACATTCATACATTATAGCGTGTTGCTGGGGCCAATATATCCAACATATAAAATACATAATCCAGCGCACTCACTTATTCACTAAGCAATGATTTCAAGTCTAACAGATTGTAATAGTTTTATTTAAAAACACCTCACCAAGGCAAAAAATAATGGGGGGTTAGTTACATTATATGATCTACCTCCACGCGAAAATCAAAGCGATGGAGGAAAGCCTGGAGGACTTGAACAATAGGTCCCAGCGGAATAATATTAGGATCCGGGGCCTACCCGAAGCTGTCATGCCCGACGACCTTCCTGCCACACTTACTGGCCTCTTTCAGACGATCATTCCAGCCAGACCACCATGGACACCAACCAATAAGAACATACTCCATTCGAACCCTAGACACGGAGACGCAGGTACGATAACCAATGAGCCCCCCCCCCACCACAGCAACACACCTTAGCAAGAGCAACCACACACACGCCTCCCAAGGGAGAGCCATCACCTCTACTGCAACCGGGGCTCAAACAACCCGTCGGCACCACAGCCCCCTCCTCCACTTAACCCCCCATTCCACCAATTACACGAGGGGACCCCAAAACGCTTAAGCTAACCTCAGAATAGCACCTACTTGGGTACCCCATATAGAACGCCCCGTACACATAATTAGCGCCCTAACACACCCCCCCTAACCCCGTAGCCTTCCTTCAACCAACCCACCCTCCAACGTTCATATCTATACCTCAACATGAGACAAAGCATATACCACTTTACTAGGTCTCACAAAGTTTAGACTTATCGTTGGTCTCAGTTTGGAAATGTTCACAAGTTTATGGTTATCAAAGTTCTTAAATTTATTGCCAATTCCAGGATCGCCATCACCACACCCGGCACATTATGAACAACACCGCTTACAAAGACCCACAAAGGGACAGCGCACAACCCCCACTGGCCCCTGCTGACTGTTCTCTACCAACAAACACACAACTCGTTTACACAATGACTGGCAAAACCCCAGGGAAGAGAGAGACGTTGCCACACACGGACGACCACCTCCTCAACCCCCGCACCCACCGGACTGACATCCGAGCAGGACAGATAAAGACACAAACGACCACCAGCCACCCCCAGGACGACCTGGCAACACAGACATAAGACCAGGTTATGCACCCGAACCACAGTTACCCCTCTCTTCGGATACAGATGCTCACACACCTCCTCTACTCTTACTGCCAAAACCCTCACCCCCCACACACGGATTTACCCTCCTATTGCATCCCCCCCATTTTTTTTCTCTCTTTACTTCTCTCTCTCTTTCTTCTCTTTTTCCCCTCTCCCTCGTGCCCTCCCCCTCGGAACCTCCTAAACATGCCCCGCCACCCCCGGCAAGTATCCCTTTCGAGATCCAGAGGCACAACTGGGCCTAAACCCGCAAGCCTCACATGCCTTTCCATCAACTGCAAAGGCCTAAACAACCCAGCTAAAAGACACCGTCTGCTTCGGTGGGCCAACCGCTCCGCAGCCGACGTCATCCTACTACAGGAAACTCACTATGAACAGTATAGAGCATTCCCCCTCCGGAGTAGACATTACCTGGAATGCCACCTGGCAAACTCCCCAACAGGCAAGATAAACAGAGTAGCCATCCTGATCCGCAACACCTGCCCCCTGGTATTCACGCGCACCATCACCGACCCCCAGGGCCGATATATAACAGCGGCGACACGTCAGTCCCCACGAATATGCAATTACCTCGATCTATGCTCCCATCCTCCTAGACTCCAAGTTCTGGACCTCCCTACAGGCCCACCTCCACCACTCGATAATTGGAGGGAACTACAACGCCATCATGTCACCCGACATAGATAGGCGTAGGTCGACAAATCCGCATACACAGCTCACACCCGCTACCTGGACCGACAAGCTGCTGCAAACGTTTGTAGCACGCACACAACTACTAGACACATGGAGAATCCTACACCCCACCACCGCAGACTGCACGTTTTACTCACACCCTCACTCATCCTACTCCTGCATTGACATGTTCCTCACATCCCCCTCCCTACTCCCCCACATCACACAAGCATCGATTGGCTCGATAACTTGGTCGGACCATGCCGACATAGTACACCAACTCACCATCCCACACACAACAAAAACATGGACTTGGAAACTTAACCCAAAACACCTCCACAACACTACCTTCACAGAAGCACTCCGAAAAGACATCCTTGACTACTCCCCAAGTTATGTTGATCACAGAAATATAAGTTCTATTCGTATGTGATGTAAAATCAGGGAGTTATAAAAATGTATAGGCGGCAGCCTGTGTTTCAAGGAGAGGATCATAGCACCCTATCTCCCCAGCGGCAGCTTACCCTACCAAGGGGAGACACCAATCTCCCAGATGGCGCAGATGGGACCGTGGTCTCTGTGCCTGACCTACAGGGATGCTGGACAGCCTGTCCAGATCCCCAACTACCCTCACAGGGACAACAGGAAGGAGGGGGTAAGTACGAATTCCCCTCCCCAGCTAACTCCTAACTTGGCCCCAGGGTTAACAGAGGAGATGTTAACCCCCACTGACTCCCATGTTCCCCTGGCTACTGAGCCGGACTATGTTCCCAGCACCCCAGCAGAAGAGCTGGCAGCTGGGCTGAGTGCAGTCAGCCTCTGCCGTACCTTTGTCCCTTGTCCAGAGCCTGATGTCCTGCAGGCTATACCAGCAGAAGAGCTGGCATCAGGGCAGAGCGCCGCTGGCCTCTGCCCTACCGACCCCCTTGTTACAGGACTGGCCTGCAACCCCCTCATCCCAGCAGACGCGCTGACATCAGGGCAGAGCGCCGCTGGCCTCTGCCCTTCACGTCCCCACAGCATGTTGCACCATAAACCCAGAGGGATACCCAGGTGTAGTAACTGTTTGTTGTGGGTGGGCTGCTCTGGCACTTGTTTATTGTGGGTTGGTGGATCGACTAACGTAGGCACTGACCGACAGAAGGTCAGGTGCCTGGTTAGTCTTCCCCCCAAAGGGGAGGTATGTGACAAACTGCCATTTGCCACTGGGCATTGGAGAGGACTGATTGCTAGCCTCCTGCCCTGCGACTATGGCCCTGGGATGTATTGCCCTTTAAGAACTGATTTAGGCTTATGGACTTTTATTGTACAGTGCTGGCCCTTTTAAAAACAGTGTATGGACACATGGAAACTTTTTGGACACTTTTTCTTCCCTTTTGAATCCCTGGGAAGGTGAGGCTCTTCCCCTCCCCCAGCTCCATTGTTCTCCAGCAGGGAGTTGTCCCAGGGACACTGCCAGACCAGTGGGAACTGGTTTGGGAAGGAAAAGCCATGCTTGCAATTGATAATAAAGGGACCTCAACCTAACTTGTTAACCCCTGGATGGATTCATGTGATTTTTACATATGTTGCTCCCCAACTTATGCTGAACACAGAAATATAAGTTATATTCGTATGTGATGTAAAATCAGGGAGTTATAAAAATTTATAAAAAGTATGATTTTTCAGCTTGGAGATAATTGAGTAGATACTGTAAGAAACTCAATTATCTCCCAAGCAGAGGGGAGGAGATGTATGGGAGTGCTTGTACTGTATACTACGTGTTTATTGGTGTTCTGTAAACCCCTGTGGGCGGTCCTGTATGTGTTAAACCTGCATAAAAGAAGGCCCTTTGGTGCCAAGTAAACAGTTCTTCTTGATCCCTCTAAACGTAGCCTTGTCTCATTATTGGAGGGAGCTGTTATAATCACACTGAGGATTGCTATGCTCTGCATGCTCCCCTGAGCTTGAATCACTTAGCTCTTTTAAGAGCTTGTCCCTAACATGCTCTCCTTGGAGGAGGGGTCTTTCCCACACAGTCCTGGATGCTGGATGTTCATACAGGGTGGAAGGAAGAGGTCTTTTCCACATGGTCCTGGAGGACAGAAGTTGATCCAGGGTAGAAGGAAGACGGCGAGACTCGAGTCAAGCTACAGCGGTTGCGGAGTCTGCGGTGGTTGTGGTGTCTGCTGCAGTGCTTGGAGTCCTCAGGAAGCACTAGGAGCATCCTTCAACGGAGGGTACTTGGTCAGAGTACGGGGAGCTCAGTTACACTACCCCCACCCCAACGGAAGTACTATGGAAAATAGACGAAACAATCGAAATGGACAAACTATCCGCTCTGATCCATGACACCTCCAAATCCTTCCACAAGATATGGGACCCATGGCTAAACAGAACAGCACTAGCACCATAGAGTCTACAGAAACCAACCAGCTCCCGCCCCAAAGGACCTTCCCATAGCACTCCTTCCATGCCCCACCCACCCGCACCCTTCCACTAACCCCCCCATCTACAGGGGGGTGCGGGAGGGAGAGATGGTGAGCATGGGGGTTTTGTGTTTGTGTTTTTTTTGTTTTTTTCTCTCCCCTTCTTTCTACACTCTCTCCTCTCTCTCCACCCCTCCTCCCTCTCCTCTACCACCTCTTCCACTTCTACCTCCCCCCCCTATCTACACTGGGTTCAAAGGACTGGAACCCCGACCAGACCACCCACTGGAAAAACAGCATCACCCACCTGCCCCCCCCCGAGACACACACTGACCCTCTAACAACCCCCATTCCCAGCCCCAACACCACCTAGAAGTTGGAAACCTTGACAGACAACCATCGAGACTCCACACTTCCCACAAACACACAGCATGCAACGATCCGATCAACTATGCATCTAATACACATACATGATGCAAAATACACTCAGACCAAGCCTCTTAAGACAGCTTTTGCAGAAGCACTGTTTAAAATGCATTATTACGCCTCCTAAGTCGGCCTTTGCACAGGCCCTGCTTGGCGTTTATAAATTATGACATCCAAGAAGGCTTCTGCGCAAGCCCTGTTTTTCAATCACAGATTTACTTTATAAGTTGGCTTATGCACAAGCCTGGCATCCAAAGGACACATCATGCCTTTCAAGACGGCTTCTGCGCAAGCCCTGTTGTTCTCTTTGTTTATGATGCTACCAACTGTCATAACAAAAATAAAGAATTTAAAAAAATAAATAAAAATAAAACAAAAGTTAGAGATTTGAGTTATATTTTTAAACTAAAGTGATCACATATGGCATTTCCTATAAGGGGGACAGTTATGGAATATATATACAATAGCAATGCATATACATTTAATTTTACCCAGTGGGGTAAACTGTATATAATTTCTTCCTTTATAAAATACATCAGCTAACTTTGTAATACAGGTGAATTCACGTAAAGGGCAAATGGTTCTAATAGTTTTTTTTTTTTACAATATCTTATTCCAAATGATTATCATACTCATGCTACATGAGCCTTTAAATTAAGTTAATCATTATAAAATATAGGAAAATGCCATGCACGTAATAAATATGCAGTATTTCAGCAATTCTAGCTATTATTCCACACAGTTCTTAAAGAAACACATCAAATTAGATGTGTTACCGCTGGGGCTAATTACTAAAGTAAAAATTCAAGGTGAATTCAAAGTAAATTTCAAATTTAAGTTTAAAATAGTCAAATTGCAAAAATGCTCTAAGTCAGCAGTGCTTTCAGTTTTGCTACTCTGGCCATAAATTTGAAATTAACTTTGAATTAATCTTGAAATCTCACTTTAGTAAATAATCCTGAAAATGTATTTAGATTAACCCATCTGTTAAAATACACTAAAAAAAATAATCCATGCAAATCATAACAAAGGATTTTCTAACTATTCTAGGCTGCCGTTTGTACTCTTTTCCCAAAGTTTATTAAACAGTTGAATTATAAACTGGGAATTAGAATAATTTCTAATGGGCCAGAATCTCTTCTTCTGAATATCAATAAAGGACCACCCGTTATATACACTAAGGGGAACAAGTTTGGAAATCCCTTAATTAATTCCATTTACTTTATTCTAGAGATTATTTGCATGTTCATGTTTTACAGTGGGACATTTAAGACAAATGCTAGGTTAAATAAAACCAGATAGTCTATTAATGACATGTCTTCTTTATTTATATTGCTTCATGAGGTCCAGAAAGAATTTAGTTACTTCATACCTGCATGTTTGTCATATATCACTAATCCTCTCAGCATTAGCCTATCTACTAGTGTCTCCTCTAGTGATGTCCCGAACTGTTCACTGCGGACTCCAGTCAGCAGACACATTCCAGCCAATCAGCAGCAGACCCTCCCTCCCAGACCTTCCCACCTCCTGGACAGCATCCATTTTGAAGCTGCATTCTTAGTGAGCTGTCCAGGAGGTGGGAGGGTCTGGGAGGGAGTGTCTGCTGCTGATTGGCTGGAATGTGTCTGCTGACTGGAGTCCGCGGCAAACCGTTCATGGCGAACCGTTCGGCGAACAGTTCGGGACATCACTAGTCTCCTCTAAACTATTAAATTGTATTAAATCAAAATTAGCGGCTTTAACAGAACATTTGTATAATTTTCAATCGGGGCAGACATAGGAACTACAGTGCAAGTAACAATGAAAGACCCTCATGCAACCAATAAATCACCCAATATATACCACCTTAAAACCCTGTGCAAATTTCTTAACTAGCCCCTATATGGCAGTGTTCGGTTATAGTTCATTGGCTTGGTTTGCTTAGTGATTATTGTCAGTTTTATTGCTGTGGAGCTCTGGGACACTCTGCACATCACTGTACATTTTACTAAAATTGGGCTTTAAAAAGATTGAGGCCTAAAATAGTATTACAATATAATTGCACATTTTTTCTTACATTTGTTGATAGACAAGAGTATTATTGATACAAAAATCACCTTTTATCTATAATCTTGCTTTTACCACTTATCCTGGATGTCATTGGATGTTATACCATCAATACTGAAAGGGTTGATCCCTTCTGTGCTGAGAAGGATTGCTACTCCCATCACTGATATCTGGGATATTGGCATCCATATCATCACTTTTGCAAAGTTATAAACACCACCTAAAAAAAGTGTTGGAGGTACACAAAAATTTGCCAAATTCCTCCTAGGGTTCCAACTTTACATACTGCCCTATGAGTATATATGTTAAATTTGTTTGAGGAATAATCTCCCAAAAAAATCTACATTTGGGAATTGGGGACCGTTAACACTTTTATGGAGGATCTGTACTTTTAGCACCACAAGAGATGTCAGTAATATGAATACTATTTTTAGTACCTCAAACACAGGTGTGTTCTTGCATGATTCAATTTTTGCTCCTTTGGATTTGTTTTCACGATTTAATACGAATTAGTACTTCACACTGGGGATTTTGTGCTCCCATAATAGGTCACATTTGAAGACATATTTTGGCACTTTACACTGGCACTTTGTTAATACTGCACTTTATAAGTAATATCTATTTACTGGCACTATTAGCGCTGGTAATAGGCCAAAATTCTCCAAGGATCACAGTTAGAGAATTGCAGAAGCCAGTTGCATCTTGTGGTCAGAAAGTCTCCAAACCTGCAATCTAATATCACCTACAACACCACAAGTTGTTTGGAAGAGTTTAAAGAAAAAAAGCCTCTACTCTCACCCACAAACAATCTCAAGCATCTTCAATTTGCCATACACTACTATTCCAGGTTCTATGGTAAGATGAAACCAAAATAGAGCTTTTTGGAAATAAACACCAGAGGTGGATTTGGAGCACACAGAGAGGTAGCCATATGGAAAAGTACCTCATGCCCGTGGTTAAATATTGTGGTGGCTGTTTTTTCTGCCAGAGGACCTGGACATTTTGTTTGCATACAGGACATCATGGACTCTATCAAATATCAATTGATATTAGCAGTGGCGTACTAAGGGGGGGGCGGGGGGGGCGGTCCGCCCCGGGTGCCAGCCGGGTGGGGGGTGCCAGACCAGCCCCGCCGCCCCCCCCATGCTGCAGCCGCCCGAGCGCTCTGTATTGAGCCTCAGGCGGCTGCAGCTTTGCCCGGGCGGTGCGTCCATGAGGGCGGACCGCACCGCCCGGGCGCAGCCTGAGAAAGGGGCTGACAGGAGGGAAGCGCTGAGCGCTCCCTCCTGTCACTCCCTTTGCTGTAGCGTGGCCGAGCCCGGCAGCACAGTATAGTCCGACGGGTACAGAGAGCAGCTGTCTCCTGTACCCGGCCGGACTAACAGGAAGTGCACACTCAGTGTGTACTTCCTGTTAGTCCGGCCGGGTACAGGAGACAGCTGCTCTCTGTACCC
>OW240920.1:53210961-53284402 GCA_933207985.1 Pelobates cultripes | reverse complement strand
GAGGGGGGTGAAAAAGGAGAAGGGGGGGTGAGAGAGGGGGTGAGAGAGGAGAAAGGGGGGGTGAGAAAGGAGGGAGGGTGAGAAAGAGGAGAAAGGGGGGGGTGAGAAAGGAGGTGTGAAAGAGAAAGGAGGTGTGAAAGAGAAAGGAGGTGTGAAAGAGAAAGGAGGTCAGAAAGAGAAAGGAGGGGGAAGAGAAAGGAGAGGGGGGGTGAGAAAGGAGAGGGGGGGTGAGAAAGGAGAGGGGGGGCGAGAGAGAAATTAGGAGGGGGGAAGAGAAATTAGGAGGGAGGGAGAGATATTAGGAGGGGGGAAATAGAAATTAGGGGGGGAGAGAAATTGAAATTAGGAGGGGGGGGAGAAATTGAAATTAGGAGGGGGGTAGAGAAATTAGGAGGGGGGAAGAGATATTAGGAGGGGGGGTGAGAGAGAAATTGGGAGGAGGAGAAGGAAATTGGAGCGGGAGGAGAGATTGACATTCATCACATACACACAATGCACCCCTTGCACACAGAAAAACACACAATGCATTACACACACAGACACACATACACAAGCAATGCAACCGTTACACACAATGCATCCCTTACACACACAGAAACACACAATGCATTCATTACACACACTCAATGCACCCCTTACACACATTCAATGCATCCCATACATACACAGAAACACACCTTGCAGCCCTTACACATACAAACACAATTTCACACAATGCATTCCTTACACACATATCAGGACATCCCCTACACACTCCACCCCCTGTGAACAAACTCATTGGTGGAACATGAAGGTGGACCCTGGGACCCAGACCTTGAGCTGTGTAAAGGACCCCCAAAAAATGGAGCTGCTTCCCGTTCTCCCAGAACATTGATTTTTGTGACCACAGTTACAAACCGCCTCCAGAGAGCCTGTTCTGCACCAGACCAGTGGAGCCAGACTGCAGCTAGAGCCCATCATCATCATCCTCATCTGGTTGTAAGTAGGCAATCTAGTATATTATTCGTGGCACTAAGCTCTAATTTACCTCACATTAAAGAAACACTATAGTCCCCAGAACCACTTCAGCTTAATGTAGTGGTTCTGGTGTCTATAGCCTGTCCTTGCAGGCCTTTTAATGTAAACACGGCGGCACTGCAGCACTGGCGTTAGTTAACATGGAAAATCATATGGGTGGGGCATTGTGATGTCACATGGGGGGGGGGCGGCAAACTTTACTTTTGCCTAGGGCGGCAAAAATCCTTGCACCGGCCCTGGCTGGAGGGGGCTGTGTGAGCTGTGGCCGCACAGTGTCCCATGGTAGTTAGGGTGCCGTGCGGCCAGTACAGCTCACACAAGCAAACAGCTGATAAACTGGCCGCACGGAGGAAATGTGTATGTGTGACTGTCTGCCTGTGACTGTATGTGACTGTCTGCCTGTAACTGAGTGTGTGACTGTCTGCCTGTAAATGTGTGTGTGGGGCTGCAGGGATTTTGTAGAAGGGGGCGGGGGTTTTGTATTGGGACAGGAGTCTTTACAAATTGTAAGAAAAAAAAAGAGAACCTTTAGTGCCAAGCACAGGATCCGCCCCGGGTGCCAAATGCTCTAGGTACGCCCCTGGATATTAGGTGAACACCTGACTGCCTCTGTCAGAAAGATGAGCCTTGGTTCGAACTTCCAGCAGGACAATGATCCGAAACATACATCAAAATTAACACAAAAATGGTTTACTGATGACAAAATCAAGTTCCTGTCTTGGCCATCCCAGTCCCCTGACTTGAACATCATAGAAACCTGTGAGGTGAACTGAAGAGAAGAGTCCACCAGCGTGGATTAATTTTAGGCATCTTCACACTAAGCAGGATGACACTTTATGGTTCCAATAGAGACTCATTGGTATAATGCATCCCTTGAGGAGAGGATAATTGGCACTGTGCGGTGATTGCCGTGCATGCGCAGAAGCCCTCAATACTATATGGGAAAACATTAAATCGGTTGGGATCATCAGTGATATGAATGATGTTATAATCCCAGCCAGTATGGAGCAGATCAGGAAAGAAGGTGAGTAAAATGGCTTTACTTGACTTTCAAGAGTGGCTAAGAGACTTAAAGGGGAGGACAAATAATCTACTGTACTTGAGTGTTCCTTTAAATCCACATACACATTTGCACATTTAGGTTAAAGATTTTTTTTTTGTTAAAAGAAAACATCATTTTAATTCTATTTCTGTACCTTAAATGAGAAAATGAAATGTTTATTATTCACAAATTGATCAAAATCGATCAACTGGAACAACTTGTGAAAAGAATAACAAACATTTTAATTGTATAGACTCTTAAATATATTGAGTCAGTTTATTAATTGTGTTGGCTTTCCTGAGTTTAGTTTCAACACTGTAACAAACAAAGAAATGTAATGTTGCTAGGTGACCTTATATACTTTTTCATTTTGATTTTTCAGTACTGTTAACACTTATTGAAATGTGTCACAGTTGCCTGGTTTCTCCCAGAATCACATTAGTTCAGGAATATAGGGCTCAGTATGATTATTCACACCCAATGAAAACAAATTAGGTGTTAAAATAGTAAACACTGGAAATAGAGAGGTAGAAGGATAGACATACAGACAGACAAATGCATAACATAATCATTTATTTGTTTATTGTTTCTTTATTGAGTTATTATGTTGATATTTTTTTTAAGTTAAATTAAGAAACTATTTTGTTACTTGCATTGTGGTGTTGTGTTCTATTTTTTGTTTATTATTTTTCCATTTTTTCTTTGTGTTTGTATTTTTTATACTCGATTTTGATTAAAAGGGTTAGGTGTGTCCAATTTATTGTTACTATTGTAATTTATTTTTCCATGAACTTTTATTTTTCAATTGTCACCGTGGTAATTGTAATGTGGTGATCATTATCAGTTGTTATAGATACCACTAACTGTAGATCACGAAAAATATTAACCTTTCAAAGGCCTCAAATTAATAGTTTTGATAAGCTTTCCAAATGATTGCAATCTTAAAAAAAAAAAAAAAAAAAAATTAATCTACAAACATCCCCATTTAAGTCTAAGGGGATCAAAGATTGTGATCATTTGAAAAGCGTATCCAAAAACTTTAAATCAAGGTCAAGGTTGGAAACTTGCCAGTGATTTGTAATCTCTCATATCTATCAGGTGTTCTCACTAACAGATCATTTCAGCAGTTTATTGCCAGACTGAAAGTTAGCCCCTTCGTATAGTTTCATATTGTTTGCAACCGTCAAACCTGTTGAATGCAATCTAGCAGGGTTATTCAATAAAGTGGGAATTCCAAGTGAATTTCATATTTGAGGCCAAAGTAGCAGAACTGGAAGCATAGTTGACTTTTATGACCTTACATTTGAAATTTACTTTGAATTCTCAATTTAGTGAATAACCCTATATAAGGTATGGTGAGTTATTGGGGTGCTAGTTAACGGCAATAGATTTCAGTGCTGTCATATTTATCTAATAAGTTATTGGCAACAAGAGGACAGAGATGTTATGGTAGGAAAATCCATAAACTCCATTACCATATTGAGTATGTAAGCCAAATATGATCTAAATATGGAGCATCTACATTGAGCCTGCTTAAGACATACTATGCCAATATTTAGTGGAAACAATAGATACAATTGTGCTTAGTTCTTTAGGTACCATCTATGTATTAGTGTTTAATTTTGTTCAATATGAGTCCCCAACTGTGTGACTGGTTCTTATTCGTTTCACATGTGTATTCATTTCCCATGTGTAAGATCTAGGTGTGGGTCACTTTACCATGCTTTTACAGTATTACTTATAAAGGGTCCTGCTTTAGTTAGCTATTTATAGGAAAGATAAATATTTTACGCCCAGAAAATGATTTATAAAGATACTCTTAAATGTTTAAAAAAAAAAAAGGTTTTCTTTAGAATTGCCAAAATATAAGAGCTAGGATGTAAGTATAAGCATTGGGTACTCTGAGGTATTGGGCACTCAAAGGTATTGGGCATTGTAAGTATAAGTACAATCATTGGGCACTCAGAAGGAAATAGAAATAGTCAAGTTTGTCATATCTAATGGTGCCCCAAAATTATGCAACCGAACATTTAAAACATGCAAACTGTCACAGTAGCCATCACTGCTCCTGGATAGACTTGTTAAGAACACCTAAAAGGAACACTTAAGGTTCAGGAACACGAACATATTCGTGACTATATAGTATTAAAATCACTATATAGCTCCCTTGCCCCCTGTGACGAGACCAATCTTGCCACTGTGCATTGGAGGAGCCTGGTTGACAGCCTCCTGCCATGTGACTATGGCCCCTGGGATGTATTGCCCTTTAAAGACATGATTTGGGCATAATGGATTTGTGTTGTGCTGCTGCTGGCCCTTTAAGAACCATCTGGGGATATACTGTGGAGTTACTGGGTGGCCACCATTTCCTGTATCAGATGCACATGGTGAGAACAATGGATGAAGCACATGGTGAGAACAATGGATGGCGGCCATTTTAACTCACAGACACTGTTTGGACTTTTCAACACGGTGCCATCTCGTCAGTATTTGGTGCACAGAGACATCGTGCAGTGGTTTTGGACTATACAACAGGGGACACATTATACAGTAATTATTTTTCATATAGCCTGCATATGTTCTGTGGAATCTGCATTAAACTGTATCTTCCAAAGTACTGAACGGATCTGGGTGAATTTTGGATATGTGGTTCACCCAGATCCACCGGTTTGAATGATGGGGTTATTGCATGTTTTGGGGTCCCTGTGATATGTTTTAAAATACTGTATTTCTCTGCCTGTGATAATTAGATTAACCATTGTGTTCAGTAATCATATCACAGGCAGAGGGGAGGATTTTGTGTGGGAGTGTCTGTGTGTATTGTATGGATTGATTGGCTGTGTTTCAAAACCTGTGGGCGGTGCTATGTTTGTGGATTGTGAATAAAAGAGGCTGTATGTGCCAGTACAGTCAGTTCACTGCTTGACCCTCAACATGGAGCTTTGTCTCGTTCTTGGGGGGATTTATTGTATGCTGTTCCAGTTCGACTGCTAGGAGTGTAAACCTATTCGTATGGTTTTTCCTATGCAGCTGTTTACAGCATTCGAATGGTTTCCTGTTCGGCGGATTGGTGTTCTGCAGTAGCTGTGCCTGTGTCTCTGGAAGGGAAGATTTACTAAACGGCAGTTTAACCCTTTTATGCCCTGGGGTGCCGTTACACCCCCCCCCCACTTAACTATAGTAAAATAGTACCTTTATTCCAGTCTGCAGCTGCTCACTCTGCCCCTGATCTGCTTTATTTGCTCACATCAACAGAAGTGGTTATCTCAGCCAATCACAAAGCTTTCCCATTGGAAAGCATTATGATTGGCTGAGATTGTAAATTCTGATGATCTCAGCCAAGGAGGTAGGCAGGGGAGTGGAACCAAACACTGCCCTGGCCAATCAGCATCTCCTCATAGAGATGCAGTTAATCAATACATCTCTATAAGGAAAGTTTAGTGTCTTCATGCAGAAGGTACCTTGCTACATTTAGCCGGGCTTTATAGATATCATGTTTTTAGTAAGCTATAGTATCCTGATGCTGTTACTTGAGAAAACCAGTCCACTTGTAGTATAATTCCTTTTTTGGCATTATTTAGCTCCCTTTACTTTCGCATGCCCATAAAAGAAACATATTTAAAACAGACAACTTTGAATAGAAGAACATATGCAAACTCTGTTACACAACATTTAAGAAACATATTTTTTTCCCAGCCTCCCTGTAGATTTATTCAAAAGCTCAGTGGATTTATATGTAACCTACTAATGTTCCACGATTTTAGTAAAAGCATCTAATTTTTCCAGTCATTTTGATTATCTTGAATAAAGACAAGCAGAAAGAGAACATTCTATTATAAAAAATGTGGTGTTATTGGAGTCACAAGCAAATCATATTTATACAGTCTTATTTCATAAATAAACAAATAGGATTAAAACTCTGACTGACAGTATTATGAGAAATACAAATGATCATAAGAGAAGTCACTTTTGTCTTTAACATATGGTTGCCATTTACAAAGTACTATAACATTTTTCATTATAAATGTATTTTCTCAAGACATTAATGAAATGCCATCTCCAAATATAGACAGTGCCCAGAACATGTTTTCAATTATCTACTGGCTCATATTTTTCCATTTAACGTATTCTATTTTGTTTCTTTTTACTCTGAAATCCAATGAGGACAGAGCATAGCTTGTCTAATATATGTATAAAATATTTTCTCACCATTTATATATACTCAGAACACAAACTGAGAATAAAATAATGACCCAACATAACATTCTCTGCTATATATTCCTTTGCAAAGTACATTTCCTTTCCTTATCAATAGAAGTGTCCATTTTAAATGATATGACTAATATTTACAAGAGATTCATTTATAAGTAGCCATATTACTTTGACTACAGTAGACTTACTAGGAATAAATAGCATTTGACAGGGTCTCATTTATTAAAGGATCACTTCAAGCAAGCTGTAGTGGTTATGGTGCCAGGAGCATCCTGGCCCCCATTGTCAGTAGTCAAACTCTTTGGCATTAGTAGAAGGGTTCCTTTAATATCATTTAATTTGCTTTAGGACCATTGCCACAAAATTTGTTAGTTTAATAAATAATGTATTGCAATACAAGCATTGTTCCATGATTATGTGCATATGAGTTTAAGAAATAAATACTCTTAATGCTTTGTGTATGCAAGATGAATGAGAATGTTTAATATTCATGTGAATTTAGCAACTTACTCCAAAGATTTAGAGTTTTGAGATAATACAGCCCTACAGGGACTATGCAATAAATAGTGTTTCTGTGGTATTTTGACAATAGACAGACATAGTATGTATCAAAATCACAAAGAAACGGTGACAATGCAATTTCAACATACTACACTTGTACAATACAAATAAAGGACCACCCTAATGTTAAAAAGAAATATATTTGTATAATATAAATATCTTAAATAAATATATGTATTTTTAAGTTAGAGGTTTCCTGTTTTTCAGATTCAGATTACTAAGGCACCTTTTCTTATACAAAAATAAAAACGTACCGTATATACTCGAGTATAAGACGAGTTTTTCAGCACATTTTTTGTGCTGAAAAAGCCCCACTCGTCTTATACATGAGTCAATGTCTGTATTATGGCAACTTACATCACCGTTTCCTGTTTCACTATTGACAAAAGTGAAGATTGTCATGAATGGCACATATGCAGTAAAAAATAAACTGTTGATTAACTTTTTTCATAAAACAACATTATTTGATGTCTTCAACAAGAAATGTACACTAAAAATATGAACTGCATTGCTAAGAAAGTTGATCTTCCCAAGGACAGTCCGCTAAGAAAGTTGTGTCCAATCGTTGACAGATCTAATGTACTGAAGATTTGCGGTCAACTGAATTACACTCAGCTTCAAAGAAATGAGCAAAATCAGTTAACCATTCATGGATGTCACCACAATGTTCATTTGATACTATCACAAGTAGGTTAAACATCAAGTCCATACCTTTACCGAAGGCACAATAAGGTCAACAGGGCTATGGCCCTCTCGTGTAAAACGTATCAGTTCCATTATTTACAAGTGTGTCAGACGCCAACAACAAAGAGAAAAATATCAGAAACATTAGATGGCTGATTTACCAGCTGAAAGAAAAGGTAATGAACCTCCTTTCACATATGTCGGACTTGACTTTTTTGGGTCATGGTCAGTAATTGCACATTAAAGAAAAGGAGAAGAAGCCAACAATAAAAGTTGAAGTCTTTTGTTCACTTTTAGGAATAAAGGATGAGTGCAAGAGAAGAAAAAAACTAAAATCAAAACTATCAATAAGGGCAGCAGTTTACAATAAGAAAAAAACTATAACCTATATCAGAATCTACAGAGCTATAAGAAGACTGTATTTCCTATAATAAATAACAAACCTACAAAGCTGCAAGCCTTACAAACTCACACTTAAGCAATTTATGCAAGAAACAACAACTTAAAGTTAAAGGAACACTATAGTCACCTAAATTACTTTAGCTAAATAAAGCAGTTTTAGTGTACAGATCACTCCCCTGCAATTTCACTGCTCAATTCACTGTCATTTAGGAGTTAAATCACTTTGTTTCTGTTTATGCAGCCCAAGCCACACCTCCCCTGGCCATGATTGACAGAGCCTGCATGAAAAAAAACTGGTTTCACTTTCAAACAGATGTAATTTACCTTAAATAATTGTATCTCAATCTCTAAATTGAACTTTAATCACATACAGGAGGCTCTTGCAGGGTCTAGCAAGCTATTAACATAGCAGGGGATAAGAAAATATTAAACAGAACTTGCAATAAAGAAAGACTAAATAGGGCTCTCTTTACAGGAAGTGTTTATGAAGGCTGTTCAAGTCACATGCAGGGAAGTGTGACTAGGGTTCATAAACAAAGGGATTTAACTCCTAAATGGCAGAGGATTGAGCAGTGAGGCTGCAGGGGCATGTTCTATACACCAAAACTGCTTCATTAAGCTAAAGTTGTTCAGGTGCTATTGAAGAAAAACAGGCAGTCTTACTTTTACTAGTGCAATTTGTATAAATGAAGCTAAAAAGTCTTTCACAATTTACATTGAGGCAATTTGTTTGCAGTACATTTCCTTGTGTTTAGTCAGGCACATCTGAGCATGTAAATGTAAAAAGGAAGTGGTGAAACAACATAACAAGCTCATAGAGTAAAATCTTAAATCATATTAAAAATTAAAAAGAGTAACACATTTGACTTGCACATTTGCTCAAAACTGTACCCCCATCATACATATCAAGATAATTCCAATAGTTGTCCTACAGCGTTCTGCGTCTCACCCATTAATCAGATGTGTACTGTTTGTATTAACAATATAGGAGTATGGAAAAAAATAGCAATGCTAGTGTCAGAAGCTTTGCAAATACTGACAAACTGTAATAATTACCTTGCCGCATTAAGATGCCTCTAGTGGCTGTCAATCAGACAGCGACAATAGGCACTTCCTGATGGTTAGGCAACTTTTGGCTGCCTAAATGATGGAGGACTCTGGATGCTCTGCGTGAGAACATCCAACATCAGTCAATTCCCCATTGGACAGCATTGCAGCAATGCTGTCCTATGGGGAGTGCCTAATCACCGACCCAGTGTCCAGTGTCCAGATCACCGACCCAGCACTGAGGGACATCAGCGCTGGATTTGGGTAAGTATTCTAACCGTCTGTATGCCAGGAGGTGGTGCTAGGGAGGCGGTGTGCAAGAGAGCTTTAGTGCTAGGAATATAACTATGTATTCCTAGCTCTAAAGTATCCCTTTAATACCATAGTATCTACTTGTGAATTTCCTTTGCCTAGGTTTTGATCACTGTTTTTACAGTGTAGAGAAACCAGCAATGCCGGTGTTTGAAAAAAGAGAGTTGTGGTTTTTCAGGAAAACCCATCTTTAGACCCGTTAATGTTTCAACTTGTCAACACCCACGTAAAAGTATTATAGAATTTTAGGATGTATCCTATTCACCTATTTTGGCTTGTACTGATCGCACATATTTCTTAGGAGCATGCAGAAACTAGTAATGCTTATGTGACCATGGATTGCCATAGTAACCAATATTATATCATATTTGAGTTAATCTATAAGCAATTATTTATTTGTTAGTACCACTAAATTTTGAAAATTGTTATTCTCTGTTTAGTTTGGCAATCAAAGTTCTCTTTCTTATAAAAACTAGCCCTCGTCGGAGTACTTCTGTAAACTGCTTATCTTTTGACATTTAGAAATATGTCTCTTCTTACATTCCTTTAATTGAACGCAAGCTCGTATCCTCTACTGTATAAAGCTGATCTCCCCCAATTAAAGCTAGAAGCAATTCTTCTGGATTCACAACTATCACCACGTTTGTGTGCCTTTTTGCTTCTCCAAGCACCTGAATTGATTGATTTGGGCTCCCCTGAACATAATTAAAGGATGATTTATCCAATACATTATTAACAATTTTCAGATGTGAACATTGCTCCTGATAAGACCGCCCACCTAATAGGTTTATTCGGCCTTAAATTTGGAAGAAAGTCCTGAGGATATTAAGAACCATTGACAAAGTTTGAGAGCTTAGTTTAATTGAGGACATTATTTCAACTCATTATTTTACTGCTGTACTGAGCCTGATAACATCTACCTTCTCAAGTTCTTCACAACTACCCTGCAGCAAACAGGACTCCAAACACTGCAGGATCACTATAAGAATATGTATTACTTTTGAGCAAATATGAGCATCAACTTTATTACTTTATTTTATTTTGAATATTAAATACATTTTTTGTTAAAACGATTTTACCCTATGTGCTGTTGTTTCTCCCCTTCCTTTTTTCTTTTACATATTCAAATGTGCCCAGCTGAGCACAAGTACAGTACATTCTACTGCAAACAAATTACTTCAATGTGAATTGTGAATTGTGAAATAATTTTGTGCTGTATTCACACAAATTGCTCCAGTGTGAATTTTATCATTTTTTTTTTCTCATTAATCTTTTGCTCAAATGCAAATGTAAAGAGACTTTTGAACTTAGTCATACAAATTGCAGTGGTATACATTTTATAAGATTTTCTGTTTTGAGGTATAAATTGCCTAAGTGTGAGTTTTTAAGGCTTGTAGCTTTGTAGATCTGTTATTTATTATAGGAAGCGCGGTTTTGATATAGCTCTTTACATGTTCTGTTCACTTGTTTGAGCATTCGTGCCATTCACATTGAATTAATTGAATCCATGGATATATCAAACTTCATCAATGCAATAAGAAAATTTTTCTCCATTAGAGGACCCACAAAAACAATTACGTTCTGACTGCAGAACAAATTTTGTTGGAACATGTCGGGAATAGCACATGAATAACAACTGTCTTAATAACTACTTGAGCTCCAATGGTTGTTCATGGATATTTAATCCTCCCCATGCTAATTACATGGGGAGATGATTGTCATTCCAGGATTTTGGATGTTGTTTGATGCAAGATCAACTAAATTTAGAAACCTTCCAAGCTGGAGTATCAGCCATCATTAATGCAAGATCTTTGGTACTCATCTCTAGAGATCCAGAGTCTCCTACTCTGCTAACTCCTGCTTCTCTTCTTACTCAGAAGGTCGGAGAAGATATGAATCCATTAGCGGATTTTGATATGAAGGATCTTTACAAACAATACTGGAAATGTATGTTAACACTATCTACAATAAAAATGTAACATATATAGTTATAAAATCTTGAACATCACTTTCTATGCACCTATATATACTCATACCAGCCATGATTGTTAATCTTATTCAATTTTGGAAAAGCCCTATTGGCGAAACGCGTAAATGGTTTTAAATTGTGTATTTTAAAGCAATAAAAAGTTCTATTTGGTTACCTTTTTTATAGGACCAACTGTATACTTATTTTATTGTGTGTATTTTTATTTTTTCCTGGCATTTTAAATTTAATTTTAACTGTATCCTGTTTCAAGCAATCCATAGGTGGGGATAATTCCACCAATGCTGTGTCAACAGAGCAGTATTTTCTGCTCTACCATTTTGAGTATATTTTATTTTATTTTACCTATTTTATTTACTTTTCTAACTGAGAGGAGTACGACGGAACCAAAGTCTGACGGACGGACCCACTTCTCCAGTATATCCTTTAGCAGGGATTATACGCGCCCTTCATCCCAGAGCTGGCCTTAGCTCCACCAATATTTCCCCATTGGAAGTTTTTCGTGTTTTTTATCTTCACATATACGGATTACCTACAACCCGGACGGATCAACTCCTGAGGATTGTACACATACCCTATCCATATACTAGTGAGACGGTTTTATGATTTTTATTGAACATTTTATTATTTAATTTCTACTGAACATTTCAACACTTGGATGGACTCTGTTTTACCTACTTTTTTATGGTGTTTTAATAGAGACTATTATATCTAGGTTATATATATTTTTTATATATATGCTCTATCTATATACTTGTTTTTATTTCCTATAAGTCTACATTGATACATTTTAGCGCAGCCTTGCACTACTGTTGTTGTTATTTTCTACTCTTATGCTAGAGGGTTAGAGGGTTACCCTCTACTAGGCCGCTGCCTACCTATTCCTTATTATTATTATTAGCGCTGACCTCTTTTAACTTTTCACATATTATAGAACTGTTATAATAAAAACATTCATTCAATTTGTATTGCACTCACAAGATAAAAGGAGATCATAGGCACATCATCAGACCATTAAAAGTCTTTTTCCAAATAGGCTCAGAATTCCTAGAAAATTTTCAGAAAAAATAAATCAAATAAAAAACAGAAATTATATAAGTCCACCCCTTTCAGTCACATAATCGACAAACAGCCAGTCAATGTTATTGTGGGCAACTGTCTTCTCTTCCCTCATCTCTTTCTTAGCCAAAAGTGATGTATCAGAGCCGTTGCATCATGTGTTCACCGACTTCTCTCTGAAAAGGGTACGAACATAAGGGATCGTCAATAACAATCACAAATTCGTATCCTGTACTCCAAAATCTAACCCATCGAAAACACAGGCCACAATACATTTTTAGGCTACCCAAATCAGATCTAAATAGCTAAAAGTGCTGGAGCATTCCCTGGGAAACCAACTTGTGATAATACTCGCAAAAATCATAAACCCAAGCCAATTCCCAAATGTTCAGGAAACTCTTTTGTCTTATCAGAATCAGAAACTTCCCCTTTCCTAGACCATTTAATGGATTCCTTATCCGGGGGCACCAGTGACAGCAGATATGGGATAAGTCTACTAAACTGTGCTCTGGCTGACTGACACACCTTTCCCTCTCTCACTCCTATATCCCCTCCATAGGCAACATCACTTTAAGCACAGCATCACTTTAAGCCCAACCTCACAACGTGCATGCTCTCACTTTCTCACCGTCCAGTGGAAATCCTAACTAATCAGAGGTACAAGTAACTCCTCATTCTACTGCTGCCCTGCTTGACCACACTAAAAATAAGTCCTCTTTGAACCACCACTACCTGGCACCACTGCAGCTGCTCTCTGACCTCTGGCTTAGTATGCTACTGATAGTGTGTGCCAGGAAAGGTGGGTGCATACCATGGAAATTTTCTGAGGGGCTCACTCAAAAATTTCAATCAAGGAACTTGTGTTTTGGTCACAACTCATCTGGAATTACTAACCCTCTATGGGTGGTTGTCATTCATTTTAACAATACTGGAAATGTATGTTAACACTATCTACAATAAAAATGTAACATATATAGTTATAAAATCTTGAACATCACTTTCTATGCACCTATATATACTCATACCAGCCATGATTGTTAATCTTATTCAATTTTGGAAAAGCCCTATTGGCGAAACGCGTTAATGGTTTTAAATTGTGTATTTTAAAGCAATAAAAAGTTCTATTTGGTTACCTTTTTTATAGGACCAACCGTATACTTATTTTATTGTGTGTATTTTTATTTTTTCCTGGCATTTTAAATTTAATTTTAACTGTATCCTGTTTCAAGCAATCCATAGGTGGGGATAATTCCACCAATGCTGAGTCAACAGAGCAGTATTTTCTGCTCTACCATTTTGAGTATATTTTATTTTATTTTACCTATTTTATTTACTTTTCTAACTGAGAGCACTATTGCTGTTTTTATATATATTCTGTGGAGTACGACGGAACCAAAGTCTGACGGACGGACCCACTTCTCCAGTATATCCTTTAGCAGGGATTATACGCGCCCTTCATCCCAGAGCTGGCCTTAGCTCCACCAAATGTGAGTGTACTATCCTTTTTATTTATTTTAGCTTTGGAGCTACAATATTTCCCCATTGGAAGTTTTTCGTGTTTTTTATCTTCACATATACGGATTACCTACAACCCGGACGGATCAACTCCTAAGGATTGTACACATACCCTATCCATATACTAGTGAGACGGTTTTATGATTTTTATTGAACATTTTATTATTTAATTTCTACTGAACATTTCAACACTTGGATGGACTCTGTTTTACCTACTTTTTTATGGTGTTTTAATAGAGACTATTATATCTAGGTTATATATATTTTTTATATATATGCTCTATCTATATAATTGTTTTTATTTCCTATAAGTCTACCTTGATACATTTTAGCGCAGCCTTGCCCTACTGTTGTTGTTATTTTCTACTCTTATGCTAGAGGGTTAGAGGGTTACCCTCTACTAGGCCGCTGCCTACCTATTCCTTATTATTATTATTAGCGCTGACCTCTTTTAACTTTTCACATATTATAGAACTGTTATAATAAAAACATTCATTCAATTTGTATTGCACTCACAAGATAAAAGGAGATCATAGGCACATCATCAGACCATTAAAAGTCTTTTTCCAAATAGGCTCAGAATTCCTAGAAAATTTTCAGAAAAAATAAATCAAATAAAAAACAGAAATTATATAAGTCCACCCCTTTCAGTCACATAATCGACAAACAGCCAGTCAATGTTATTGTGGGCAACTGTCTTCTCTTCCCTCATCTCTTTCTTAGCCAAAAGTGATGTATCAGAGCCGTTGCATCATGTGTTCACCGACTTCTCTCTGAAAAGGGTACGAACATAAGGGATCGTCAATAACAATCACAAATTCGTATCCTGTACTCCAAAATCTAACCCATCGAAAACACAGGCCACAATACATTTTTAGGCTACCCAAATCAGATCTAAATAGCTAAAAGTGCTGGAGCATTCCCTGGGAAACCAACTTGTGATAATACTCGCAAAAATCATAAACCCAAGCCAATTCCCAAATGTTCAGGAAACTCTTTTGTCTTATCAGAATCAGAAACTTCCCCTTTCCTAGACCATTTAATGGATTCCTTATCCGGGGGCACCAGTGACAGCAGATATGAGATAAGTCTACTAAACTGTGCTCTGGCTGACTGACACACCTTTCCCTCTCTCACTCCTATATCCCCTCCATAGGCAACATCACTTTAAGCACAGCATCACTTTAAGCCCAACCTCACAACGTGCATGCTCTCACTTTCTCACCGTCCAGTGGAAATCCTAACTAATCAGAGGTACAAGTAACTCCTCATTCTACTGCTGCCCTGCTTGACCACACTAAAAATAATTCCTCTTTGAACCACCACTACCTGGCACCACTGCAGCTGCTCTCTGACCTCTGGCTTAGTATGCTACTGATAGTGTGTGCCAGGAAAGGTGGGTGCATACCATGGAAATTTTCTGAGGGGCTCACTTAAAAATTTCAATCAAGGAACTTGTGTTTTGGTCACAACTCATCTGGAATTACTAACCCTCTATGGGTGGTTGTCATTCATTTTTGCAGAGCTATCAACCCAATTTGTTGATGGGCACACCTTTTTCACAGGATAATTTATTTTCAGCAACTATTTATCATGTTACTTTATATACTTACAGCCACTAACATGTGCCAGACACTTGCTAAATATACTTATATTTGATGTTCAAATGGAAGTATTTTATCATAAGTATGCTAGAGTTTCCTATTTTGTTTTACCTTTTTTTCATCAAACACAATAGGCCTGGACTCTTGGGACAGTTCTTACAATTTTCATTGATTGGTGGATGTCATTTTATGGTTTTGCTTAGCACTTAGAATTTTTATGGCATGGGCATACAAAGAGCCCTGGTGGATTTGTTAAATGTTGCAGCAAATGTATTTATGCTTAGTGTATTTTATTATTTTTTAAATTTGTAGATTATTTGTATGTCAACTAAACTTGTACATTGGCATAGACAATCATTTCCATTAAATCCATGAGGATGCTTAAAAAAACCCAAAACAAAATAGTTGTAAGAAATTCTGAAAACAGAATTGTCTTCTAAACTGATATATATGGTTTTCATAAACATTGTTTATGGCCTTTATAAAAATACAGTTTTCACAGTACTCTTAAACCACCATTGCATTTCTTTAGTAACGATTGAAAAGTCAAATGTATTTCATGTTTATTAGTTGGCAAATGTCCTAAGTAGACACATGGTTTTAATTTTCTGTTCATTTGTCTTTGATGTTTCAGATATAAGGATTAAACAGAGAAAACATGCTGCATGGAAGCATATTAGTATACAATAGTATTAAGCACAGTATTACAATGAACAACTGTGTGAAAATGCATTTATAGGGAAACTGTTATGTTTGTACGTCTAGTGTGAGATGTAGGGTGCTATTTATATGGTGTAGATTAGGGTCTAGCCTTCGGTACTCTAGATGTCATAGACTTCATCTCCGCTGATGATTTTCCAGCATTATGGGTGTGAGAGCATTATGGGAGATGTAGTCCACACCTTCTGGAGTGCCAGAGGTTGCCTAGGATTATAGTAGACAAACACTTACTATAGCCCTATTTAAATTTTATTAGAACATATCTACACAAAATCTGAACTATGAACATAAAGAAAGTATGAAGATAATGTTCCAACTAGGGATGATGGACCCAGGCTCCACCCACAGCCAAAATAAATACCATGAAATAAATTATGAGCGTTGATTTGGCAGGTGAGCTTACACTTGAATGGCCATTACAGGGAGTGCAGAATTATTAGGCAAGTTGTATTTTTGAGGATTAATTTTATTATTGAACAACAACCATGTTCTCAATGAACCCCAAAAACTCATTAATATCAAAGCTGAATATTTTTGGAAGTAGTTTTTAGTTTGTTTTTAGTTATAGCTATATTAGGGGGATATCTGTGTGTGCAGGTGACTATTACTGTGCATAATTATTAGGCAACTTAACAAAAAACAAATATATACCCATTTCAATTATTTATTATTACCAGTGAAACCAATATAACATCTCAACATTCACAAATATACATTTCTGACATTCAAAAACAAAACAAAAACAAATCAGTGACCAATATAGCCACCTTTATTTGCAAGGACACTCAAAAGCCTGCCATCCATGGATTCTGTCAGTGTTTTGATCTGTTCACCATCAACATTGCGTGCAGCAGCAACCACAGCCTCCCAGACACTGTTCAGAGAGGTGTACTGTTTTCCCTCCTTGTAAATCTCACATTTGATGATGGACCACAGGTTCTCAATGGGGTTCAGATCAGATGAACAAGGAGGCCATGTCATTAGATTTTCTTCTTTTATACCCTTTCTTGCCAGCCACGCTGTGGAGTACTTGGACGCGTGTGATGGAGCATTGTCCTGCATGAAAATCATGTTTTTCTTGAAGGATGCAGACTTCTTCCTGTACCACTGCTTGAAGAAGGTGTCTTCCAGGAACTGGCAGTAGGACTGGGAGTTGAGCTTGACTCCATCCTCAACCTGAAAAGGCCCCACAAGCTCATCTTTGATGATACCAGCCCAAACCAGTACTCCACCTCCACCTTGCTGGCGTCTGAGTCGGACTGGAGCTCTCTGCCCTTTACCAATCCAGCCACGGGCCCATCCATCTGGCCCATCAAGACTCACTCTCATTTCATCAGTCCATAAAACCTTAGAAAAATCAGTCTTGAGATATTTCTTGGCCCAGTCTTGACGTTTCAGCTTGTGTGTCTTGTTCAGTGGTGGTCGTCTTTCAGCCTTTCTTACCTTGGCCATGTCTCTGAGTATTGCACACCTTGTGCTTTTGGGCACTCCAGTAATGTTGCAGCTCTGAAATATGGCCAAACTGGTGGCAAGTGGCATCGTGGCAGCTGCACGCTTGACTTTTCTCAGTTCATGGGCAGTTATTTTGCGCCTTGGTTTTTCCACACGCTTCTTGCGACCCTGTTGACTATTTTGAATGAAACGCTTGATTGTTCGATGATCACGCTTCAGAAGCTTTGCAATTTTAAGAGTGCTGCATCCCTCTGCAAGATATCTCACTATTTTTGACTTTTCTGAGCCTGTCAAGTCCTTCTTTTGACCCATTTTGCCAAAGGAAAGGAAGTTGCCTAATAATTATGCACACCTGATATAGGGTGTTGATGTCATTAGACCACACCCTTCTCATTACAGAGATGCACATCACCTAATATGCTTAATTGGTAGTAGGCTTTCGAGCCTATACAGCTTGGAGTAAGACAACATGCATAAAGAGGATGATGTGGTCAAAATACTCATTTGCCTAATAATTCTCCACTCCCTGTAGAGTGATACTAAAACACCTCCTGTTATTTAAATGTGCATAGGGATTTGGGATGGTGCACAAATAACTTTATTCTTTGATTTTTATTGTTTGAAACAGATGTACCTAAAAAAGATTGAATATATATATATATATATATATATATATATATATATATCACAACAGAAAAGAAAACCAAGAGCTAAAAAACATATCAATGTAACATTGGATAAATCAATCTTAAAACCCCTAAAGGTGGGTGACTGAGCTTAACCTCTGATCTAACCAGACGTGGAATGCCCAAACTCCTGAATTTCTCTTTGATTTTGGGGCATAATACTCAATTTGGGGGCTGCCATGTCAACTACGCTGTATACTTACGGTCAGGAGACCCTGGGCTAGCTAAACGCTAACTTACCTAAGAGTTATCCTACATTGTGAGCTTGGGAGCTCTGCTGCGGCCTACGGAGGGAGGGGCTGAGGAGGAAGTGGCTGATCCCCTTGTGCTTCATCCCAGGGCCTGTGCCTGCAGCACTCCTAGTCTCCCTTTCCCCCCCAGGACCGGTGGGGGTTATCCGGGTCCTCTTAGAGCAAACCTGAGCAGCTGTACCCACACTTACTACGCTGATAGTGGTGATGTGCAGGGACCCCCAACTCCACAAAATGGTGGATGCCTTTCCCTTGGAGTCCCATGCCTAGAGCACAAAGCAGAAAGCCTCCCAAGACCATATTGCAGATTCCTTGTAGACACAATCTTCCAGCGCTTCTGGCTTACAATAAAGCACCATGTTCAAGTCGCAGAGGTCCTTATGCGCAAGAGAGATGGGAGAATCAAGAGCCATGAGGTGAAGGGGCCTACTCAGGGCGACACCTGCACTGCAAAACCTGCACGACCTACCATGCATCTTCCCAAGCCGAGAGTCACAAGGGGCTTATTTGCCTCACATCGACCATGAGGAAGGAAGATTACCCACGACAAAATGAGAACACCACCTCAATCCTCCAACCATCCTCCAGAGGGGATAAACTTGGACTGCTGTAGTACCCAAGTCTGTGGTATATGGATGCCGGCACTTACACAGGCATGGAGCTGGAGGGGTCCCCAATCCGGTAGAGACATCTCGGAGGATGGCAAAGTCACACAGCTGTGGGTGGGAGTGGGCTAATTCTGACAGGGGGCTGCTGTATAGGCCTTTTGCCACTTGCTAATAGCAGTAGTTATGTGAATTATTGCATATGTCCACCACCCAGCAGTTTGTTTTATTTGTGTTTCTCATTAGTTTCTTTATTTTCATTTTTAAACATTACGCTGCCTTATAACGTAATAGCATTGTGCTATATATGTTCTCTTGTCTGAGGTTATACCAAGTGTAAACTGTCAAGTGTCTTAGCATTACATTGCTATTCGAGCTTTTAAGTTTGTCATGAGCTTAGAAATGAATGCATAGCTTGCTTACTACCTTATTTACAAAAATGTGCATGTTCTCTCCTGTATCCAACTGTTATAAATGTTGATAAGCTTGTGAGCACTTCAAGTCTGCTTGTAAATTTATGCACTGCAAAAACATAAAATACAAAAAAATACAAAAAAATACAAAACCTAAAGGTGAGCCAGCATTAGGGACCTCCTGGCACCCTAACAACTTAATTTATGTTAGGTTGTTATGCTGCCTGGAGTGTTTCTTTAAAGTTCTAAGCAAACACATGGAATAATACTAATGATAAAAACCAGGAAAAGAATGGGAAAAGTCTAAAAATAGGAGTCAGGAATTTTCCATGCTCTTATTTATATAGGAAATGTTCTCACATGTGTCTGAATTAATGCAAACAGGAGATAGTCATCAAATTACTCATTAAATGTCAGGTGTTTCCTAACTATTTAGATCATCAATCAAATGCACAATTAGACTGTTTGTTTTAAATCAAAGCTAACATGAGAACACATTAAATATCTAATCATCATGAAGCAATTAAATTGTCAATCATTTGCTGCTATTATTACCTATCTTTTTTCCGTTAGAGCACAATGTACTTGTATTTCATATTCAAAATAGTGCATTGTACATCTGCACTCCATTAATCGTAGTCAAGTCTAGTAATGTTTTCCCTGTGGTTTTGTAGGTCCTTCAACTCTTCAGTTTGATATACTTCATACAATAAAATAAACTAGCAAACAGATACAAGTTAGTTTAACTCTTTCACATTCAGAAACATGTATTGAATAGCTCAGTGGTACTAAAAGTTTGGAGTATTTGTAATCAAGCCCAGACTGGCCCTTGGCCTTTGATGGGCAGAGGACGACAGAGTTGATCAGAAGTCCCTCCTCCCCACCCCCGCCATCCTGTGCAGAGCAGGCACTTTCCAAGCTGATTTGTGGCCATGAGGGCTAGTGGGGAGATTAAAGATATCATTCACTGGCCCAAAAGCACTGAATTTTACCATAGCAATGCTCCAGCCAGATCTCATTAGAGTAAAATTTAGCTCTGGGACCTGCAGGCTAGAGTTCACTCATCACAGAACCCCCAGGGCCTGCCTTGCAGTGCCCCCATCCCTAGGCAAAGGTAAGAAGGGTGGAGTGATATAAAGTATAAATATTTTTTTTAATTAATTGATTGATTATTTTTTGTATTTCTCCCGGCATGGTTTTTAACATTGCAGCGGTCACCAGCCTTGCATCCCCAGCACCAGAGACAGTCTGTTGGGACCTCGCAGGGGGTAGGCTGCCTATGCTCTCGTCAGGGTAAAAATCCTCAGAGGAGTCTGAGTATTCCTTGAGGTTGGCAGCCACGCACCTGATGGAAAAGATTTTCGACATTGGCCCCCAATTTGGGTTTTTCCTACTTTTTTTTTTCATTATTCTTCTGATGATGGGTGGGTGTTATAGGGTTTTGTTTATCAGTGGCTTGAATGTGAGGAATCACTGATTTCAGTGGTATAGAAGCGAAGCCCATCAAACACACGTCCACCCCTAATGACATGGTCAACTCAATCTCAAACTTTAGAGGAGCTGCTGCTCTACTGCAACCACTTGCACTGCCAGTGGACTTACTACCAACCCCTCTCCTCCAAAATCAACTGCAGCAACACAACAATGGGATCCAGCGAGGATCATTCATTTTGTCCCACAAGGAGCAATGCCTGATATGTATGCAGCTGCCACCACTTGATCTGAGGGACTTACACAGTCTTAATCTTTCTCCCAAGAAGGACTTTAAATTATCAGTGGTTTGAAGTTGTTTTACTTTTTGTTTTGGAATCCTTCCTGTTAAATAGATGCTCACCAGATGATACTCCTAACTATAATACGCCCTAGTTACCAGCAGGGATGCCACATCTCCCCTCTCTCCACACCACTTCTTAGACCAGCACAGAACCTGAGCCAAACCTACTGACGATACGAAGGTGATAGCTAGCCAAATATTAAGCCTGTTGCCCCGTGTATTTACCGATATCAGGCTGCAAGACCCACTAAGAGTAACCATCACATTTACTATGTTAGTTTTTTAAGCTGTATGTTCCTTTTGCTTGATTTTATTTATTATTTTTTTATTTTATTAAATCTACGTAAACTGGCTGGGAATGCCATGTGCCTGTATAAATGACCCACAGGATGACACATTATTACCCATCGAATCTTATCGCTGGCTCACTGAAAGCCTCATCTTGGCCAGCGCTAGATGTGATGCACTAGTTACAGTTATTTGCAGTTACACACACACACACACTGCACCCATCACAAACAGACCCTGCACCTCTCACACACACAGACACTGCACCCCTCACACACATTGCAACCCTAACACACATTGCACTTCTCTCACACACACATATTGCCCCCTAACATACACAAACACCATCACTGCACCCCTACACACATTACATTCCAGACACACACAAACTATAACACTTATACACACACACACACACTAGATCCCTTCCACACACATTCACACACTAGATCTTCTGCATACACACTAAATCTCCTATACATTCTCTGGGTATACACACACAATAGAACCTCTACATACACACACTGCACCACATACACAAACACCATCACTGCACCCCTACACACATTACATTCCAGACACACACAAACTATAACACTTATACACACACACACACACTAGATCCCCTCCACACACATTCACACACTAGATCTTCTACATACACACTAAATCTCCTATACATTCTCTGGGTATACACACAAAATAGAACCTCTACATACACACACTGCACCATATACACATACACTACATTACTGACATACACACTCTACCACATACACACAAACTACAGTACTGAGATACACACTCTACCACCTAACAATTCATGTCATTTTTCTCAAGCGAGTGCTCTTCAGGTGAGCTCTGGGCATGGACTGCCCTGGAAGAGCATTGTCCGAACGTGCTCACTTTGAAAGGGTGTCAAAGTGCCTGTCATGTTTGTAATCCTGAAAATCTTTAGCATGTCTTTATTGCTCATGTTTGCTTTCATTATTGGGATTTTGAAGGTGACTAGATGGAAAGCGTTTAAAATTTTCTCACCTGGAAAAGTACTGATTCATCGAAGGCCCCTGTGCCAAATCTGGGGGCTTTGAGTACAACCCCAGTAAATCTCTTGTATGCCAGTGGCTTACATACTGAGTCCGTGGAAAAAAATAGAACATTTATGTACAAATAGAAAAAAAATAGGGCATTTACCATGAGAAAGGACAATTTCACACTCAAAAGCGCAACATTCAGCCATATTTCTTTGTACACAATACCCATACTTACTGTAATCACCAGTAGTGACTGATTAGATCATTATATTGATTCAAAGATAAATTGTGCACTATATTCTATACTGTGTAGTTCTAGACCAAAACCAAATTGAGATTATTGTTATTTTTATTATTAGTTTTGTTAGCTGAGAATGCTAATGTGATTCAAATATAATCATGTTTTTAAATTGGTCTTGATTTGTCATTTGGAAAGGGCAAAGCTGAGCTGGAGCATGGCATCACAAAGTACATTTTAAATTATCTCTGTGCTATTTTTGTCATTGTCATGTTGTCAATGACTGTACTTTACAAATTTATTCAAACATCTTTACTGTTATACACGATGTCCTAATAAACACATTTCACAAAACCTAGAATAAATAAACACTACTAAACGGGATACATATTCAATTTAGAATTTTTTTTATTTTTTTTCATAATACTTTTCTCCTCTATTTTGTTTTTTCAACTGTCCCTGGTCTTGTCCCCAAGCCAATTAGTGGATTGGATTTGCTCATGTGTGATCGACAATATTATAATTACCCATAATTAATTGATATATTATATATAGATAGGACAGAAAAAACATAGCAATAGTTTTTTTTGTAACATATGCATTAATTTGTTAAAGATATATCCAACCAACCATTTATCTTGCACAACACAATGATGGTACATCTTTGAAAAATCATTGATATTCACTTTCACTGCAGCACAATGAATATTTTACATAGCCGTTTGTCGTTTATACTGTAAAATTCTATCACAAGCAATATATAACCACATGGGTTCTTATGACATGAACAGTAAAGAGTGTTGTATAAGATGACAACTCTGGCTGCTTTAAAGAACAACAGCACTCTAACTATATATCTGCCAGAAGGGTGAGAAACCCATCATGTTGTACAGCAAAATAATAACTGCGTCCCAACAGGAAAAGTGTTAAATATTCAGAAAGTAGGGATATCCCTAACCACTAAAGAATATCTGGGCTATCTTTGTTGTTGCAACAGAAATTTGCGTACCTTTCAGCTTGCTTCTTCAATCCAATTAAAACAGGCAGTTGAAACCCACTACCATTGATGCGAAAAGTGAACGCTCTGCACATGCTTCTCAAGGGATAATAAAAAAATATAAATTATACTGGAATGATGATAATAATAAACCAGAGTACAGTACAAAGCCATATTTACAACTTCACAAATGACAGTAATTAGTTTATTTCAATAGTTATCAATGAGTCAGTGATGCTGTCCACTTGTAGAAATGACATTTCATTTGTAGGCTTGCTATGCAGAGATTTTATTAAAACATTATGAGATTAAGAGATCACAATGTAATTACATTCCTACATGTGTTTGATTTTAATTCTATTAAAGGGACACTATAGTCACCTGAACAACTTCAGCTTAATGAAGCAGTTTTGATGTATAGAACATGCCCCTGCAGCCTCACTGCTCAATCCACTGCCATTTAGGAGTTAAATCCCTTTGTTTATGAACCCTAGTCACACCTCCCTGCATGTGACTTGCACAGCCTTCCATAAACACTTCTTGTAAAGAGAGCCCTATTTAGGCTTTCTTTATTGCAAGTTCTGTTTAATTAAGATTTTCGTATCCCCTGCTATGTTAATAGCTTGCTAGACCCTGCAAGAGCCTCCTGTATGTGATTAAAGTTCAATTTAGATATTGAGATACAATTATTTAAGGTGAATTACATCTGTTTGAAAGAGAACCCATTTTTTTTTTTTTCATGCGGGCTCTGTCAATCGTAGCCAGGGGAGGTGTGGCTAGGGCTGCATAAACAGAAACAAAGTGATTTAACTCCTAAATGACAGTGAATTGAGCAGTGAAATTGCAGGGGAAAGATCTATACACTAAAACTGCTTTATTTAGCTAAAGTAATTTAGGTGACTATAGTGTTCCTTTAAACAAGATACAAAAAAACATAAGGTTGTAGTAATAAGAAAGAGCATTATTGTAGCAAAAATCTCGTTTGATATAAAATAATCATATAATAAAATTTAGGTAATTTCATACCCAAGGGAACTCAATGGAATCAATTTATTAGTGGCGAGTACATTCTGAATATATCTCACCATAAAAACATAGCATAGCATTGTGAAACTTTATTAATGTTTGTGATCTTAAAGCTACTATTTAAATAAAAATGTAAAAAGTCTGAGGTCAGGTGATGTGTTTAGAACAATGTGAACCTGCGGTCGTGGCAAATGGAAGTGGGTAAAGGGTCTTATAACAGAACTATAGAGTACCCACAAGATCAGGACAGGCCTTCTAATTCTAATAGGGACAGGCCAAGTGGTTTCATGACGATAAAGTCTCTAGATTTTTACCAGATTTATTTGAAGCATCAACAATGATAACATGTTTCTTAGTCCTTTCTGGGCTACAGTCATTGATTTTGGATTGCAATCCCTGAAGAAGATATATAGAGAGAGACTGTGTCTCTTTATTGCACCGAGTGCCAGTGTCTGCTCAGTGTTTCTTTCTGTACTACACACATCAGATTTTTTTTGATTTTTTTTGAAATCATAGTTTTTTATTATTTTGATAAAGCAATAGGGGAGTGGGATACAGAAACAGAAAAAAAAGGGAGGGTGGGGTGGGGCAATAGATCACAATCACAATTTAGGACCAATTAACATTCCATGCTAAAGTACATCGTTGTTTAGACCACCTATACATAGTATGTCTACAGTGTTTGTAGCGAGGTCTCGCGTGGAGGGAACTGGATGACTACTTTCCCTGTTCTTATCTAAAACAGTGTTATAGGTCGTGTATTTGTGGCAGGGGGGGAGGAGGGATAGGGAGGGGTAACCAGGGGGTAATAAAGTTTTCCACTGGTCTATAACATCCTATATATAACATCAAACATGTGTCAACATATGTGGTGTCACCTAAACTGTCTGTGGGTGTGGTATGCCCCGTATGAAGTGATTAGGCACCCTCCTGTCCGAGTGTGTATGTGATTGCACGCGTTTAAGATTCGAGGTGGAGAGTACTACTACTGCTAGGGTATGTCATGTGGTCTTCGTCGTGTTTCTTATGTGGTGTGTAGATATCGGCCCATGTTTTCCATGCGTCTTGGAATTTCAGTGATTGTGTGATGGAGGTGGTAGACAGTTGTTCATAAATATAGTATTGGTGGAGCTTGTCCATCAATTGTTGTTTAGTGGGGCAATAGGTGTGTTTCCATCCTTGCGCTATGAGGTTTCTAGCAGCTAGGATTGTAAGTATCGTCACTTGTTTAAGGGGTCTGGTCAAGGAGGGAGGGAGTAGCAGGAATAAACATGCTAAAGGGTCTAATGTGACATTAGTAATATTGAGCAGCTCGAGAATGTCTTTAACGTAACCCCAAAGAGGGGCCAGGGTAGGACATTCCCACCATATGTGGAACATTGTGCCTTTTGCCCCTCCGCACCGCCAGCACCACTCAGAGACTGAGGGGTAAATTTTGTGCAGTTTACTTGGTGTTAAATACCACCTATAAACCAGCTTCTTGTGTGCTTCTAGATGTGAGTAACAGTTGGTGATACCTTTGAGTGCATTGAGTGATTGCAACCAGGTGTTGCCTGACGGCGAGGAGATGTATTCCGCGTGCCATTGTTGTTCGTAAGTGGGGGCTTTTGTGGCAATTGCGTCCAGCAGTATGTTGTAGCATAGAGATAACGTCTTGGGCTTTGTAGGTGAGAGCCAGCATTGGTCATGTAACGGGTCTAGATGGTGTAGGTTGGTGGATGTCATGTCTGATTTTGTAAGTATTTTATAGGTGGCAATGCTTTGAAGTTGGAGATACTGAAAGACGGAGGCGTTAGGTAAATCAAATTTCCGTTGAAGATCTGGAAAGGACAAGAGTTCATGGTTGTGGTATGTCTACTATGTGTTTTATGCCGTGTTTTATCCAGGAGTTCATCGTCAACCCTGGGGCCAGGGAGTTCAATGCCGTTATCGGGGCCCGCGGGTGAAACTTGTTGGTTTTGTGCTGGGTGCGGTGTAGCGCGTCCCATTGTTTAATAGTAGTGATCGAGGTATTGAAAAGGTGGGGCATGTTTGGTCTTATATGTGTTGGGGTCCATAACATCCCTACCAGGGAGCCGCCAGGCGCCCTAGCGTTTTCCATGTCCACCCATTGAAAAGTCCCTTTGGGAGTGTGGAGTTTTATAGCTGCCTCTAGGAAGGATGCTTTATGGTATTTGTGGATATCTGGGAAACCCAGTCCACCCTTGTCCGAACGTTTTTGGAGAAGTGACATCGAGAGCCGTGGTTTGCGTGATTCCCAAATAAAGGAGGAGAGAATGGCTTGCATATGCTTATAAAACGTCGGATTTACGTAAATCGGCAGCATTCTAAATTTGTATAGAAGTTTAGGCAGAAGCATCATCTTTATTGAATTGATTCTTCCCAGCCAGGAGAGCTTTACTGCTTTCCATTGTTGGGTATGCGTTTTGCACATTGGTATTAGTGGTTTGAAGTTTAGTTTGAATGCTTCTGCAGGGGATGGGCCAAGTTTTACTCCTAGGTATGTGATGTCGGTGGTTCTCCAGTCGAAGGAGTGTGATTGTTTAAGTCGTGTTATCAGTGAACTTGGTAGATTAATTGGTAGAGCCTGTGTTTTGCTTTGATTTAGCTTGTAGTAGGAAAGTTGGCCATACTGCTGGAGCAGTTGTATTAGTGCCGGGACAGATTTTTCGGGTTCTTGGACCGTGAGTAGGATATCATCTGCAAACATGGAGAGGCAGAATGTGTGGTTTCCTATGTTAACGCCCGTGACCTTATTATGTTGCCTAATGGTAGCTGCCAGGGGCTCCAGGGACAGAATATACAGTAATGGTGACAAAGGACATCCCTGCCTGGTACCGTTGGTGATACTAAAAGGTGTGGATAGAAAACCAGAATTAGATACTCTCGCCTGTGGGCTATTGTATAGGGCCATGATGCCTGAGACAAGGCCAGCTGGGAAGCCAAATTTGTGTAGAACTTGCCGCATATATTCCCAGCTGACCCTGTCAAAGACCTTTTCCGCATCCAAGGCCAGGAGTAGACCCTGAGCACGTGTTCTATGCATGTGTGCCAGTATGTTGAGGACCTTCCGTGTGTTGTCCGAGCCCTGTCTGCCTTTAATAAACCCTGATTGGTCGTTGTGTATCAGCGTGGGCAGAAAGTTGGATAGTCTATTGGCTAGAAGTTTGGCATAGATTTTGACATCTGCATTGATGAGGGAAATTGGTCTAAAGTTTTGGAAATGGGTTGGGGGCTTCCCAGGTTTGGGTAGGGTCGATATATGGGCTACGAGCATATCTGATGGTACTGCTCCCGAGATGTAGCAGGAGTTGTATAGGTTTGTGAGGTGGGGCGTAAGTAGGCTGGTATAAGTCTGGTAGTAGAGGTTGGTATAGCCATCCGGCCCTGGGGCTTTTTGTTTGGGTAAGTCTTGGATCGTCTTCCCTACTTCTTCCATCGTAAATGGTGAGGTGAGAGTCGCAATGTCGGAGTCTTGCAGTTTGGGAACGTCGACAGATTGTAAGAAGTGGGTGATGGAGTGCGGGTAGGGTGGGACTATGTCTGCACTGTCTTTAAGATTGTAGAGGGAGCTGTAATAGAGTGCGAATTCGTCCACTATTTCTTGTGGATTTATCAATTTTTTACCTTGAGGAGTTTGGATGTGTGCAATTTTCGTTTGCTGTGAGCGGGTTTTGAGTTGTGCGGCTAGTAAAGCCCCTGCTTTATTACCTTTAGTAAAGAATTTGTGTTTGTATTGCTGTAGGAGATGGGTAGTTTTCGCTAGTTCATAGTGGTGAAGTTCTTTTTGCAATGCGGCTAGTTGCTGTTGTGTGTCTTTTGACGGTTGTTGTTTATTTTTATGTGTTAATTCTGTGATGTCTTTTATAAGTTTTGTGTAGCGCAATTTACGTTGTTTATGTTGATAGCTAGCTATTTTAATGAGTGTGCCCCTGATGACAGCCTTGTGTGATTGCCATACTGTTTCAATGTTCGTGTCTTCTGAGGGGTTGTCAGTAAAATAGTGTTCTATGTCTTTCTGGATTGCTGCTACTGTGTCTTTGTTGGTAAGTAAAGTGTCATTAAGTCTCCAGGTGCCCTTTCCTGTGGACGGGTGTTGTTCATGAATAGTTAATGAAATGGGCGCGTGGTCTGACCACGTAATAGGGCCTATTGTTGCCTGTCTGATTTTGTCCATGTAGTTGGCCGGTATCAAAAACCGGTCGATTCTCGTATACGTGTTGTGCACTGCTGAGTGGAAGGTATAATCTATGGCCGTGGGGTACTCCTCCAGGGATCCACGAAGTCGTGGGAGAGGATAGTGTGTGTTATTTTAGAGGTTAGGGTCGTTAGTTTGTTAGCAGTTTTAGTGCGTTGTGAGTGTTTGGAGGAGGTATCTGAGGAAGCGTCCAATAGGCAGTTAGTATCACCTCCCAGAAGTACATCTCCAAAGCGGTACAAAGAGATTAGCCCAAAGACTTTGATCATATACTCATGTTGGTTCTCATTCGGTCCATACATATTTACCAACGTGTATGGGTCATTGTTTATGTAGCATTGGATGATTAAATATCTACCGTGTTTATCTCCTATTTTTTTAACGAGTGTGAAGGATACGTCTTTGCTGATCAGAGTGGATACCCCTCGTTTTTTTGTTTTGTAGCACGAGTGGAAGTCTATGGGGTATAGAGTGGAATTGAATTTCGGTCCATGCCCCCATTTAAAGTGGGTTTCTTGGTAAAAAAACTACCAGAGCTTTGTGTTTCTTAGCTTCTGCTAGCGCTAGTCGTCTCTTATGAGGCGTGTTAAGACCCTTGGTGTTTAACAATAAGATTGTGAGAGTCATGTTGTAGGTCTAGGTGAGGTTGCTATTCGAGACAGTTTGTGTCTGATCTCGTTCTTCACTTCTAGATCAGTCTGTAAGCCATATATCATATCAGTACCTCTGTGTTGGGCTATGGATGTCTGCCATTCAAGCAAGGATGGGGCCTTGCAAGGCACGCGGGTCACCATAATGGTGTGTACCCTAGAGGGGAGTGAGGTGCTACAAGCTAGCTTGTGTGGGCATTGCGTGTCCCGTGGGTGGGTCGGTATTGCGGTAGGTGATACCAAGAAAAACTTGTAAATACAGAAAAACAGTAAAAACAGTATAACTATATACAGAGAGCCGTCGAAAGCCGTACCAAAGCGTACAGATGGCGGTAAGGAGGCCAGTAGTGGCCTAATGGGGGGAAGTCAATGGATTGCCCTGCAGGGGACTTGTGCGACATCACAGGGCCCTTTGGTGGGGTCCTGGCACAGATGCCTGTGTATGGTTGTTGGGACGTGCAGTGTATAGCTTATCTATACTGGGTCACGAAACCCGCTGGAATTCACTATAGTCCCACAATTATACATAAAGAGAAAGAAACAAAATGGACTGTAAAACAGCCTAAGGACTCTGAAAATAGTAAAACAGGAAAGGACATGTTATATGCTATGGCAGTATGTGAAAAGCTTATGATAACGTTACCAGTCCGTGGAATTGAGGTTAGGGTGGAGCATTATATCATAGTGAGCATTAGATGCCAAAGTCATTTAGCTGTGGAGGTGGTGTTCCAGTCTCTGGAGACCTGTGTCAAGGAGCGCTGGGACAGGTTTAGCGTAGTGTTGTCCGAAGGTACTCTGAAAGGGACATTCCATTCTTTAAGCATTCTTTGGCCTTCTTCTATCGAGGTGATATGTTTTTCTACTCCATTTCGACGAATTATCAGCCGTGCTGGAATCCCCCACTTATAGTGAATATCCGCGTCTCGCAGGGCTGTTGTTATGGGTGCTAGCGTTTTCCTTTTGAGCAGCGTGGCAGCTGGAAGATCGATGTAGAGCTGTATTTTAGCAAATCTGCCCGGCAATTCGGGGAGAAGCCTTGAGGCTCTCATAATCTTGTCTTTGGACGAGAAATAGTGAAACTTGGCTATAGTGTCACGTGGAAGAGATGGCGGCAGATTTCTTGGTCGTGGGAGGCGATGAATCCTATCTAGGAGGAGGTCTGATTGAGATAGGTTTGGGGATATTGCTTGGAAGAGGTCTGCAGCATAGGATGCCAGGTCTTGTGGAGCTACATCTTCCGGAATACCTCTCATGCGTATATTGCTCCTCCTGTCTCTGTCTTCGTGGTCTGCCACCTTGTCAGTTAGTAGGTCAAGTCTGGCAGCCGTGTCTGCATGAGCATCTACTAATGTGTTGTGTGCTGTGATGATCTCGTCTGTTTTGTCTTCTAAATGGGCGGTACGCTTGCCTATGGCCTGGATATCTGCTTTAATGTCCCTCGCCAGTTTTGTAAATTCTACCTGCATGGAGCTTTTGAGGTCTTCTAGCATCCTCTGGATTGAGGAGTCTGTGGCTGGTGCAGAGGTTAGTAAAGAGATGGATGTACCGTCACTCCTATCGGAGCAGGATGCCGGTGAAGACGGGCCGTCGGCGCCATCTTGGAATTTCATTTGCGGCGAGGTGCGGGCTGTAATTTGCAGATCTACAGCTCTCTGCCTCGGTTTTTTCGTTGAGCGCTGTGCCATGCTTGCCAGGCACCCAGGTAGGGTCGTTTGTGCGGCACTGTGTGCTGTGCTGTTCGCTGAGTATGGGTCCCTTATGCAGGAGCTCGTGGCTTACGTGTCCATCTTGGATCGTTGCGTGGCCACGCCCCCCAGATTTTTTTTTTTTTTTTTTAATTATTCAAAATGTAAATAAATTCTGGATGATTAGTCAGTTAAAAAGAGGAACTTTATGGGCCCTGTAACCAGGGACTTCAGCCCAGGCTTACTTTTATGTCCCCTTCCACATATATAAACTTAAGCCCCTCAAAACAGCCACCTTAAACCACATCCTACGGCCGAATGTAAACTCTAAAATGTTACATAAATTACATTGTGACACCAATAGAATGTGACGGGAGATAAGAACTCTTCGGCCCATCTAGTCTGCCCAATTTTCTAAATACTTTCATTAGTCCCTAGCCTTATCTTATAGTTAGGATAGCCTTATGCCTATCCCACGCATGCTTAAACTCCTTTACTGGGTTAACCTCTACCACTTCAGCTGGAAGGCTCTTCCATGCATCCACTACACTCTCAGTAAATTAATACTTCCTGAAATTATTTTTAAACCGTTGCCCCTCTAATTTAAGACTATGCCCTCTTGTTGTGGTAGTATTTCTTCTTTTAAATATAGTCTCCTCCTTTATTGATAATATCATGTTATTATATTTATAAACGTCACACCTGCTCTATTAAGTTCAAGCTATAGTGGGTTATTCCTTCACTCAGTTGCAATAAAACACTGTACCCATAGCAATATCCCTACACAGTGCTCAATAATTACCTTCATATATGTCACATTATGGTGTCACTTCAAGATGTTATTCCTCTCTCACAATTACAGGAGACTCAAGGCCAGTAATGAAATGGTGTCAAAATTAGCCCTGGGGCTTTTTAGGGCCACACTCCCCACCTAGCAATACACTTGTGCATAAAGCCCCTGCCCTGCCCTAAGTCTAGCCCAGTCTTATTTCTAGGTTTTTGCAGTGACTTACTTAATAAACATTTTTTTAAATGTAATAAAAACATTTGTACATTTGTATCTAGCTATTCTAAGGCATTTATCTGAAAATTGTTAAGTAAAGAAGTAAAGAAGGCTAGTGTGTGTTAGTTTAGTAGTAAAGTTGTAATGAAATATAGTGAAAATAAAATTCAACTTCCCAATAGCGACCCTTAGACAGGCGTAGCCCCACTCAAAATGATGGATCACTCAGCTACGTAATACAGAATGCAGCAAGCTGCAATAATTAGTATGAATTGCAGTACACATTGATTATCAACACTTTGAAGACACTTTGTGGCCCAAGGTTCCTTCCGGGGCTTTATTTATCTGAGGGCTGTTACCGGTCAGTAGTTCTGTATTTTCACTGTGGGCAAGAGAAAACTATTCACCCTTCCTTCACTTAGTACAATGGTCATCCACACAAGTGAAGGGACTGCACACAGAAAGTCTTCAGTGAGATCGTCATTGCTACTTTGGTGACCTGAAGTGGCAAATCGCATTAAACAGTGATAATAATAACAAAGAGGTCTGGGCACTGTACAGGCTTTAATTGGAATGCCCAGATACAGGAAACAACTTTTCAACCACACAATGTGGCCTAATCTAGTTTGATGGTCAGGCAGGTTGCACATTGAACAGACATAAAGCCTCTGTTTGGTAAGGTCATACTTGTTTGCTTTTGGAGAGTTCACTCCAAATTTGCCGACGTGTTTCCCATTTGAGACTACTATATCTAGGTAATAGTGTGCTGTTCACCTTTATCTCCATCTTCAGGTCCATGGGATTGAATACTTATGCAAAGCAGTATACCTAGTATTTTGCTAATTAACTGGCAGTGAAATAATGAAATATTAACAGCTTTGTTTTGCTTTTCTATTTCCAAAGTTGATTTGTAAAAACAGTATACAGAAAAAATGTGAATAGTAAAGACAAAAAAGTACATCTTATAATAATTACAAATCACTTTTGTAGCTGAAAAGATTTATATTATACTCATATCCCCAATCTATAATACATTTACCTCTATTTCAGCTAGAAGACCTGTCAGTTTTTCAGTATGGACATGTGCGACTTTAAATGATACTACAATCTTCAAAACCCTTAGTTAATGATAAAAGTTGAAGGACGCAGAGAGTTTTTGATATCTGCAACCAAACAGAAGTCAGTATTGGCCCATTTGTGCACATTAGCTGATAGGATACCTCTTGCAATGCATGGATGAAGAATTTTTGAAATACAGGCTTGCTAGTAATATTATCGTCAAATGTTTTTTATTAAATCGTTTTTACATTTTAACAAATGAAACAATAATAATAATCAGTATTTATCAAGATAACATAAATGAATGAACACTCATTAAGAATAAGTTTAAATAACATATGGAAAAATAAAAAATAAATTAAATAATAAGAACAGGGGAAAAATATCCATCCATTATGAGATTGGCAATAGCATCAGTATAAGCAATATACTGATACAAACAAGGTGTATCAAAATATTGAAAAACAAAACAGTTTGCATGGAATGCTACTTATTATTATGTACAGCAAAGGTGAGGAAAATTAACAGAAACTGGAAAACAAATGGAATTTAACCCCTTTAGGACACATGACGGAAATATTCCGTCATGATTCCCTTTTATTCCATAAGTTGTATCCTTAAGGGGTTAAATTATATAGGATATTTGCATTTGACAGCTACCTCCAAATGTTCCAGTAGTACTTGAGTGAATCAGTTATGCTGGATGGTAAACAAAGATTCAACTTGTACCTTTTATTTTCCAGAAACAGGGATAAAATCTCTTCAATAACTGGAATCTTAGTCAATCTCCAATATCTAGGTATAACCATTGCAGCGGCAATTAACCCCTTAAGGACGGAGCCAAATGTACACGTTGTAAACAAAACAAAATATAAACAAAACCTGGCATTTGCGCTACATGTCTGTCCAACCGTAATTCAACTCTTTCATAGTAAATGCACCCACACTTATTATATATCATTTTGTTCAGGAGAAACAGGACTTTCATTTCATATTAAATTTTTATATATGAAATATAATTTATTATGAATAAAATTTAAAAAACTGTGAGAAATGTTACATTTTTTAAAATATTTGTAGTTCCGCCTCACATTTTAGCTGTAAATGTCATAATACTGTTAGGTTTTACTGCAAAAAAATGCACATATTTGTAATCAGCGATGTCTCACGGGTACAGCAGTACCCCCCATTAACAGGTTTTATAGGGTCAAATATAGAACGTTCCATTTTCACATTGAAATTTGCCAGATTAGTAATGTTACCTTTGAGACGGTGTGGTAGCCCAGGAATGAGAATTACCCCCATAAAGGCAGACCATTTGAAAAAGTAGACAACCCAAGGTATTGAACGTGGGGTATGTTTAGTCTTTTTAGTAGCCACTTAGTCACAAACACTGGCCAAAGTTAGCGTTCATATTTGTTTTTTTGTGAAAAAAGCAAAAAACTAATATTTGGCCAGTGTTTGTGACTAAGTGGCTACTAAAAATGACTGGACATACCCCATTTGCAATACCTTGGGTTGTCTACTTTTGCAAATGGTATGCCATCATGGGGGTAATTCTTATTCCTGGGCTACTATACGGTCTCAAAGGCAACATAATCTGGCAAATTTCAATGTCAACAAAATGAAATGCAAGCCTTATATGTGACTCTCTAACTTTCCAAAACACCATAAAACCTGTACATGGGGGGTACTGTTATTCTCGGGAGACTTCACTAAACACAAATATTAGTGTTTTAAAACAGTAAAACATATTACAACAATAATATAGTCCATAAACATGACGTTCGTTTGTAAAAAATGCAAAAAACTTCACTTTTACTTAAAATATCATCGTTGTAATACATTTTACCAGTTTGAAACACTAATATTTGAGTTCAGTAAAGTCTCCCGAGTAAAACAGTACCCCCTATGTACAGGTTTTATGGAGTCTTGGAGAGTTACAGGGTCAAATATAGTGCTTGCGAATTAAATTCTCTGCACTTTCTCCCTGTGTTGTCAGGCATGTCAATCAAATTTTAATTAATCACATCACATAATTATGTTAAAAGATTACTTAAATATACACGTAGAATTTTAATATATATGCATTTATAGGTATTTAAATTCTACGTGTATGCTAATGTAATCTTTTATGTAATTATATGTATTTATCTATATATATTTATTTGCGGTTATTTGTATTTTATATATAGATAGATATATATAGAATGTCATTCTAAGTGTATTTTGTTACCAATAAATATATATATATATTAATAACAAAATACAGTTAGAATGAAATTACATATGAATATATAATTTATATTAAATTTTGTTTCAATATTTTATTTATTTTATTATTTAATTTATTTATTATTGTAATTATATGTATATATATATATTATATATATAATATATATACATATTATATATATGTAACGTCATTTTAAGTTTATTTTAATATTAATATATACTTATATTAATATTAAAATACATTACATATGACGTTATATGTATATATGTATATATATTATATATATAATATATACACATATATTATATATATATAAAAATATATTTAATTTATTTTAAAGCATGTCTAATTTTTTTTTGTTTTACATTTCCCACCAGCAGGGGGACTGTCTGACATTTCAGACAGTCCCCCTGCTGGCAGATCCATAGCCAGCTATAGGGGGCCATGTGATCGCTCTTTGAGAGCGATCACATGGCCCCCGGGGGCCTCATTCACCGGAGGAGGGCTGCCTGGGCGGTCTGGCAGCCCTCCAGAAGAGGATCACGGCGGAGGTAAGTACCGCCGGTCCTCTGGGGCTCAAAGCCGTTACGGGGTTCTATGCTGCCGCAACGGTTTTAAAGCCCATTAAAGCCGCGACGCCATAGAACGCCGTAACGGCGGGAAGGGGTTAAAACATGGCCTACTAGTATTCTATCAACTTTAATGAAATCATCAGGAATTATCCTAAATAGACACAATTCTGGGGATAAACTCAATGGAAGGAACAATATCTTTAACTACAGCATCTTGTGTACCTATGTGTCTGCATCCATGCCAACAGAGATATGACACAGTTGATTACGTTTTCAGGAGACAAGATTGTGTCAAGTACAATCTATAGAGAACTTTATAATGGTTTTCCAGATGGACCGAGCACTGAATTATACATTTTACATTTAAAGTAATGTGTAGCCAATTATCTAGAGATACCACCCTCTGGAGATCCCTCTCCCATGCTTCCATTAAGTCTAATTTGGCATGGGGTCAAGTCATAATATAGAAGTAGCCCAGCAATATGGATCGTTTTCTACTTGGATCAAGATAATTTTTTTTCAAATTTTTCAAAGTGCTTATATTTATGATCAAGAATTGGGGCTTCTAAAAACTCTCTAAGTTTGTTAACTATAATTTCGTATTTGGGGCAACTAGATTATATTTAAGATGAATTCTGTTGAAGGATAGTAATGAATTGTTTGTAAATAAAGTGTCCAGATTGGCTAGAGAGAGATCTCTAGTAATATTTTACTATATTAAAAAATAAAAATGGGAAAAAAAAAACAGATGTAAAAGAATGTAGTTTTTAAATTACTGTATGTTGGTACAAAGGAGGAAATACAATTTCTCGTGACAGAGAGTGTTTAATGCTTTTATAAATGGCATGAAAGCAGCTGTAAAAAAAAGCAAACAGCACATTGGTTCTTGAAAACTTACGTCTCACATTACATCTGCAGTGCAGTTTGTTGCATCTGTAACATGCTAATGTAGGAAGGCTTAAACACACCGAAAATCTGCTAGTCTCTGTGTAAATAATATATTAGGTCTGTATTTCTGAGAAACAAAGTTATCCTTTGTTAACTCGACAGTAGCAATAATTGCTGTTGCAAGACACATACCTTTCGATGGCAATTAAATTCTCAGCCTTCTAATTATTTTATGTTAGTTACAATAATAATGTTTTACGATGACCGACATACCTTGGAGCGTAGCATGGTTTAGAAAATATCAAATCCATCTTAATTGAAAGCTGCAGTAAAATAAATGATTGCACATATTGTATAAAATAAATAATGGAGTCTTATGTTACAGAAAATAAAATGTTTATTCAATATAATAATTTCTTTTCACCTCATCCATTCTGCCTTCAATCCAATAAATTTGAACACATATTCTACACTCCTCTTTAGAGAGCTGGATCAATAGAGATAGCATTCACATTTAAATATTTACATGATGGAAGTACCCGGATGACTTTTACTGATCTATTGTAGATTGGAAACGTTCCTTAATGTGGAACATTTTTCTGTTCTAAAGTCATTTATATTAAATGATGCTTTCTACTATAAGTAAAAAATACAAATTGAAATTTATAATAAATGTCAAGTAAAATGGTAATGATCTTAAGTAAAATAGTAATTGGGTTGCAAACCCCAAACATGCATTTCTTACTAGTGGTGCTTCTGTATGTAGCATAATATATGCATTATACATATTAAAGAGAAACTATAGTGCCAGAAAAAAGAAGTTGTTTTGTGGCAATGCAGTTGCCTTTAGTGCCCCCTTCGTCAAAGCCCTTCTTCCCCCGTGGTGCAGGAGGAGTTAAAAATCCCTTCTGTCACATTCCAGGGTGTAGTACCAATGTCCCTCGGTGCTGTCAAAAAAGGTTTTCTTATATTTGTGCAACAGGAATTTTTCCACTTGGAGTATTTACCTGCCTCCACTCTTCTTTTTGTTCATTTATAAGTGTCCCTTTAATGTGCATTTTGCGTATATCCTCTAGTAATCAAAATCAAGTGAATATGGGCAGTTATTTCCTTAACTGTGTCCTGCTAAACATTCAAAAGGGAATTATACATTTTAAAACAAAATTATTGATCTTGTAGCATAGCTGGCTTGGAAATGTGTTAGTTTTCGTTTTCAGATGAATTGCAATTCATCCAAATTTATGCAAATCAGTGAGTCATCCAAATTAACAGAGCTGCAAAAACAGTTATAGAGGATGTAAAACTCAGTGCTATCTCAGCTCCTCCAATGTCTGTATGTGAGGCTGGAGAGGAAGGGATCACTTTCCATCTTCCCACTAACAGCCTCTCACACAGGAAATGCATTGTATACGGACTAGAGTGTAGAGGGAGCTCTCAGTGATGCACACTGTTTATCAGCTATTGCAGCTCTAATATCATCAATCTGACTGGTTTACAGAAGACATAGGAGGGTGAGTACTTTGCAAATAACCCTTCAAACCTTAGCACTCAAAATGTAAAACGAACTACAAATGGGTATTCCTGACCATATAGTGTTAAAAACACAATTTAAGTGGCTTGCCCCCCTTGCCCTCCTTAAAAGGTAGAAAAAGTAACATATTTCCAGCGCCCATGGAAAAGCATTGGATTGGCTGAGTTTGTCAAGGAGGCAAGGCAGGGGCAGTGCCAAATGCCAGCCTAACCAATCATCATCTCCTTATAGAAATGCATTGAATCAATGAATCACATAGGGGAAAGTTCAGTGTCTCCATGCAGAGAGTAGAGATACTGAACATCAGTGTTGCACAGTGACCCAGAAAGCACCTCTAGTAGCAGTCTGATGAGTGGTCAGTAGAAGTTTCTCTAGGCTGTAATGTAAACAGTGCCTGTGATGGGACTCCATCACTAAGTGCCATGCCCACTGAATAAACAGATGTTTTGGTTCTGCATTTCATGTCCCCAATGTGTATTCTTATGATTTTTTTTCCTTGTTGAATGTGTGTTTCCTCTTGTATTTTTACAGTCACAACGCAAGGGAACAAGCGACGCGTGCTTCCCATGGGTGGCTGCCGGTTCAGATCACCAAACACCCACCAGGGGCAGCATTCACAGCCCGAACCGGCCTGCGCACCCTGTTTTCGGTACCCATGTCGGGGACCATCCTACCCGCTCCTAACAGAGCTATAATCACAAATTTTCCCCTACCTGGGAGCAATGAGGCTAGGCTCGTGGCTGCCCAGGAGAGCACTCTCTCCAGTGGATACCTGTGTGGGGATATCCACCGGAGAGAGGGATGCACGCCAGCAGGGAATCACTGGGTCTATGAGTCAGTTTCACGGCCGCAGAGTCCCGCTGGCTGCATGGAAGTCCGAGCCAACCAATGGGAGAGGGAGCGCCCAATCAAACTGGGTTTGCGCCATTCTCTTGGTTGGTCAGCATGAGTGAGAGCTGATTGGTCACTGCAGGACGTAGGCAACCAATTAGAGAAGAAGCGCTCGTTCAAACTGGGTTTTGCATTCTTTCTTCTGATTGGGCGGCGAAACCCCTCTCCTCCCAGAGTGCTAATTGGCGTGAGCTGGTTTCGCGCCTTTCAGCGGATTGGTGCAATCAGGTTTTGCGTCCTTTCTTCTGATTGGGCGGCAAAACCCCTCTCCTCCCTGGTGCGAATTGGTTTTGTGCGTTTCAGTGGATTGGCTGTTGCTTGGTTTGGGCGCGAAGTTTAAATTCACCAAACCGAACCAAGCGACACTGTGGAACTGATTTCGGGGACGTACAGAGCCTCAAGCCCGAGACTTTAGACACTGATATCTCCGACTCTGTACTCCCGATAGCCCCGCTATTTGCAGGAATCACAGATGGAACCCAGGGCTAACTAAAGACATATGTTTTACCTGTGTGGCACCTTCCCGGGATGCCGAGCCCCAAGGTTTACCCCCCTGTATGTAATGTGTCTTAAGGTGTAACCCTGTGTGCTGTTGGTATCTGCCAGAGAGGGATATGGTTATCTGTAACCCAGCCCCCTCCTGCCTGGGATTGTTTTATGTTGAATAGAGACCTCTGTGGGGGTCTGTGCATAAAAGAAGCCTGTTTGCAATAAAGAGAAGTCAGTGCTTAAACCTTCAAAACTGTGTGTCGTTCTGTTATTGGAGGGAAGGAAGATTTAACCCCTATGTCTGCTGTTGCAGCTTGCAGGGGTTGCAACGGAGAAAAGTCCTTGTAAGAACTTAGAGCTTCCAGGGCTGAGTGTTGTCTCTGCCTGGGAGCGCATAGAGCTAAGTCCCCTAACCATGTAAGAGTTCCTGATTGGCTGAAGGAAGGGAACTAGCGGGAGCTACCGGTCGGGTTACCGAGGTGTCCCGTTCCACTGCCTTTCCTCTGAAAAGGCAGTGTTTACAACAAAAAGCCTGCAGGGACAGGCTGTACTAACCAGAACAACTACATTAAGCTGTAGTTGTTCTGGTGACTATATTGTCCCTTAAATCCTAGATTTAACTCCTCTTCAAAATGTTAAACCTTATCTACCCCAATACTAAATTTACAAAACGCCAGCCCTAAAACTCATACTAAATTCTAAAAAGCCTTCATACTACAACTTTAATCCTTCTCAAGCTGTTAAGCTTCTCAAAACTAAACACCACTCTGATATTAACCCCTCTTTAACCTTAAACTCCTCTTTACCCCAACCACTTCTAACACTATCTTTAACCCTGCATGCATTTACACAGCTGCAAACACTCACTTTACTCACACAATACATTACAAGCAGACTATGAATGTACATACATTTATTATACATATGCAGTTGTCAAATATAAATATGTTTAGGCCTGAAATGTCCAGTTGATGAGTTCTTTATAATTTGCTAATCTGCCTTATTTTAGGGTCAGGGAGCACGGGGTGCCATAGGATTTTGTGCCTACAGGCACCTGTCTTGCAAATCCAGCCCTGCGTATAACCGAACTGTCACTATTCACCAAGGGTAGATTTCCCCCACTGGTAGTTCTGGGCAGCTAAATCTCCAAATACCCATATATTTATCATATCCAGTTAATGACCTTCCTAGATTTCTGTGATACACTGTAATTTGGGCTTTGGTATTGACTTAATTGTTACAGGTCTAAGCTTTAAAAGCACACTTTGTAACTGAGTCTACCATGAATTAAGTCATGCAGTTGCCTACTGTTTGTGCCAAAAGCAATTAGCCTTGGCTGTACTCCATGTTTCACATATCCTGTTAATTTCAGAATAGTTAAAATGGATCAGTTTTTTATCCTGCTAATAATTGATAATGGTGGGATGTTAGAATAGAGAGATTAAACTGCTTAAACTATGTTTTTAATAATCATGTTATGTTTGTGCTTGGACCAAAGGTATTTGTTGTTTTTTTCATTTTTTTTAATTGTAAAATATTTTATCAGAAAGGATACATTGAGACTTCTCTAGTCTTGGGGGGCACATACAAATACAATGGTATACATATAACAGGACACAAACCAAAAACTGTTTTTTGATTGCCAAATAAACTGTTCCAGTGCACATAACTTTAATTTAATGGTATTACTTTGTATTGTACCAGCACTTGAAGTGATGATGTCACTTCCGGGGGGTGGTAACAACCTTATGCTGATGACCATCAGCTGCAAGAGGGCTTTATAAACAGACACATTGAAACATGGATACAGGTACCCTTGATAAAGGCAGCCGGTTGGTGCCGAAAGGTTGGGGGGTTTGGTGACTCGTGTTTCTGTCCTGAGGCTGGTTAGAATTTTGTGGAATTGTATCATTGCATTATTGTACTTGCCCTTGCTTCTGTCATTGTGTTTATTTATTTTTTGGTATTTTTCATTGTAGTACTATTTTGTACATAAATAAAATTGTAATTTTGATTACTCATAGTGATTATGGTGTGCATTCTATAGTGTATAGATATATATAACAGGAAACACATATAATGCCATTATAAGTAAGTTGTCACACATATAATAGAGACACTCAAAACGATTATTAAAGGAACACTATAATGTTAGGAATACAAGCATGTATTTGTGAAACTACAATGGTATAATGCAGTTCCTCTCTCTCTTGAGATTAAAGGTGATTCTACTCAACTTTTCTCCCAAGCCACATTAATCTCACCTTGGCTGGCTCCACCCTGTTTTGACGATTGTAACGGCGCCCCCAGGCATAAAAGGGTTAAACCACCGTTTAGTAGATCTTCCCTTAGAGAGACACAGGCACAGCTACTGCAGAACACCAAACTCTGGAACTGAATACAAGGGAATGCTCCAAACTCCCGAACTGCATACAAGGGAATGCTCCAAACTCCCGAACTGCATACAAGGGAATGCTTCAAACTCCCGAACTGCATACAAAATAGCACTCCAAACTCCCGAACTGGAACCTCACGAATAGCTGCTAGCAGACGAACAGGAAAAGCACCCAAGCGGCTTACACTCCTGGCAATCAGTCTCTTACAGCATATAGTAAATCCCCCCCAAAGACGAGACAGAGCTCCGTGTTGAGGGTCAAGCAGTGGTCTGATTTATTCAGGGCTACCTGCCCAGTATTTATGCAGGTCTCCCACCTGGTGGGCACTCCCCTAGGGGACCAAATGGGAGACTGTGACAAAGGACAGACATGAACCAATGACAGACACACAGAGGTAAAACATCCCCACAATGCATCCTAATTTCCCTCCCTCTATCCTGGAGATAATTGGGAAGTAATCCAATTATCTCCCAGGACAGAGGCAAAACTCCATTAACCATATGGCAGTAAAAGACAGTAAAATACATAAAAATGTATAAAGTTACAACTGTTGCACAAAACATATACATTCTACCTATCCCCAGATAGCTTAGATCTGAGTGTACATTATTACCGGATGGCGCTCAGATCACATACATACAGTTCAATCGCCATGGAGCCAAAGTCTTTCCCATAGTCTTTTGTTACACGAATAGGCGCCATGGCAAGGCTATCTGGGGTAATGCTTCATACGGTTAAACTACTGAATGAACAGGCATCCGGTTAAATGACTGAATGCAGAAGCAAGAAGGCTTTTTAACATGGGGCCATAGTCCAAGGGCAACAGGCGAGCAACCAGACTTCTCCAATGCTTCGTGGTGAGGTTGGTTTCGCCACAACGATCACAGCCAATCCAAAGCTTTCCCATAGAAAAGGCTTTGCACATGCGTGGTAAAATGCCATGCTACATCAATCAACATATCTTCAGAGAGATGCATTGAATCAATGCATCTCTATGGGGAACTTCAGCGCCACCACGCAGAACGTGGAGATGCTGAACGCCAGTGTTGCACACTGTGCGGCACTGACAAAGGAAGCACCTCTAGTGGCTGTCTAAGAGCTGTAACAAGCCAGCCATGTAAACATTGCCTTTTCTCTAGAAAGGCAGTGTCTACAGTGCTAAGACTGCAGGAACATGTTATAGACACCAGAACCACTACATTAAGCAGTAGTGGTTCTAGTGATTATAGTGTCCATTTAACCCCTTGAGGACCAAACTTCTGGAATAAAAGGGAATCATGACATGTCACACATTTAATGTGTCCTTAAGGGGTTAATTAACAATGACTACAGTTGTCTTTTGATTCAAGGTAGATGGATGAAGTTGTTTTCATACATATATTTTACTTTTTCAATGGGAAGATAATCTTCTAGAATCCAGTAGTGCATATATTGTGATGTTATCCATGCAATACTTCCCTATAGTGACCTATCATGTACATATTGTCTTTTGTTGATATTATTTACATTATAGAGAGGCAGCTGGTGTCATTGTAATTACGTTTTTTAATTAATATAATAGTTTAATGGCCTAAGCTGAAATAGCTGAAACCAAGTAATGTAACTCTCACTAATCTCAGGCAGCACCAGGAAATGTATGTATCAGTGCTGCCCTAACACTAAGCACACCCCTTTGATCGACATTGGCCTAAATACTAACCCTAATCCTAACACACTAACTCTAATTTAAAATATCACATTATATAAAAAGATACATAATGGTGAAACATGTATTGGAGGAACACCATGCCATCTCAAGGTTCCAGAGACATTTATAAACTATACAACCTTCAGTCTAGATTTGTTACTGACAATGACTGGTTGAAGAGTGCATATTCCACTGTCTTAATTTAATTAAATTATTGTGTATATGATCATTATGTGAATATTACAGTGCCATTTCAGGGGCAATTTCTGTATATTTCAGATAATGCATTTAGAGGAAATTAGAAACACATAATGAAGCATTTGGAGACATGTCAATTTGGAGGCGCAACAGGGCTATTTCTATGCACTGTAGAAGGATTATTGCTCAGATTGGAGGTTTAAATTCAAAATTGCTGAGAATTGCTGAAATTATTTTATGTCAAATTGCTAGCACAACTTTAAAAGCTTAGTGAATAAATCTATAATTGTTTGTCATATCATTCATCATTCTTTGAATTTGATTTCTATAATTAATTACTTTAAACATACTGCGAAAAAGTAATCAAAATGTCAAGTTCTAGAAAGTAGTGCAAAGTTGCAAAAGTAATTACCAGTTTAATGTATTCTGTGATTTCATTTGTTTCCATGGTGACTGTCCCACTTTTAAATTGTTGCACTACTTTCATATTACAGCACTTTATTAAATAATTTCCATTATCTTACACCACCTGTTCCCTATCTTTACTTTTTGGGTTGTTACTGATAGGCATTTAACGTCTCAGAGTCACAAATGATGCAAAGCCCCTTCTGCATTTCTATTGGATATACTTAACTTCAGTCATGCTCAGTATACGAATAATTAAGCTATTTTGCCCATGAATATTGAGGTCCTTAACATGCTCACCTGAGGGTACCTGAAATAGCTTCACGGTCTTCTCACATCCTACACAGTGAACTGTGGACAAAAAATTGACCAAGAACTTCCTCTACTCCTGGCCTTTTCTGTGCTCCACATGATGGAGATTTTAAAATAAAACAGGTTAAAGGAACACTGTAGGTTCAGGAACACAAACATGTATTCCGGACCTATGTTAAAACCATCATCTAGTTCCCCTCCCCATCCCTCCTGGTCCCATCTTGCCTCCCTAAATATAGTAAAATATTAATTGTATTCAAGTCTGCAGCTGCTGCTCTGCCCCTGACCTGCCTGCTGTCTGCTGACATCATCAGAAGTAATTCTGTGAGCCAATCACAATGCTTCCCCATAGGATTGGCTGAGACTGTCAAGGAGGACAGATTCAGCACAAAACAAAGACAGCCCTGGCCAATCAGCAGTTTCTCATATAGTTGAATTGAATCAATGCATCTGTCAGGTCTTGCTAACCCCGTCTCCACCAGCGGTGCCATCTGGTCCCCGTCCGTGGCGTGCGGCTGCTCGGTCATGTGACCCAGCACACATTGATGACCTCAGAGACCACAAGAGAGGGAAGAAACACCTCCCACATGTTGTGTGTATATCAGCTAACCTCCCCCCTTGCCTCAGTGCCCTGTTGTGGTCTTTGTTTAGCCCAATAGCGCGTTATACTCTGTCTGATTAATTGGCCACCGAACTTTGGCTTGTCTTACGTTTACTATGTTTTCTCTGTTCCCTGACCTTGGCTTGTCTCTTCATATTCAGTCTCTCCATTTCACTTTGACCTTGGCTTACTTTGACTATTCTTTTGCATAGCCCGGCCATTCTAAGGACCAGTATTGCAATTCTGTCTGTTGTGTCCTGTCTGTGTGTTAGGTTCCTTACCATTCGTGACAGCATCTCTATGAGGAAAGTTCAGTGTCTCCATGCAGAGGGAATGTCAGTGCTTCACTGACCCAGAAAGCACTTCTAGTAGCCATCTGAGGAGTGAGTTTTTTCTGCAAAAAGTCTAAAGGGAATGATTCTACTCACCAGGACAGACACAATAAGCTGTAGTTGTTCTGGTAACTAAAGTGTCCCTTTGAGGTTTCACCATAACCAGGGTGACCAGATCCACCATGTTTACAGGGACACATATAAGTTTCTCATATTTATGAAAATGCATGAAAAGGGTTGCCCTGCATATCCTGCATTATTGCCCACTGTCTAATTGCAGCATTCTTCATTGCTTAATTGCTTAATCTAATATACCTTCTTCTGAATTTTACATACAGGGCTACCTTTTTCATGTGGTTCCCATTAATATTTATATGTGATATGTGTCCCTGAACAAATGATGGATTTGGTCACCCTGACCATAACCCCAATTGCTCATCGATTTTATAAATGCTTTTAATACTGTCGAGGTTGACTGTTCATACTCATTTGTTTGCCTTGGAAAGTACATTTTGGGTAATAACTATACATTTCTTGTTTTTTTTAAATAAATTCCAAGCCATAACATTTTTGATATACTAAGAAATAAAATTGTTAGCTTGTTTCATTTTTCTAACTATAAAAATGACACCAAAATGTTCTTACAGAAGATTGATGTTGTACTCAAAATACAGAGGTCTGCAAAATGTTCTTTTGTCATTTTCACAGCATATCATTTATTTGATCACTTGAAGTAATTGACAGTGTAAGCATCATAGGTCTAAGTATCTTTAACAGGTACTTAGACAATGTTTCCCAGAAAATGTTTTAAAGTATAGGTTCGTAAATAGAAAAATAATCTGTTCTTGATCTTTTCTTGAGCAGCCCAGTTGAGTTCCTCAAATCACTGGGAATTAGTTATGACACCTACAGTGTTATAAGATAGTATACCTTCCAATACAAATACATTCTTTGCTAGTTACAAGTAAAATGACTGTGCACAAAATACTATATTAATCACAGTGAAATAAGTAGTTTTTGTAAATAAATGTGTCAATTTTTTAATTATGCAATGTCTATCCAGAAAGTATCCAGTTATATAATATGGAAAATAGAGATATTTATTGGAGAAGATACAAAATACAAAATACATTGTACATAGGACAATCACACCACGGTCCACTTCAAAGCAGGTACTTTGGGACCTCACACAGTTCTTTCAGCATCTTTTCTACTGTTCAAAACACTCTGAAAAAGGATTTGTTGGAATCGCCATCAGCTCCTTCATCATATTTACCCGAGGCCTGAAATCTTTTCTCTTTCAAAGGTAATATTAGTTTTGGGAAAAAACATAAGTTGCAGGGCTTCAAATCTTCAGATTATCAACCATTTTTGATGTATTTGTGCCAGACTTTTATTTGCACTGCACTCATTGCATTGTACCTGAAAGCCTTCTGAATCGTCCGACTAGATTCTGCGGAGAAATATTAAAGTTTGACACAAAATTTTATGCAAATTTGTTGCTCTACTCGCTCAGTCATTTTGAAGGCAACATCCACACCGTACACGTGCTCACTCAGCGACGTATAGTGCCTCAACTGACTTGTACACGCCTGCACATTCCAGTCCACTCTCCTTGGCTGCCAGGTTACATCTGTGTCATGGTGAGAAGGTTAACGAAAGACTCAGAATGTAGCCTTGTGGGAGGCCTGGTATAAAATATCACTCTCCAAAGTGTTGATAAATCATGGAAATGCAAATAATAAAGATGCAATCTATGTTTTTTTTAAATGATTATGAAATGAAAATATATGCAAATATGCAAAGCATTCAGACAGCACATCCAGGCAGCGAGCATAACAGCTTCAAGGTTACATTCCAAAAACAGATGGCTTTGACTAAACAATGTCAATGAAGCAGCCAGGTTACAGTGTTCAGTAGCCCTTGTCTGGCCTGGCTGACAGAATCTCTCTGAGGCAATAACAGTAAGGCAGGAACTTCTAACAAGGAGCAATCAAGCCCCTCCGTAGAGCATAGAATCCTTTCAGAGATGTGAGAGGTGATGGGGGAGTGAGGAAACTGTTTCTATCAATGCAGAACAAGAGGTGATAGCGGCAATTATGTGAAGGAGGAGATATTTTCTGTTCAGGTGCTTTGAGTATATAGCATAAATACTGGCATGAACAAAATATCTCAGCAGATAGAATCATGGATTGTTAAAGAGCACTCCAAGCATCATAACAATTATAATGCGCTTTAGTGGTTATGAAGCCAGGCATGTACTGGCACCTACCTGATGTAAGTAGTCACACCATTTGATAACCACTTAACTTCTTACCTGGGTTCTGCCAGGCACCACTCTCTCTATAGAGCTCCTACTAGGAGCTTGTGTTAGCTCTCCTGCAGATGCATACCTATGTTACCTGGCACCTGGGTGAAAATGTATATTGGCACCCCCTGAACCACAGGTTACTTTCTTGTGTCCCACTCATGCCCCTAACACTCTTTTGTTAGGAAAATTACACATTCAATCTCTTACTAATATGAATTTAGCAGAAAAACATTTTTATTTGTTTAACTGTTTTGATATATTGCTCTTAGCCACAGCACTTTACAATAATTCAAAAATAACAATGATAATCATACTAGCAGGGGATACACATTAAAACAAGTGTAGAATAGAATCCTGCCTATAAGCTTGTAATCACATACATATATACATATATATATATACACACACACACACACTTTTATACTTCACACACACAATTGATTTTTATTTAGATATTTGTCCCTGGTGTCCAGTGGTTTGCTGCTGAATTCATCCCAGCTTTGGTATTAGTACAGGGCAATGAGGTAGCTGTGCAGATAGAGCACAGACTGATCACAAAATCTCCCCTGTTGCCCCTGAGGTCTGCTTAAAGGGATTCTATAGTGTTAAGAATACAAATCTGTATTCCTAACATTACAGAGTCTTCTGGTCACCCCTTCCTCCTGCCCCCAGCAGCTAAAGGGTTAAAACACCCTTTAGCCACTAGCCTGATTCTAGAGTCTATGTCCCTTGATGGTGAGAAAGGGGCTAATGCTCATGTGCGGACATCCAGTGTCAGTTATATGACGAAAAGTCAGTTAGCACCCTGGAAGTGCTTTAGTGATTGTCTGATTGACAGCCACTAGAGGCTGTCTCAGTACTGCAATGTGATAATTGCTTTTTTTCTGACACTGCAATGACTTACATTGCAGGAATAGATGGGACAGTGACACTGCACCCTGACCACTTCAATGAACTGTAGTGGTTTGGGTGACTATAGTGTCCCTTTCATTGATCAGAAGAGCTGGCACTTGCTTTGCAGTACTGGAGTTAGGCAGGTATGTGCTCTGATGATAGGATGTGCTCTGTGTACCCCCTTGTCATCTGTCACCTGGGGGGACTTTCCCCTGGTAAGCACATCACTGCTTTCCTGTGCCAATCCCTGCCATGCAGGGCCAACTCACTGCCTGAAAGCATTAATTGCCCTCTCTCATCCAATGAGCTAAGCCCTGCATCACTGGTCTTAGCTCAAAGCAGACAATGTCCAACTGTCAGAGAGGCATTAACTGTTGCTCACCAGACCCATATAAGAAGTCAAACAGTTTGGAATGAAACCAGAGCACTCCTGGTACTATAACCACTACAGTGTGATATAGGTCATAACGCTTACATTGTTTTTTAAAGGTGCATTATAGTTAGCAAAACAACTTTAACTTAATGAAACAGTTTTTGTGTATAGATCATGCCTCTGTAGACTCACTGCTCAATTCTCTGCCATTTACGAGTTAAATCACTTTTGTTTCTGTTTATGCAGCCCTAGCCAGACTTCCTCTGGATGTGACTCACACAGCCTGCATGAAATCAAAATGGTTTCACTTTCAATCAGAGAGTAACTTACTTTAAACATGTTTATCTCCTGCTCTCTAAATTGAACTTTAATCAATTACAGGAAGCTCCTGCGCCTGCACGCTATTAACAGAACAGAAGATAAGAAAATACATACAGAATTTTCAATAAAGGAAGTATAAACATTAGATGACTCTTTACAGGAAGTATTATTTATTTATTTAAGTATTTATAGTGCTGTGTAAGTCACATGTAGAGGGGTGTGGCTAGGGATGCACAAACAAAGTGATATAACTCCTAAATGGCAGAGAATTGAGCAGTAAGACCACAGGGGCATGATCTACATCCCAAAACTACTTAGTTATGCTAAAGTTGTTTTGGTGACTATAGTGTACCTTTAAAGCAGTAAATAATAACTTTGCCCATGCATTCCCAATTTGTTTGTATTTTAGATGGTAGTGTCTACCTATAAGCCAGCTAATTCTAGAACTGATACAGTACTATTAAATCAGCTAGCCAATGTCCACATTTAGAAGACTCTGACTTCTAACAGTTTGCAGTGATTAAGAGCTTGAAGCTGGATGATGTCCACATCATTCACAATTAGCTGCTATACATATTCTGGGCAAACTGCAGATTTGAGTTTTACTAAGCACAGCAAGTTTTCATTTATTGTAGATCAATGTATAATTAAATTGCATTAATTAACCCTTCTTTCAGGCTAGAGCTGCATTAATTAATTTGGAATGCAATGTTGTCATCTCAGACTGAAGAAAATATTTCCCCTTAATTTAACTATTGTGTAATTGTATTATTATTATTATTATTATTATTATTTAGTATGTTCTTTGATGGAAATATAGTGCAAGGAAGTGGTTACATAAGCAAATTGCGTTTTAAACCCTATTTATCTAACAATTTTGAAATCTGACAAACTGGACCTATTGGCTCATTGTGATTAATCATTTTATTAAATAGAACAATTAAATATTTTTTTTTGTGTTTAGATCATCCAGGCATTTAATGATAAAAACTTTATGCCGATGGAAATGTGACACCATTGCTTGAGATCAAGTGAGCTAGATGTATTTTGGGAGAAAAGTACATAAATCTTTTTTTCCTTTGATGAGGTGCATTAAACTTATCTCACCAAAGACCTGGTGGCAACATGGGACTCAAGGTTTGACCAGGAAACTGAAGGCATCCATGATATTGTTTTAAAAGTTAAGAAAACCATGCTAGTTCAATCTATGTGAAGTTCCCAACGAATTATCTACAGACTTAGAAGCTAAGGGGAATTTGGCAGAAAAACAATACTAAAGTCCACAACACACACCCCTCCGTATTCTCGTGTTTCTTCATTCGCCGTTCGAATGTCATGTCATTTAGACAGGGTGCCGGCGATATCCCCGAATTTTATCCTAACAAAATTTTGAAAGTTTGTTCATTTGTGTTAGGATGAAACTCATGCACTTTGTTTGGTTCAGAATTTCATTTGAATTAATGAAATTCCGTTCCAATTTATGCCGCTGCTGCATCTTGAAGCTGCTTAGTAGGTAACCCCCTAATTCCCATAAGTACCAGGAAGCTATCTACTTAAAAAAATTACTTAGTCTTAGTAAATAAGGGAGACCTCCTGCCCTTACTCGCTATGCCTCCAGTAAAGGCTACTAAACAGTGAGCAACCAGTGGCTACTCAATGTTGTAAAAAAAAGCCCCCCCCCAATCCAATATAGAATAAGGAGAGAGCATACACAGTTTATAACATGTGTCTTAATAAAATTCTGATTTGGATCATTTACTCTGTCTGTGTGGTCTGATGCGATCTCTTAAACTCTTGTCCAGCAGCGATTTATGGAATAAGTAGTTTAACTCCCAACTGCAGTTCCACTCATCACAAAGGATGAGTGGAAATGTTGAACAAGCTGATAGCAGCCATACAATTCCTGCTATCAGACTATTTACTACCAGATTTTCAGTCTTGTAAACCAAGCTGTGTTTAGCGATCTATTGGGTTATTGACCCACCATTTATGGACATGGGACACCGATTGCAGGAAGGGCTAAAGACGTAACATTTGCTGGGGTCTCTGGGTTTTTATTGGACAACTATTTTGCACACTGGAAACCGTCTATACTTTATTATAGATAAGACCCAAGATTGGCATGTTGCTTGTGCTATTGACTCCTCATGGTGAACTGAGTAATACCCTAGATATTATGCTTTTCAGCACATGTAAAACAATGTTTTTCATATAACAATGTTATTTGGTTCTATGATTCAGGTGGCTACGTCTGTTTAAATGTCTTGGTAAACCACTCAATACAAATGAAACTGCAAAATAAAATTATTTGCAGATCCACTTGTGTTGGCTTTCCATAGTATCACTTGCCATCATGTACAAGCTATGAGTATGCTTTTGAAATAATGACAAAAAATTCCCATAAATAATAATTGTTAATGGTTAAAGCCCTGCAAGAAAGTAATATGCATAGAATGTATTGCAGCTTATCATAACCCACATCATATTTTATATATAGCTCAATACCATGCTTATCCAGCAGATGGCAAAAGTGAAGGAAGGAATAATTTGCTAGATGCTAAATTACTGCTCTAAAATCCCACAACACATTTAAAATGTAAAATGTCTGAAGAATTATATAGAACAAAAAAAAAATGAGATATGAAAATATAGATATTTGTCTGTAATCTTGACTCACATTTTAGAATAAAATATACAGTTATTTCCATACAAGGCACACAAATCTACAAAAGGTTCATATTGTAAAATTGATATCGCTAACATAATTTTTCCAGCAGCGGAATTTGAAATGATAGAAAATGAGATGTAACACTTCTGAGGCATATTTTTTATAATAACAAATGCATTACAAAGTTGATGTTTGCCTTACATAAAGAAATCTTAAAAAGGATTTCGGCACGTTTTTGCTTGTCAAATACAATTTAAGACAGTCCTAAACATATTCGCCTTTTCTATTACACACAGTAAATTCATTCCAAAAGTGCAAAGTATGCAATAATGTGCTATTTTGATAGTATGTTAATATAATATGGGTATTATTACTAATAGCAAAGTTATTTGTGAGAAACTTTGTTGTCATTGTCAATAAAACAGCAAAGCCTGTGGTATGCTTCAGTTCTCTGTACACTTTACTTATATGCTGATCAGCCAAAACATTAAAACCACTGACAGGTGAAGTGAATAACTTTAGTGATATTGTTATAATGACACTTGTCCAGGGGTGGGATACATTAGGCAGCAAGTGGACAGTTAGTTCCTGAATTTCAAGTGTTGGAAGCAGGAAAAATTTGCACGGGAAAAGATCTGAGTGACTTTGACAAATAGTGATGGCTAGATGATTGGGTCAGAGCATCTCCAAAATGACAAGTCTTGTTGGGTGTTCCCAGTATGCAGTGGTTTGTTCCTACCAAAAGTGATGCAAGGAAGGACAACCGATGAACCAGCGTCTGGCCATCTTGTCCAATCACACAGAAGGGCTATTATAGCTCAGATTGCTGAAAAACGCATTGCTGGTCATGAAAGAAAGGTGTCAAAACACACAGTGCATTACAGTTTGCTTTGTATAGGACAGCATAATTGCAGATCAATTAGTGTGCCCATGATGAGCCCTGTACCTTCAATGGGGATGTGAGCATAAGAGCTGGACCATGAACAATGGAAGAAGATTGCCTTGTGCAATGGATCACATTTTCTTTCAGATCATGTGGATGGCCTAGTGCGTGTGCATCATTTACCTGGGCAAGAGATTGTAGCAGGATGCACTATAAAAAGAAGGCAGGCCAGCAGAGGCAGTATTATTCTCTAGGCAATGCTCTGCTGCGAAACCTGATACATATCACCTACCTAGATATTGTTGCAGACCATGTACACCCCTTCATGGCAATGGTACTGAGCAATGCGACTGAGCATCTGTCTGGAATGTGCTGGAACAACAAATCCGATCCATGGAGGCCCCACCTTGCAACTTGCAGGGCTCAAAGGATTTGCTGCTAATGTGCAGATACCACAGGACATGTTTAGAGGTCTTGTGGAGTCCATGCCTCAAAGCCTTAGTGCTGTTTTGGCAGCACGAGTGTAACACACAATATTAGGCAGATTGTTTTAATGTTGTGACTGATCAGTGAAGGTGCTATAGCTTTAGACTGTCTTTGAAGTACAGTCTTCCTTTTCCAGTGTACAGGATTTCCGTTTTGTCATTATTATTTACTATTAGGCTGGCAATAATGTTTGCTCAAAATGTTTCTGTCCAGTCCCAGATTAGCTACACTCTGGTAAAGCCCAGACCACTTTTTAAGTTGCAGCAGCTAGTAAATTGCTCTATTACAATAAATGATTGCAATTATCAGCACGAAAAAAAAAAATCCAATTTAAAGGTTTACTCCAATCCAAAAATAGTGTTTTCATTAAACACTGTTTCTGGTTAAAGTAATCCTTACCCTACTGGTCTGCTCACCTCAAACTAAAAACAAACAGTGAAAACTGACCACATTAAATCAATAAAGTGCTCATGGTGCTTGAAATAACACCTTAATGTAGGAAACTTGGGGGTACAGTACAATACAAATATGGAGTTGTACCTGGAAACCCTTAATCTGAGATGCATACAATGATAAGAAAAAACGTCCTAACCATACAGAAATGAAACTCACTTTACATTACGAGGTTAAGGGCACTAATAATAAGAATAACTGAGAAGAATTGATAGGTAAATAAAGAAAGAAAGAAATACATATGCAGCTCTGTATATCAACAAAGGAAAGACATTCCTCAAACTTCAGACATACCATAAAAACCAACCAAAGCAATTGAATTCTCATATTCTATCTAGTGGAACAAGCTATAAAAATGATGTATCAAACAATCTTAAAAAGAAAACACACAAAGAATAACGGTCATTAATTACTGGGATATCACTTATTCTTTTGTGTGTTCACCAGGGGAACAGATCACATCCCACCTCACATGGAGTGAGGGGAAAGAAAAACCTCAAATTAGCCTTCCTTTGTTATTAACGAGTCTTATTGAACCCAGTTTTTCTTTTGTTTTGCTAATGCCATCTAATACACCCATATGCAGGTTCATTAAATTTCTTTAATACAGGTTTCTGTCAAGAAAGCACTGGAATAGCTGTGTGAAAAGAACCATTTAATGTTGCAAAGACCATTCAGGTGCCATCTTCCTATATAGTGTCCATGTAGCCATGCCCTCTAATGCTGTTTAGCTAATGCGTGAGTCTACTTCCAAATTAGTCATCTAACTTTACACTGCAATTACAGTCTAAGAACAACCAGAGGCTCTTTGCATACATAGTGTCATTAGATTGCCCCATTATGTAATATAAGGTGCATCATATACCTTTCCCTAAAAATAACATTATTTCTTTGCAGGATTTGGTTTTAAAAATATCCTTTTTGTCAATCTATCTTCCTTTGTTTTTGTTTTTTTATCCATCTTAGTCGTTCAGTTATCCATAAGATAACTTATGGACTTCTTTTTCTTATGGGGAGTGTGATCTTTGACAACAGCCAGAGCTTAAAAGAAAACTCCAAGCACCATAACCACTACAGTGTGGCAATCCAGGTATTTTCTCTTTCACAGAGAGTGATCATCTGACACTCAGCCAATGAGCAGGCCCTACATGGCAGGGTTTAGCTGAGGAGAGCTAACTGAAGCTCCATGCAGAAACGTCTTGCTCTCCATAGAGGCAGTGACTGGGGCCAAACAGCTTGACTACTTATATTAGGGGGAACTTTTGGCACTGTAACCACTACAGCACACTCTAGTGGATATGGTGCTTGGAGTGTTCCTTTAAGCTCCATTTCAGTTGCTAAGCTAATTTTCATTAGTCAAAAGGATCCAACATAAATGCAGACTTCAGACATCATGGACAGAGGAAAACAAAATGGAGGTGCCTAGATATTGAAATCCAGCACAAGGACGAAAAGATCCAGTCCTTGAAACATACAGAATCAGAAACATTATGAAAACGACATTATCAGTGGGAAGTTCTCGTAGTCTGAGAGCACAGGAAGCCAAATATCTCTGGATATAGAGGACTGCTTCAAATCACTGAAAATCAAGAAACAAGAGAGTCATTAGTAGCAGGAACCAGTAAGTCAGCTCAATATTTTGGCAAGGACTAAATGAAAAGGGCTGTGTTATAAAGGGGAATGGAGTCAATTAAAGAAATTAGCCCAACTTTCAGCAAAGTAAATTGGTCTTTCCAGTCTGTCTGCAAAAGTGATAAACAGTACTACAGCCAAGCATGTGAAAACCACACAGAAGAGATACAAAGAAATGACAAAACCAAAAACCGAATTTACCTTACAGTTTGCTGCTACCGCTTGTCTCAGTTCCCCATTTTAACCTTTAAATTGTGAGCTTATGGGTTATATTGCTAAGTACTTTAATGGCAAAATATCTAATGGCTAGTTCATGGGATGGGCCCTCTTTTTCTTTTGTATTGCTCTGTGTATATTGTATATTATTTCCCAATTATTCAGCACTGTGGAATACGTTGTCACTTTACAAATGCTAATAAAAATAATAATAGTATTTCATAAGAAATTCTTGCAAAATAGAAGCATTATTATGTATACTGTTTACAGACTTAAATAGTTATGGTACCAGCTGTGGCTAAGGATTTTTTTTTTTCTAATTTTTCTCTCTTTCTGCAGAAAATGATTTCTACCTGTCTGCTCTTGTCTTTAGGCATGACATAAAAATAGATTTCCGATGTCGATACAATCTCTGCTAGAGTGACAAGCACTGCATAATAGAGTGGACAGTGCTGTGCTGTCTTTGTAGGTAGTAGGATATTGAATACTGGAATCTATCGCAGCCATCTATAGGCTTAGATACATTAACAATGCAATAACAGTTAAAAGAGGGGGGAAAAAAACTTTATATATTCTGCAACCTCTGGCAGTGAAAGGGTTTAAGCATCAAAAAGTCAAAGGATTTCATTCTTGATCAATATATGAAGAGATTCTGTTATTTGGTTAGCATACCTTCCAACCATTAACATCTTCTTCCTTTGTCTCCCCCTCTGCACATTATGTTCCAATGTAATACTTTATATTTAAAAAAGATGTCTTTAACTGACAAGATTGAAGCCTTTATTTCTATGGACCTGGCACTTTGGAAGTATTTATATACCTCCCAATTGTCCATATTTAGGAAGGATAGTCACTATTTGGGCCCAAAACCACCTGTCCCTCTTTTCTAGCTCTATGTCCCTCTTTTGTAAGAGTTTAGTATTCTTGGTGTATCTGAATTTATACCAGAACTCCACAGCGATAACATTCACAGTAATTTGTCTTTAAACTGCAATAATTGTGTTTATAAATCAGTCTGTGTAAATAAGATGTTTTGTTATTGTTCTCAATTACATTTTAACTGCATGAATTGTTATTAAGTCACATAAAATTGATCAGAACAGCCACACACCCACTCACCCCCCTACATTAATGTGTCACTCTTTCCATTTGAAATTTTGGGAACTTTGGGTTAGTAATTTTTCTAAGTATACAGATTTAACAGAAATAACATACCATGCTGTAATTAAAAAACAACAGTATAAAATGCTTGGTTTTTTTTTCAGATTACTAGTGCTATAGAATTTTCACACAACTATTTAGATCTTGTACAATCTGTTTTGCATGTAACATTACATCCTACAAAGGGATCTATTCATTCAGTTCCAAACCATGGTTAATTTCAACTTTTATATACTGCAGTTGAACATGCTTTTGTTAAAATAGTAGATACCCTTGCCTTGCATCACTCTATCCCACTCCCTCTAGCATTTAAGCTCATTGAGCAGGGCCCTCAACCGCTGTGTTCCTGTGCGTCCAACTCGTCTGGTTACAACCTTGTATCTTGTATAACATAATGAAGATGATACACGTGTCCAGTTAAACTATATTAGATAATCGTACATGGTGTTCAAGTAGAGATTGTAGCTGTATTAGTCCAGTGATGTAGATGTAAAAAATAGATAAAATTTGTTTCGGGAGAACCGCTCATTCTACATTTAGATAATCTTACTGAGATCATATGGACAGTGGTACATTATATATAATTCCACCAAGATCTTACTTCATATACTCAGAAAACAGGATGCTTGCTATAGCTCCCTACTGATCATTTTCACTCCAGTCTAAAGCTTTTTTAAATTAAATTTTATTATTTTTTTTTTTTTTTTTATAGCTGTGCAGGATCACTACGCCGCAAGTAAATGCTATTTTGGTGAAACTTTGGTGTAATGGCAAAAAACAACAGTGATAAGCCCTAGTAAATCCACTCGATGAAGTATAAACAATAATTCCACAGTTTAGAAAGTAAGGAAGGGTACAATTTGCAGTTTTGTTGGCTATTTTCACATTACATTTATCTTTATTACTTTATTATCTTATTTTATAAATGTGCTGATTTGCAAAGAAATCACTTTTATAAATGTTCTAAGTTGAACCTGTCCAGCTGTCAAGCAGACAGTCGGGAGGGTCCTCTTTTTTATTTAATTTGAGTGCTTGCACAAGGCGGGGCTTTTTAGAGAATTGGATTCATTATTTCTATATGAGAAGCATTTTATAGGTGAAGCACAGCAGTTGCTGTACATGTGCCGTAGGACCTCAATGCTTCTCCATATGAAACATTGGATTAGTGAAGATCTCCCAAGGGCGGAGCAGTATTGTGGTGAGGATACCATCTTGCCCACTAACTTTTATTTTAGGGTACCCTGAAATATAACACATTGATTCAACACTCCAACATTATAAATACATGTATATTTTTGTTCCTTTCACGTTAGAAACCTATTTTTAAAACTATGGCTTAGCACTATTTGCTTTATTAATCTAGATAAAAAATTGAAATGGTCACTACAGACCCCTAAACAGATTTAGTTTGCTGAAAAGCTTTATGTGTGAAGTGTGTGTCCTATTTTTTCATTTTGCAAAAAGTGCAGATTTCAATAGAAATCGATACATTTATAAATTTACTTGGTTACACCCCGTTTGCTTTCAAGCAGACAACAGGTAATTTAACTTCCTGGTTTGGTTAGCTCAATGCAGCTGACCTCAAGAGGCAGCTATTGCCCAAAGCACCTGACTTACAAATACTTCTCATTGAGCGGTATCGGGAAGTCTGTGATTGGAGAGTTACAGAAAGTCTGGGTGGGGGTTAGAAGGGGAGGGCTTGCAAAGGCAACAGACGAGAGCAGTTGAGCAGTGGAGTGTCCCTTTAAATCCCCTATCACAATATTATTTCTATATAATCTATTGTTAACTATCCTGTGGCTTTCACAAATTACTTCTGTATCCTGCTGAATAATCCTACTAATGACTAATCCTATCAATTGAATGTTGATGACAAATCAGGATGATTTTATCTAGCTGAGGTTGCTTTTCCAAAGATATAGGCTAAAACATCTCTAGATTACATCAAATCCTATCTCCCTTTAATGTCATCATTGTACCACTATCACAGAAAATAAATAAATAAATAAATAAAATTGTTCGGCTTTAGTCTTTTCTACTGCCTTACTGAAAAAAAAATATATATTGTCTTAAGCTATTTTTATGGTTTTATGTTTAATATGGATATTTCATTCTAGATCATTAGTGTAAAGGATAATATTTATAACATATCACATTTGTAAAATGGTTTGTATTACCTCTATGCTTTAATGGTATTAATGGGATTTTCTCATTATGTTTTTTTCCAGGAATTTCAAATATTCCAGTTGTTTGTAAGTAACATTTAAGAAGTTGATATAGTTGTTGATATGTAGGAACTTGGCTTAAAAGCTCAGTTACCAAATTGTAGGACATCATAGTAACATCCAAGAAACCTTGCATACAGTGATGTTATGTTGCCAAGAAATCCCATGGAATGCCCTGAAATGTATCCAGGACATGTTTCCTGTAGGCTTAATATCAATTGTTGACATTTGGGACTTTTTAATTATCTCAACCAAATTGGGCATGTTGGCAAGTAGGACGTTTTAGATCTATATCTTCTTTATCTTATATCATTATCTAACATGCCTGATACTACCTTACCTGATACTAAAGTAATTGTGATAGTTAATATAGGATATTTCTTGGTATATGTCAAATTAAGCCAGTATATCATGTTTGGTGTTTATTCACTATATACCTAGTGGAGAACAAAAAAATCGGTCGCAAGAGTATACTGAGAACGGGCAACAGCTGAAGTAGCCTGCCCTTCGGTGGGTCCCCGCTCAGATCTCAAGCTGGTTTTTGCTCATCTTGTGCCATTACAGAGAGAACATATCTGAAGCACATCAGACTGGTCCCACCCATACGGGCAGTCCAGATCCGAAATGCCAGCAAGTTCTCCCTGCACGAGAGATACAGCAACCCCAGACGATCGTTTCACTATATGCCTAGTTTCAGCTAATGATTTTGGTGCATTGCATGCTAAATACTTTAAGTGCAAATTGAGTGCTTTTTCTGCAGATGCAGCTTTGTGGGTTTCACTATGCTGAGATGCTCCTATTAATCTAACACCTGTAAAGAAATGTACTTACCATCAGATGTCTTCTCACAACAGGCCAAACAAAAATCCATAATAACCAAAGCAACAATTCTGAATGAAAAAAAAATAGACCTGATTCACACACACAAAATAATACTTTAATTGAAGTTCCCACCTGATACAATCAGGTGAGGACACGGGGAGGACCTTATTGGCAAATGGGCAGCAATAGCATCTCAATCGCTAGTTTTTTATTACAGTGAACATTAGCACCACTCAAAACATGGCTAGTGGGGTTATTGGTGAGGCACAACCAACCTTCTACTAAGGTGGAGTCATAGCAACCCCCACAGGCAGTTTTAACTATTTGCCCACAGGACATTACTGCAGCCAACTGGCATATAGTTAACCTTGAATTATGAAGCAACCAAATCGACTAGACCATTGTCCATTTCAGGTGTGTAATGTGATTAGGGCATGTGGTGGCTAAATAGCAATTCTGCAGAAAACAAATTTTAAAAATAATATAACCTTTTGACCAATTATGCCCCATTCTTACTTGGATCCAGCAAGCTTATCCATATTAAAATAAATTTTTGGTTTGTTTGATTTTTACATTTTTTTTTTGCATGAAACACATGACAAGCAAGATACGTAAACATGGATACAATCATTGAAACATAGAAACATAAAAACATAGAAACATAGAATGTGACGGCAGATAAGAACCATTCGGCCCATCTAGTCTGCCCAATTTTCTAAATACTTTCATTAGTCCCTAGCCTTATCTTATAGTAAGGATAGCCTCATGCCTATCCCATAAGATTCACATTTAGACTAAGCCCACTAAGACAAAAATCCAGAACACAGGAATAGTAGTGGACAGAATCTATTTGTAGAAATATTTTTATTTTTTAAACAAACTATAAGAAAAGAAAGAAGGCTTCAATATTTCAGATAAAGAAAATGAAACGAAAGATGAGTATAAAATAGTATAATGAGGCCAAATTTTCTGTATACCTATTCAAACATTCCATAGCAGAACAGAGGTTGCTCCTGTATCATTGAAAAAACAATAAGACTAATCTGTTCTGTACATGATGGGGTCTGTGAGACTCAGTCATGTAATTAAGAAAGAGGCAATAAGTTCTTATATACTGAGAGAGATAATTGCCTCTCTTTTAAAAATAAATAGTAGTAAAACAACAAGATCCTTTGCTCCCACAAAAAAAAATGGTAAGAAAAGTGACCCCTGTCTGTTACTCCAAGTATGAAGGGCCAAAGGGTTCCCTGGAATCTTTTACAATTTTTTTTTTTTTTTTAACAAAACTTGTCACCACTCCAAAAAGTACAGCATTGGGCTCTAGTAAATCTACATAGTATTGTCTGATGTTGAAACATATGCAGACAAAATTGTCATATAAATTGTCATATAAATTGTCATATAAAAATAGTATAATATTTGGGTCATCACTTTCGTAATTTGTTCCTTATTAACATTTTTTGTTTTTGTCCCCAGAGTAATCTAACAAATTCTTGGCAGCTCATTTTTTATTTTATTTTTGCAAAATAAATTAGAAAAGAAGATCTTTGCCACATGTAATACTATGGGTTATAACATAATTTCAATAATTAAAACCTTTCTTGCCTTTGTTAATTTCCTGAGGCTCCACATTAAAACTTTCTTTTCAAGTTTCACTACAATCAGGTCCCAGCTGTTATTCCCATTGTTTTCTTTATTAAAACCAATGCCTAAAATCTTAATAATATCCTGTTGGATTGGGATCTCTAGTCTCCGCAGGCGTCTCTGTCCATTGTGCCAAGCACTTAAATGTTTCTTTGTTTTGTTTCAAATCTAATATCTGTACAAAAAAAGGCTCTATTTTAGAGACAATAAAGTTATACTATTAATACAGCAAACACAATCTGTGCATTGTGTATGCAAAGACAATTTTTTTATAGTTTTAGTTTTTTTCACTAAACTGTTACAACTTCCACAATTTTTAGTAACTTTTATCGACTTGTCGCTAACTGCTAAAATGGCTATTACCAACTTGAACAACTGACAGCACATTCCACGCTGTAAAATGTTACGTTTTGCAACTCGTAATTAACGGCTGCTGAAAGCTTTAAAGTCTCTCATAAAGTTTAATAGGCTCTGGTGAACACTATTTATTACCTGGTTTCCATGCTGAACGTTAAACATTACTGCTCGTCTCTATCCAACTAAATATGATACCTGCGTTATCTTGGTGTAAAGATAGAAAGATAAGTTTATAAATGCAAATGCTAAATATATCTTAAAAATACATATGTAGTGCATAGTTAAGTGCAATTAAGCATTAAAGCTAGAAGCATTCATATAAATAAAATGTGTATGCAATGCATGATCATATACTGTAACTAAACCCCCATTATATTTTTTTGCCTAGATTAGGTGTTTTTAATAAAACTGAAAATTGTTCAGCATTAAAATGACTGTTTAGTAAATAAGCGAGTGCGCTGGATTTTCATTTTCACTGTACTTATTGGCCCCCAGCAGCACCCTAATTTAGCATGTGTAGGTGAGTGCAGCCAAACCCTTATTTTCTCATATATGTATATATTTAGGAGTTTAGCCAGCTCCATGGGTTTTGCACCCCTCCCTGTTACAGGTGCCTCATCTCAGGATCCTATTTAAGCATTGTACTGCAGAGACCTCGAGATGGAAGGATTTCCCCAAGTGAGAAGCTCATTTAGCAGACAGAGTAGGACCTGCCTAAGATGGGGTACATTGACGTTGTGGCAAGCTTATGCAATGTATGATCATATACTGTAACTAAACCCCCATTATATTTTTTTGCCTAGATTAGGTGTTTTTAATAAAACTGAAAATTGTTCAGCATTAAAATGACTGTTTAGTAGATAAGCGAGTGCGCTGGATTTTCATTTTCACTGCACTGGGTGATGGTACAGGTAATGTTTATGCACCTTGCTTGAGTGTATTATCTACTGGATACACCTATCTACATGTAGGGTAGGGCTACGCTACATTACAGCAATAAAATGTATGTGTATATAGTTCCAAGAGTATTATATAAGGTACTTTGGAGCCAGAGGTTGATGATCTTAGCACTTCGCAGACGTCGGTATATACAGACACGGGCGATAAGAAGTGAAGAAGCTAATAGTGCATTAAATCTCATTGGGTAGGAGATTTATGTAAATATGTATGTATATATTGCATTCTCTTCACTATTGTACCGTAGTATTGTGGCACAGCCCTACCTTGTTTTTGTATTTAATTTTCTTGATTACCTCCAAGGGTGTGAGAGAACCCTTGTATAGGATTGCCACCTTATCCTACTTATTTCCATTTGGTTTAATAGCGCTGACCCTCTAGTATCTCTCCATCTTTGTTTTGTTCCGAATTTCCCTTTGGAGTTAGCTGCTTCTGAACCTCTTTTCATTTTGTCTATATTTGAATACAGAAGTAATTACACGATTGGCATCAGCAATGTATTTTTCACAGAACCAATTAGTCCTGTCTATGTTAGACAGACAAATTTTGAGTTCTGAAATTAAATTAAAATGGTAAATTGCCACACTAAAGAAATACATAGATGAGAGCATAACCCCTGGAGGCCTGAGGTTATTAAAAACACCCAGACCAAGATGACAAGGAGTTCATGGATGGACAGTAAGCTTGAAATGTGCACTTTTGGCCAAATGGAAACTCTTATAGTAAAAAAAAAGCAAAAAACTATCCTTGTTAGACTCAGAAATTAATGACCTCAAGGACAAATTACAGCCATTTACTGAAACTAAAGTATACCAACAGAGCTCCAACAGAACTCCATTCTCATCCAAAGTAAAGTTGAGAAAATCAAGACAGATTCCAAACATTTAAAAGGCAGTGGAGCGGGGCCTGATAGTAACTAATTTGACAGTACTCAGACTCATTGGATTGTTCTAACTTTGATTGCCTTACTCTCCATATTTTGTGCTTTTTAGGCTATTTTAACCTTTTGCTTGCCCCAGTATTTAAGACCATTCCACCTTTAATATGTGTTGTTAACCTAATTTGATAATTAATGTATTTTTTTCATTGCAGTCGATAGTTATTTCCTTTGCCAGTTTTTTTGTGAACTATGGGGCAAAATGGTGCTACGAATATTAATAAAGATTAATAATTGGTTGTTGTTGGTAAACCCCTGAGCCAAGTTGCCCATATCTTCCCCAAAACATAATATATAACATAACTGTTAATGTTTCACCCCCCTTCCTTCCTGGGGCAGTGGGAAGTAGACCGATCCCAGATGTAACAGTCTTTAGAAATAAACAAACTCATGGGGTAATTCATTGTTTCTGACTATATGTGAACATTGTGAACTGGGTGAAAGTGGTTAATGGGAATGCTAAAATTTGTATTCCTAACCACAACTGTAGACTCAATGTCAAGGTTTTTGTCTCAGGGGCCTGTAGTTAGGAGGACCTGGTTGGCCGGGATGCATTAAGGAAAGGCATCTGGTTCCAGGCCCTGGATAATGTACAATACTAGTGGGGTGAGAGTCTCCCCAGTGAAGAGCAGCGGTTGCAGAAGCAAGTGGCCCTGCGGATGCCCTTCCTGGGTGACCAGCCCCTGGAGGAATGGGTGAAGGAACTAGAGCACCGGGTATGGCAGGAGATATGGCTGAAGGCAGGTAGCACTGCCATGGAGCCTATTCGTGTAATAAAAGACTTTGGCTCCATGGCAATTGAACTGTATGTGTGTGGTCTGAGCGCCATTCAGTAATAATGTGCCCTCAGACCTAAGCTATCTGGGGATATGTTGCATGTCTGTATTTTATGTAATAAATGTAACCTTGTGTATTTTATTGTATTTTACTGTATTTTGCTACCATGTGGCTAATGGAGTTTTGCCTCTGTCCTTGGAGATAATTGGATTACTTCTCAATTATCTCCAGGATAGAAGATTCTGTGGAACTGGTTTTGGGTAGAAAAGCCATGCTTTATTTGGTCACAAAGGACTTCGATCTATCTTTTGAACCAATGGACCAATTTGAATCATTTTGACATATGTTTGCTAGTGATGCACCGAACGGTTTGCTGGCGAATAGTTCCCGGCGAACATAGCGTGTTCGCGTTCGCCACGGCGGGCGAACATATGCGCGGTTCGATCCGCCCCCTACTCGTCATCATTGAGTAAACTTTGACCCTGTACCTCACAGTCAGCAGACACATTCCAGCCAATTAGCAGCACACCCTCCCTAGCAGACCCTCCCACCTACTGGACAGCATCCATTTTAGATTCATTCTCAAGCTGCATGCTTAGTGAGAGGAGGGAAAGTGTAGCTGCTGTTGATTTGATAGGGAAATGGATAGCTAGGTTAGTGTATACAGTGTCCACTACAGTCCTGAAGGACTCATCTGATCTCTGCTGTAAGGACAGCACCCCAAATAGCCCTTTTTAGGGCTAGAACATCAGTCTGCTTTTTTTTTCTGTAATGTAATTGCAGTTGCCTGTCTGCCAGCCTGTGTGTCAGGCTCACAGTGGATACTGTGCCCACTTGCCCAGTGCCACCACTCACTCACTGGTGTCACAATAGCTTGCATTTAAGAAGAAATAAAAAAATCACTATAATAGATTGAATAGCAGTTAGTTGTCTGCAAGCGTCTGTGTGTCAGGCTCGCAGCGTATATTGTGCCCACTTGCCCAGTGCCACCACTCACTCACTGGTGTCACAATAGCGTGCATTTAAAAACCCAAAAACTTTTTTCACTGTTATAGATTGAATAGCAGTTGTCTTCAAGCGTCTGTGTGTCAAGCCTACAGCGTGTACTCTGCCAGTTCACAGTGCCACTCATATCTGGTGTTATAATAGCTTGCATTTAAAAACCCCAAAACTTTTTTCACTGTTATAGATTGAATAGCAGTTAGTTGTCTTCAAGCGGGTGTGTCAGGCCTACAGCGTGTACTCTGCCAGTTCACAGTGTCACTCATATCTGGTGTCATAATAGCTTGCATTTAAAAACAAAAAACTTTTTTCACTGTTATAGATTGAATAGCAGTTAGTTGTCTCAAAGCGGGTGTGTCAGCCCTACAGCGTGTACTCTGCCAACCTCTGCCAGTTCACAGTGCCACTCATATCTGATGTCACAATAGCTTGCATTTAAAAACAAAAAACTTTTTTCACTGTTATAGATTGAATAGCAGTCAGTGTCCTTAAAGCGGGTGTGTCAGGCTCACAGTGGATACTGTGCCCAGTGCCACCACTCACTCACTGGTGTCACAAAAACAAAAAACTTTTTTCACTGTTATAGATTGAATAGCAGTTAGTTTTCTCAAAGCGGGTGTGTCAGGCTCACAGTGGATACAGTGCCCAGTGCCACCACTCACTCACTGGTGTCACAATAGCTTGCATTTAAAAACAAAAAACTTTATTCACTGTTATAGATTGAATAGCAGTTAGTTGTCTCAAAGCGGGTGTGTCAGCCCTACAGCGTGTACTCTGCCAACCTCTGCCAATTCACAGTGCCACTCATATCTGGTGTCATAATAGCTTGCATTTAAAAACAAAAAACTTTTTTCACTGTTATAGATTGAATAGCAGTTAGTTTTCTCAAAGCGGGTGTGTCAGCCCTACAGCGTGTACTCTGCCAACCTCTGCCAGTTCACAGTGCCACTCATATCTGGTGTCACAATAGCATGCATTTAAAAACCCCAAAACTTTTTTCACTGTTATAGATTGAATAGCAGTTAGTTGTCTCCAAGCGTCTGTGTGTCAGGCCTACAACATGTACTCTGCCAACATTTGCCAGTTCAAAGTGCCACTCTTATCTGGTGTCACAATAGCGTGCATTTAAAACCCAAAAACTTTTTTCACTGTTATAGATTGAATAGCAGTTAGTTGTCTTTAAGCGGGTGTGTCAGGCCTACAGCGTGTACTCTGCCAATTCACAGTGCCACTCATATCTGGTGTCACAAAAGCGTGCATTTAAAAACCCAAAAACTTTTTTCACTGTTATAGATTGAATAGCAGTTAGTTGTCTTCAAGTGGGTGTGTCAGGCCTACAGCATGTACTCTGCCAGTTCACAGTGCCACTCATATCTGGTGTCACAATAGCTTGCATTTAAAACCCAAACAACTTTTTTCACTGTTATAGATTGAATAGCAGTTAGTTGTCTCAAAGCGGGTGTGTCAGCCGTACAGCGTGTACTCTGCCAGTTCACAGTGCCACTCATATCTGGTGTCACAAAAGCGTGCATTTAAAAACCCAAAAACTTTTTTCACTGTTATAGATTGAATAGCAGTTAGTTGTCTTCAAGTGGGTGTGTCAGGCCTACAGCATGTACTCTGCCAGTTCACAGTGCCACTCATATCTGGTGTCACAATAGCTTGCATTTAAAAACAAAAAACTTTTTTCACTGTTATAGATGGAATAGCAGTTAGTTGTCTGCCAGCGGGTGTGTCAGGCTCACAGTGGATACTGTGCCCAGTGCCACCACTCACTCACTGGTACCCGGACGAAATTTCTTTTCACAAAAGGCAATCCCCAACCTGTACTCGATTGTACAAAAGGAAGTAATGGCATGTCTGGCACACAGTGTTGGGGCAAGGGTCCATCTGACTACTGATACCTGGTCTGCAAAGCATGGTCAGGGCAGGTATATCACCTACACTGCGCATTGGGTAAACCTGCTGACGGCTGCCAAGCATGGAATGTGTGGCTCTGCAGAGGAGTTGGTGACACCGCCACGACTTGCAGGCAGGCCTACTGCCACCTCCTCTACTCCTCCTACTCCATCCTCTTCCATAACCTCCTCGGCTGAGTCCTCTTCTGCTGCTGCGTCTTGCTCCACATCAACGGCACCCCCCCAGCTCCCCAGGCACTATTCCACATCCCGGATACGGCAGTGTCACGCCGTCTTGGGTCTGACTTGCTTGAAAGCAGAGAGTCACACCGGACAAGCACTCCTGTCCGCCCTGAACGCACAGGTGGAAAAGTGGCTGACTGCGCAGCAACTGGAGATCGGCAAAGTGGTTTGTGACAATGGAACAAATTTGTTGGCGGCATTGAAGTTGGGCAAGTTGACACATGTGCCGTGCATGGCACATGTGTGTAATCTGATCGTACAATGCTTTATGCATAAGTACACAGGCTTACAGGACGTCCTGAAGCAGGCCAGGAAGGTGTGTGGCCATTTCAAGCGTTCCTACATGGCCATGGCGCACTTTGCCGATATCCAGCGGCGAAACAACATGCCAGTGAGGCGCTTGATTTGCGACAGCCCGACATGTTGGAATTCAACACTCCTAATGTTCAACCGCCTGCTCCAACAAGAAAAAGCCGTTAATGAATATTTGTATGACCGGGGTGCTAGGACAGCCTCTGGGGAGCTGGGAATTTTTTTGCCACGTTACTGGACGCTCATGCGCAATGCCTGTAGGCTCATGCGTCCTTTTGAGGAGGTGACAAACCTAGTCAGTCGCACCGAAGGCACCATCAGCGACATCATACCATTTGTTTTCTTCCTGGAGCGTGCCCTGCGAAGAGTGCTGGATCAGGCCGTAGATGAGCGCGAAGAGGAAGAGTTGTGGTCACCATCACCACCAGAACCAGCCTTATCAGCGTCGCTTGCTGGACCTGCGGCAAAGCTGGAAGAGGATTGTGAGGAAGAGGAGTCAGAGGAGGAATGTGGCTTTGAGGAGGAGGAGGAAGACCAACCACAACAGGCATCCCAGGGTGCTCGTTGTCACCTACCTGGTACCCGTGGTGTTGTATGTGGCTGGGGGGAAGAACATACCTTCTTTGAGATCACTGAGGAGGAGGAATGGGAAATGAAGGAGAACGACCTGTACTGGGTGTCCACGCTACTAGACCCCCGGTATAAGCAGAAAGTGGCTGAAATGTTACCAAATTACAACAAGTCGGAAAGGATGCAGCATTTGCAAAATAAATTAAAAAGTATGCTTTGCACAGCGTATAAGGGTGATGTCACAGCACAACAGGAATCTAACAGGGGAAGAGGTGAAAGTAATCCTCCTCCTCCCACGACCACGCCGGCAAGGACAGGACGCTTTACAGACGTGTTGTTGATGGAGGACATGCAGAGCTTTTTAAGTCCTACGCATCTCCACAGCCTTTCGGGATCAGAGAACGACTCGACCGACAGGTAGCAGACTACCTCGCCTTAACTGCAGATATCGACACTCTGAGGAGCGATGAACCCCTTCACTATTTCACTACCATTATTTAATTGTATTTAAACATGCCTTCAAAATAAAATACAGCTACACCAAAAAAATGAATATAAAGTGATTTATTTTATTTAACTCACTAGAATGCCAAATCAATGAGAACCCTGAGCTTGTTTCATCGCAACGAGACGGTTCCATCTGGGGGTAATAGGACACAATGACACCCGAAGTGTGTTGCTTATGTCCAATTTATTCCGCTGTTTTGTTTTGGTTGCTGTCACTGCAGAAAACCCCGCTTCACACAGATAGGTTGTCGGAATGGCAATAGGGATTTAAGTGCTGTGGTGGCAATCTCAGGGTATTCCGCCATGACTTTAATCCAGAACACCGGCAGAGTTGTTGTCTCGAACATAGTTTTAAGGCCACCGTCATTTGCAATCTCCAGCAGTTGTTCTTCTTCTTGCATAGACATGCTAGATTCGCCTGATTTGTTGGCAAATGGGTCGCGGATCCATTCCTTACCAGTTCGTGGGTCTTTTGTGGTTGGGAAGTAGCGCTCAAACTCTTTTAAAAGCAAAGACAGGTGATCGTGCACCAACTGGCAGAATGAATGTTCAAGCTCAGTCTCTCCTAAAATCCCCGCTAATGTCTGAAACATGTCCAAAATGCCTCTGTTCACGCGCCGTCCCCACAACTCCAGTTTGGCTTTAAATGCAGCTACTTTATCTGACAACTTGAAAACAGTTGTCATTTTCCCCTGAAGGCCCAGATTGAGTTCGGCCAATTGGGAAGCGGGAGGACCCAGGAGGAGGATCAGTGTAATAGGGAATTTTCATTCGCTATTGTCACACAATGGGCGGGCTCGGGAGGGCGCAATGCTCTGCGCCTCAGCCGCCACAGTGAAATTAAAGTTCCTCCGGCGGCCCGGTACCGTTTGATCCACGTACCGGTCCGCGGCCCGGGGGTTAGGCAACACTGTTTTAGGGCACTTTCTGCCTGGGAAACAAACATCAATTCTTCTGCAAGCGGCTGCAACAATACCTAATTTTTCAGGCATGTGTACATGCCTAATTTTTCGGGCCTCTGGTGCTGCACTGTGGTTTCAAAAACCAAACCCAAAAAAACGCATGTAACAGGGATTAAACTGATAAGAATAATACTACTTAACACACCTTATAATAACGCAGAGAGAGGCAACGCAGAGAGAGGAGTCTGAAGAAGAGGAGTCAGAGGAGGAAGGTGGCTTTGAGGAGGTGGAAGACCAAACACAGCAGGCGTCCCAGGGGGCTTGTTGTCACCTTTCGGGGACCCTTGGTGTTGTACGTGGCTGGGTGGAGGAAGAGACCTTCAATGACATCAGTGAGGACAAGGAACGGGACATGGCTAGCTTGGTATCCAACCTTGTGCAAATGGGGAGTTTGCGGTTGTGCAAATGGACTGTTTGCGGTTGTTTGCGGTGCGTTAAACGGGGAGTTTGGTCTGTCACTGTGAAGCGGGCGTAACCCTTACACTACCTGATCGATACAACATCATACAGTAGGTCCCCCCCCTCATTATTTTTATGGCCCCCACCCACCGTGCAGGGGTGGGGGCCGGGGGGGAGGACAGTAGGTCCCCCCTTATCCTTATTTACTGAATATTCCCCTGTATAACAATGTTTGGCATTTAGTGAATATTCCCTATTCTGCTCTGTGTCAGTGTGTATCAGGGATCCTTAGGATAGGTGTCAATCCATATCTGCCAAGTGACCCTATGTAGGGGGAACAGTCCCTATTCTGCTCTGTGTCAGTGTGTATCAGGGATCCTGAGGATAGGTGTCAATCCATATCTGCCAAGTGACCCTATGTATGGGGAACAGTCCCTATTCTGCTCTGTGTCAGTGTGTATCAGGGTTCCTGAGGATAGGTGTCAATCCATATCTGCCAAGTGACCCTATGTAGGGGGAACAGTCCCTATTCTGCTCTGTGTCAGTGTGTATCAGGAATCCTGAGGATAGGTGTCAATCCATATCTGCCAAGTGACCCTATGTAGGGGGAACAGTCCCTATTCTGCTCTGTGTCGGTGTGTATCAGGGATCCTTAGGACAGGTGTCAATCCATATCTGCCAAGTGACCCTATGTAGGGGGAACAGTCTCTATTCTGCTCTGTGTCAGTGTGTATCATGGTCTCTGAGGACAGGTGTCAATCCATATCTGCCAAGTGACCCTATGTAGGAGGAACAGTCTCTATTCTGCTCTGTGTCAGTGTGTATCAGGGGCTCTGAGGACAGGTGTCAATCCATATCTGCCAAGTGACTCTATGTAGGGGGAACAGTCTCTATTCTGCTCTGTGTCAGTGTGTATCATGATCTCTGAGGACAGGTGTCAATCCATATCTGCCAAGTGACCCTATGTGGGAGAACAGTCTCTATTCTGCTCTGTGTCAGTGTGTATCATAGTCTCTGAGCACAGGTGTCAATCCATATCTGCCAAGTGATCCTATGTAGGGGAAACAGTCTCTATTCTGCTCTGTGTCAGTGTGTATCATGGTCTCTGAGGACAGGTGTCAATCCATATCTGCCAAGTGACCCTATGTAGGGGGAACAGTCTCTATTCTGCTCTGTGTCAGTGTGTATCATGGTCTCTGAGGACAGGTGTCAATCCATATCTGCCAAGTGACCCTTTGTAGGGGAACAGTCTCTATTCTGCTCTGTGTCAGTGTGTATCATGGTCTCTGAGGACAGGTGTCAATCCATATCTGCCAAGTGACCCTATGTAGGGGGAACAGTCTCTATTCTGCTCTGTGTCAGTGTGTATCATGGTCTCTGAGGACAGGTGTCATCTGCCAAGTGACCCTATGTAGGGGGAACAGTCTCTATTCTGCTCTGTGTCAGTGTGTATCATGGTCTCTGAGGGCAGGTGTCAATCCATATCTGCCAAGTGACCCTATGTAGGAGAACAGTCTCTATTCTGCTCTGTGTCAGTGTGTATCATGGTCTCTGAGGACAGGTGTCAATCCATATCTGCCAAAGTGACCCTATGTAGGAGGAACAGTCTCTATTCTGCTCTCTGTCAGTGTGTATCATGGTCTCTGAGGACAGGTGTCAATCCATATCTGCCAAGTGACCCTATGTAGGAGGAACAGTCTCTATTCTGCTCTGTGTCAGTGTGTATCAGGGATTCTTAGGACAGGTGTCAATCCATATCTGCCAAGTGACCCTATGTAGGAGGAACAGTCCCTAGTCTGCTCTGTGTCAGTGTGTATCATGGTCTCTGAGGACAGGTGTCAATCCATATCTGCCAAGTGACCCTATGTAGGGAAAACAGTCTCTATTCTGCTCTGTGTCAGTGTGTATCAGGGGCTCTGAGGACAGGTGTCAATCCATATCTGCCAAGTGACCCTATTTAGGTTGAAACAGTCTCTATTCTGCTCTGTGTCAGTGTGTATCATGATCTCTGGAGGGCTAGTGGTGTCAACCAAGGGATTCGCCAAGTGACCCATGTAGGAGAAATGAAGCCCCTACCCTGCTCTGTCTCATGTGTATCATGATCTCTGGAGGACAGTGTCAATCCATATTCTGCCAAGTGACCCCCGTAGGGGAAACAGTCTCTTTCTGCTCTGTGTCAGTGTGTATCAGGGATCCCAGGGCCAGGTGTCAAATCCATATCTGCCAAGTGACCCTATGTAGGGGGAACAGTCTCTATTCTGCTCTGTGTCAGTGTGTATCATGGTCTCTGAGGATAGGTTTCAATCCATATCTGCCAAGTGACCCTATGTAGGGGGAACATTCCAAATTCTGCTCTGTGTCAGTGTGTATCA
>OW240920.1:53156367-53200780 GCA_933207985.1 Pelobates cultripes | reverse complement strand
CATATACCTTTCCCTAAAAACAACATTGTTTCTTTGCAGGATTTGGGTTTAAAAACATCCTTTTTGTCAATCTATCTTCCTTTGTTTTTGTTTTTTTATCCATCTTAGTCTTTCAGTTATACATAAGATAACTTATGGACTTCTTTTTCTTATGGGGAGTGTGATCTTTGACAACAGCCAGAGCTTAAAAGAAAACTCCAAGCACCATAACCACTACAGTGTGGCAATCCAGGTATTTTCTCTTTCACAGAGAGTGATCAGCTGACACTCAGCCAATGAGCAGGCCCTACATGGCAGGGTTTAGCTGAGGAGAGCTAACTGAAGCTCCATGCAGAAACGTCTTGCTCTCCATAGAGGCAGTGGCTGGGGCCAAACAGCTTGACTACTTATATTAGGGGGAACTTTTGGCACTGTAACCACTACAGCACACTCTAGTGGATATGGTGCTTGGAATGTTCCTTTAAGCTCCATTTCAGTTGCTAAGCTAATTTTCATTAGTCAAAAGGATCCAACATAAATGCAGACTTCAGACATCATGGACAGAGACAAACAAAATGGAGGTGCCTAGATATTGAAATCCAGCACAAGGACGAAAAGATCCAGTCCTTGAGACATACAGAATCAGAAACATTATGAAAACAACATTATCAGTGGGAAGTTCTCGTAGTCTGAGAGCACAGGAAGCCAAATATCTCTGGATATAGAGGACTGCTTCAAATCACTGAAAATCAAGAAACAAGAGAGTCATTAGTAGCAGGAACCAGTAAGTCAGCTCAATATTTTGGCAAGGACTAAATGAAAAGGGCTGTGTTATAAAGGGGAATGGAGTCAATTAAAGAAATTAGCCCAACTTTCAGCAAAGTAAATTGGTCTTTCCAGTCTGCCTGCAAAAGTGATAAACAGTACTACAGCCAAGCATGTGAAAACCACACAGAAGAGATACAAAGAAATGACAAAACCAAAAACCGAATTTACCTTACAGTTTGCTGCTACCGCTTGTCTCAGTTCCCCATTTTAACCTTTAAATTGTGAGCTTATGGGTTATATTGCTAAGTACTTTAATGGCAAAATATCTAATGGCTAGTTCATGGGATGGGCCCTCTTTTTCTTTTGTATTGCTCTGTGTATATTGTATATTATTTCCCAATTATTCAGCACTGTGGAATACGTTGTCACTTTACAAATGCTAATAAAAATAATAATAGTATTTCATAAGAAATTCTTGCAAAATAGAAGCATTATTATGTATACTGTTTACAGACTTAAATAGTTATGGTACCAGCTGTGGCTAAGGATTTTTTTTTTCTAATTTTTCTCTCTTTCTGCAGAAAATGATTTCTACCTGTCTGCTCTTGTCTTTAGGCATGACATAAAAATAGATTTCCGATGTCGATACAATCTCTGCTAGAGTGACAAGCACTGCATAATAGAGTGGACAGTGCTGTGCTGTCTTTGTAGGTAGTAGGATATTGAATACTGGAATCTATCGCAGCCATCTATAGGCTTAGATACATTAACAATGCAATAACAGTTAAAAGAGGGGGGAAAAAAACTTTATATATTCTGCAACCTCTGGCAGTGAAAGGGTTTAAGCATCAAAAAGTCAAAGGATTTCATTCTTGATCAATATATGAAGAGATTCTGTTATTTGGTTAGCATACCTTCCAACCATTAACATCTTCTTCCTTTGTCTCCCCCTCTGCACATTATGTTCCAATGTAATACTTTATATTTAAAAAAGATGTCTTTAACTGACAAGATTGAAGCCTTTATTTCTATGGACCTGGCACTTTGGAAGTATTTATATACCTCCCAATTGTCCATATTTAGGAAGGATAGTCACTATTTGGGCCCAAAACCACCTGTCCCTCTTTTCTAGCTCTATGTCCCTCTTTTGTAAGAGTTTAGTATTCTTGGTGTATCTGAATTTATACCAGAACTCCACAGCGATAACATTCACAGTAATTTGTCTTTAAACTGCAATAATTGTGTTTATAAATCAGTCTGTGTAAATAAGATGTTTTGTTATTGTTCTCAATTACATTTTAACTGCATGAATTGTTATTAAGTCACATAAAATTGATCAGAACAGCCACACACCCACTCACCCCCCTACATTAATGTGTCACTCTTTCCATTTGAAATTTTGGGAACTTTGGGTTAGTAATTTTTCTAAGTATACAGATTTAACAGAAATAACATACCATGCTGTAATTAAAAAACAACAGTATAAAATGCTTGGTTTTTTTTTCAGATTACTAGTGCTATAGAATTTTCACACAACTATTTAGATCTTGTACAATCTGTTTTGCATGTAACATTACATCCTACAAAGGGATCTATTCATTCAGTTCCAAACCATGGTTAATTTCAACTTTTATATACTGCAGTTGAACATGCTTTTGTTAAAATAGTAGATACCCTTGCCTTGCATCACTCTATCCCACTCCCTCTAGCATTTAAGCTCATTGAGCAGGGCCCTCAACCGCTGTGTTCCTGTGCGTCCAACTCGTCTGGTTACAACCTTGTATCTTGTATAACATAATGAAGATGATACACGTGTCCAGTTAAACTATATTAGATAATCGTACATGGTGTTCAAGTAGAGATTGTAGCTGTATTAGTCCAGTGATGTAGATGTAAAAAATAGATAAAATTTGTTTCGGGAGAACCGCTCATTCTACATTTAGATAATCTTACTGAGATCATATGGACAGTGGTACATTATATATAATTCCACCAAGATCTTACTTCATATACTCAGAAAACAGGATGCTTGCTATAGCTCCCTACTGATCATTTTCACTCCAGTCTAAAGCTTTTTTAAATTTTATTATTATTATTTTTTTTTTTATAGCTGTGCAGGATCACTACGCCGCAAGTAAATGCTATTTTGGTGAAACTTTGGTGTAATGGCAAAAAACAACAGTGATAAGCCCTAGTAAATCCACTCGATGAAGTATAAACAATAATTCCACAGTTTAGAAAGTAAGGAAGGGTACAATTTGCAGTTTTGTTGGCTATTTTCACATTACATTTATCTTTATTACTTTATTATCTTATTTTATAAATGTGCTGATTTGCAAAGAAATCACTTTTATAAATGTTCTAAGTTGAACCTGTCCAGCTGACAGTCGGGAGGGTCCTCTTTTTTATTTAATTTGAGTGCTTGCACAAGGCGGGGCTTTTTAGAGAATTGGATTCATTATTTCTATATGAGAAGCATTTTATAGGTGAAGCACAGCAGTTGCTGTACATGTGCCGTAGGACCTCAATGCTTCTCCATATGAAACATTGGATTAGTGAAGATCTCCCAGGGGCGGAGCAGTATTGTGGTGAGGATACCATCTTGCCCACTAACTTTTATTTTAGGGTACCCTGAAATATAACACATTGATTCAACACTCCAACATTATAAATACATGTATATTTTTGTTCCTTTCACGTTAGAAACCTATTTTTAAAACTATGGTTTAGCACTATTTGCTTTATTAATCTAGATAAAAAATTGAAATGGTCACTCCAGACCCCTAAACAGATTTAGTTTGCTTAAAAGCTTTATGTGTGAAGTGTGTGTCCTATTTTTTCATTTTGCAAAAAGTGCAGATTTCAATAGAAATCGATACATTTATAAATTTACTTGGCTACACCCCGTTTGCTTTCAAGCAGACAACAGGTAATTTAACTTCCTGGTTTGGTTAGCTCAATGCAGCTGACCTCAAGAGGCAGCTATTGCCCAAAGCACCTGACTTACAAATACTTCTCATTGAGATGTATCGGGAAGTCTGTGATTGGAGAGTTACAGAAAGTCTGGGTGGGGGTTAGAAGGGGAGGGCTTGCAAAGGCAACAGACGAGAGCAGTTGAGCAGTGGAGTGTCCCTTTAAATCCCCTATCACAATATTATTTCTATATAATCTATTGTTAACTATCCTGTTGCTTTCACAAATTACTTCTGTCTCCTGCTGAATAATCCTACTAATGACTAATCCTATCAATTGAATGTTGATGACAAATCAGGATGATTTTATCTAGCTGAGGTTGCTTTTCCAAAGATATAGGCTAAAACATCTCTAGATTACATCAAATCCTATCTCCCTTTAATGTCATCATTGTACCACTATCACAGAAAATAAATAAATAAATAAATAAAATTGTTCGGCTTTAGTCTTTTCTACTGCCTTACTGAAAAAAATATATATATTGTCTTAAGCTATTTTTATGGTTTTATGTTTAATATGAATATTTCATTCTAGATCATTAGTGTAAAGAATAATATTTATAACATATCACATTTGTAAAATGGTTTGTATTACCTCTATGCTTTAATGGTATTAATGGGATTTTCTCATTATGTTTTTTTCCAGGAATTTCAAATATTCCAGTTGTTTGTAAGTTACATTTAAGAAGTTGTTGATATAGTTGTTGATATGTAGGAACTTGGCTTTAAAGCTCAGTTACCAAATTGTAGGACATCATAGTAACATCCAAGAAACCTTGCATACAGTGATGTTATGTTGCCAAGAGATCCCATGGAATGCCATGAAATGTATCCAGGACATGTTTCCTGTAGGCTTAATATCAATTGTTGACATTTGGGACTTTTTAATTATCTCAACCAAATTGGGCATGTTGGCAAGTAGGACGTTTTAGATCTATATCTTCTTTATCTTATATCATTATCTAACATGCCTGATACTACCTTACCTGATACTAAAGCAATTGTTATAGTTAATATAGGATATTTCTTGGTATATGTCAAATTAAGCCAGTATATCATGTTTGGTGTTTATTCACTATATGCCTAGTGGAGAACAAAAAAATGGGTCGCAAGAGTATACTGAGAACGGGCAGCAGCTGAAGTAGCCTGCCCTTCGGTGGGTCCCCGCTCAGATCTCAAGCTGGTTTTTGCTCATCTTGTGCCATTACAGAAAGAACATATCTGAAGCACATCAGACTGGTCCCACCCATACGGGCAGTCCAGATCCGAAAAGCAAGTTCTCCCTGCACGAGAGATACAGCAACCCCAGACGATCGTTTCACTATATGCCTAGTTTCAGCTAATGATTTTGGTGCATTGCATGCTAAATACTTTAAGTGCAAATGGAGTGCTTTTTCTGCAGATGCAGCTTTGTGGGTTTCACTATGCTGAGATGCTCCTATTAATCTAACACCTGTAAATAAATGTACTTACCCTCAGATGTCTTCTCACAAAAGGCCAAACAAAAATCCATAATAACCAAAGCAACAATTCTGAATGAAAAAAAAAATACACCTGATTCACACACATAAAATAATACTTTAATTGAAGTTCCCACCTGATACAATCAGGTGAGGACACGGGTAGGACCTTTTTGGCAAATGGGCAGCAATAGCAGCTCAATCGCTAGTTTTTTATTACAGTGAACATTAGCACCACTCAAAACATGGCTAGTGGGGTTATTGGTGAGGCACAACCAACCTTCTACTAAGGTGGAGTCATAGCAACCCCCCTATTTGCCCACAGGACATTACTGCAGCCAACTGGCATATAGTTAACCTTGAATTATGAAGCAACCAAATCGACTAGACCATTGGCCATTTCAGGTGTGTAATGTGATTAGGGCATGTGGTGGCTAAATAGCAATTCTCCAGAAAACAAATTTTTTAAATAATATAACCTTTTGACCAATTATGCCCCATTCTTACTTGGATCCAGCAAGCTTATCCATATTAAAATACATTTTTTGTTTGTTTGATTTTTACATTTTTTTTTTTTGCATGAAACACATGACAAGCAAGATACGTAAACATGGATACAATCATTGAAACATAGAAACATAAAAACATAGAAAAATAGAATGTGACGGCAGATAAGAACCATTCGGCCCATCTAGTCTGCCCAATTTTCTAAATACTTTCATTAGTCCCTAGCCTTATCTTATAGTTAGGATAGCCTTATGCCTATCCCACAAGATTCACATTTAAAATATATAAGACAATGCGATAAGGCAATAGACTAAGCCCACTAAGACAAAAATCCAGAACACAGGAATAGTAGTGGACAGAATCTATTTGTAGAAATATTTTTATTTTTTAAACAAACTATAAGAAAAGAAAGAAGGCTTCAATATTTCAGATAAAGAAAATGAAAGGAAAGATGAGTATAAAATAGTATAATGAGGCCAAATTTTCTGTAATCCTATTCAAACATTCCATAGCAGAACAGATGTTGCTCCTGTATCATTGAAAAAAACAGTAAGATTAATCTGTTCTGTACATGATGGGGTCTGTGAGACTCAGTCATGTAATTAAGAAAGAGGCAATAAGTTCTTATATACTGAGAGAGATAATTGCCTCTCTTTTAAAAATAAATAGTAGTAAAACAATAAGATCCTTTGCTCCCACAAAAAAAAAAAAAAATGGTAAGAAAAGTGACCCCTGTCTGTTACTCCAAGTATGAAGGGCCAAAGGGTTCCCTGGAATCTTTTACAATTTTTTTTTTTTTTTTTTTTAACAAAACTTGTCACCACTCCAAAAAGTACAGCATTGGTCTCTAGTAAATCTACATAGTATTGTCTGATGTTGAAACATATGCAGACAAAATTGTCATATAAAAATAGTATAATATTTGGGTCATCACTTTTGTAATTTGTTCCTTATTAACATTTTTGTTTTTGTCCCCAGAGTAATCTAGCAAATTCTTGGCAGCTAATTTTTTATTTTATTTTTGCAAAATAAATTAGAAAAGAAGATCTTTGCCACATGTAATACTATGGGTTATAACATAATTTCAATAATTAAAACCTTTCTTGCCTTTGTTAATTTCCTGAGGCTCCACATTAAAACTTTCTTTTCAAGTTTCATTACAATCAGGTCCCAGCTCTTATTCCCATTGTTTTCTTTATTAAAACCAATGCCTAAAATCTTAATAATATCCTGTTGGATTGGGATCTCTAGTCTCCGCAGGCGTCTCTGTCCATTGTGCCAAGCACTTAAATGTTTCTTTGTTTTGTTTCAAATCTAATATCTGTACAAAAAAAGGCTCTATTTTAGAGACAATAAAGTTATACTATTAATACAGCAAACACAATCTGTGCATTGTGTATGCAAAGACAATTTTTTTATAGTTTTAGTTTTTTTCACTAAACTGTTACAACTTCCACAATTTTTAGTAACTTTTATCGACTTGTCGCTAACTGCTAAAATGGCTATTACCAACTTGAACAACTGACAGCACATTCCACGCTGTAAAATGTTACGTTTTGCAACTCGTAATTAACGGCTGCTGAAAGCTTTAAAGTCTCTCATAAAGTTTAATAGGCTCTGGTGAACACTATTTATTACCTGGTTTCCATGCTGAACGTTAAACATTACTGCTCGTCTCTATCCAACTAAATAGGATACCTGCGTTATCTTGGTGTAAAGATAGAAAGATAAGTTTATAAATGCAAATGCTAAATATATCTTAAAAATACATATGTAGTGCATAGTTAAGTGCAATTAAGCATTAAAGCTAGAAGCATTCATATAAATAAAATGTGTATGCACTGGGTGATGGTACAGGTAATGTTTACGTACCTTGCTCGAGTGTATTATCTACTGGATACACCTATCTACATGTAGGGTAGGGCTACGCTACATTACAGCAATAAAATGTATGTGTATATAGTTCCAAGAGTATTATATAAGGTACTTTGGAGCCAGAGGTTGATGATCTTAGCACTTCGCAGACGTCGGTATATACAGACACGGGCGATAAGAAGTGAAGAAGCTAATAGTGCATTAAATCTCATTGGGTAGGAGATTTATGTAAATATGTATGTATATATTGCATTCTCTTCACTATTGTACCGTTGTATTGTGGCACAGCCCTACCTTGTTTTTGTATTTAATTTTCTTGATTACCTCCAAGGGTGTGAGAGAACCCTTGTATAGGATTGCCGCCTTATCCTACTTATTTCCATTTGGTTTAATAGCGCTGACCCTCTAGTATCTCTCCATCTTTGTTTTGTTCCGAATTTCCCTTTGAAGTTAGCTGCTTCTGAACCTCTCTTTTCATTTTGTCTATATTTGAATACAGAAGTAATTACACGATTGGCATCAGCAATGTATTTTTCACAGAACCAATGAGTCCTGTCTATGTTAGACAGACAAATTTTGAGTTCTGAAATTAAATTAAAATGGTAAATTGCCACACTAAAGAAATACATAGATGAGAGCATAACCCCTGGAGGCCTGAGGTTATTAAAAACACCCAGACCAAGATGACAAGGAGTTCATGGATGGACAGTAAGCTTGAAATGTGCACTTTTGGCCAAATGGAAACTCTTATAGTAAAAAAAAAGCAAAAAACTATCCTTGTTAGACTCAGAAATTAATGACCTCATGGACAAATTACAGCCATTTACTGAAACTAAAGTATACCAACAGAGCTCCAACAGAACTCCATTCTCATCCAAAGTAAAGTTGAGAAAATCAAGACAGATTCCAAACATTTAAAAGGCAGTGGAGCGGGGCCTGATAGTAACTAATTTGACAGTACTCAGACTCATTGGATTATTCTAACTTTGATTGCCTTACTCTCCATATTTTGTGCTTTTTAGGCTATTTTAACCTTTTGCTTGCCCCAGTATTTAAGACCATTCCACCTTTAATATGTGTTGTTAACCTAATTTGATAATTAATGTATTTTTTTCATTGCAGTCGATAGTTATTTCCTTTGCCAGTTTTTTTGTGAACTATGGGGCAAAATGGTGCTACGAATATTAATAAAGATTAATAATTGGTTGTTGTTGGTAAACCCCTGAGCCAAGTTGCCCATATCTTCCCCAAAACATAATATATAACATAACTGTTAATGTTTCACCCCCCTTCCTTCCTGGGGCAGTGGGAAGTAGACCGATCCCAGATGTAACAGTCTTTAGAAATAAACAAACTCATGGGGTAATTAATTGTTTCTGACTATATGTGAACATTGTGAACTGGGTGAAAGTGGTTAATGGGGATGCTGAGATTTGTATTCCTAACCACAACTGTAGACTCAATGTCAAGGTTTTTGTCTCAGGGGCCTGTAGTTAGGAGGACCTGGTTGGCCGGGATGCATTAAGGAAAGGCATCTGGTTCCAGGCCCTGGATAATGTACAATACCAGTGGGGTGAGAGTCTCCCCAGTGAAGAGCAGCGGTTGCAGAAGCAAGTGGCCCTGCGGATGCCCTTCCTGGGTGACCAGCCCCTGGAGGAATGGGTGAAGGAACTAGAGCACCGGGTATGGCAGGAGCTATGGCTGGAGGCAGATAGCACTGCCATGGAGCCTATTCGTGTAATAAAAGACTTTGGCTCCATGGCAATTGAACTGTATGTGTGTGGTCTGAGCGCCATTCAGTAATAATGTGCGCTCAGACCTAAGCTATCTGGGGATATGTTGCATGTCTGTATTTTATGTAATAAATGTAACCTTGTGTATTTTATTGTATTTTACTGTATTTTGCTACCATGTGGCTAATGGAGTTTTGCCTCTGTCCTTGGAGATAATTGGATTACTTCTCAATTATCTCCAGGATAGAAGATTCTGTGGAACTGGTTTTGGGCAGAAAAGCCATGCTTTATTTGGTCACAAAGGACTTCGATCTATCTTTTGAACCAATGGACCAATTTGAATGATTTTGACATATGTTTGTTAGTGATGCACCGAACGGTTTGCTGGCGAATAGTTCCTGGCGAACATAGCGTGTTCGCGTTCGCCACGGTGGGCGAACATATGCGGTTGGATCCGCCCCCTATTCGTCATCATTGAGTAAACTTTGACCCTGTACCTCACAGTCAGCAGACACATTCCAGCCAATTAGCAGCACACCCTCCCTAGCAGACCCTCCCACCTACTGGACATCATCCATTTTAGATTCATTCTCAAGCTGCATGCTTAGTGAGAGGAGGGAAAGTGTAGCTGCTGTTGATTTGATAGGGAAATGGATAGCTAGGTTAGTGTATACAGTGTCCACTACAGTCCTGAAGGACTCATCTGTTCTCTGCTGTAAGGACAGCACCCCGAAAAGCCCTTTTAAGGGCTAGAACATCAGTCTGCTTTTTTTTTTCTGTAATGTAATTGCAGTTGCCTGTCTGCCAGCCTGTGTGTCAGGCTCACAGTGGATACTGTGCCCACTTGCCCAGTGCCACCACTCACTCACTGGTGTCACAATAGCTTGCATTTAAAAAAAATAAATAAAATTATTTCACTGTAATAGATTGAATAGCAGTTAGTTGTCTGCCAGCTTCTGTGTCAGGCTCACAGTGGATACTGTGCCCACTTGCGCAGTGCCACCACTCACTCACTGGTGTCACAATAGCTTGCATTTAAAAAAAATCAAGAAAAAATCACTATAATAGATTGAATAGCGGTTAGTTGTCTGCAAGCGTCTGTGCGTCAGGCTCGCAGCGTATATTGTGCCCACTTGCCCAGTGCCACCACTCACTCACTGGTGTCACAATAGCGTGCATTTAAAAACCCAAAAACTTTTTTCACTGTTATAGATTGAATAGCAGTTAGTTGTCTTCAAGCGGGTGTGTCAGGCCTACAGCGTGTACTCTGCCAGTTCACAGTGCCACTCATATCTGGTGTTATAATAGCTTGCATTTAAAAACCCCCAAACTTTTTTCACTGTTATAGATTGAATAGCAGTTAGTTGTCTTCAAGCGGGTGTGTCAGGCCTACAGCGTGTACTCTGCCAGTTCACAGTGTCACTCATATCTAGTGTCATAATAGCTTGCATTTAAAAACAAAAAACTTTTTTCACTGTTATAGATTGAATAGCAGTTGTCTCAAAGCGGGTGTGTCAGCCCTACAGCATGTACTCTGCCAACCTTTAACAGTTCAAAGTGCCGATCATATCTGGTGTCACAATAGCGTGCATTTAAAAACCCAAAAACCTTTTTCACTGTTATAGATTGAATAGCAGTTAGTTGTCTTCAAGCGGGTGTGTCAGGCCTACAACGTGTACTCTGCCAACCTTTGCCAGTTCAAAGTGCCGCTCATATCTGATGTCACAATAGCGTGCATTTAAAAACCCAAAAACTTTTTTCACTGTTATAGATTGAATAGCAGTTAGTTGTCTTCAAGCGGGTGTGTCAGGCCTACAGCGTGTACTCTGCCAGTTCACAGTGCCATTAATATCTGGTGTCATAATAGCTTGCATTTAAAAACAAAAAACTTTTTTCACTGTTATAGATTGAATAGCAGTTAGTTTTCTCAAAGCGGGTGTGTCAGCCCTACAGCGTGTACTCTGCCAGTTCACAGTGCCACTCATATCTGGTGTCACAATAGCTTGCATTTAAAAACAAAAAACTTTTTTCACTGTTATAGATTGAATAGCAGTTAGTTGTCTTCAAGCGGGTGTGTCAGGCCTACAACGTGTACTCTGCCAACCTTTGCCAGTTCAAAGTGCCACTCTTATCTGGTGTCACAATAGCTTGCATTTAAAAACCCAAAAACTTTTTTCACTGTTATAGATTGAATAGCAGTTAGTTGTCTCAAAGCGGGTGTGTCAGGCTCACAGTGGATACTGTGCCCAGTGCCACCACTCACTCACTGGTGTCACAATAGCTTGCATTTAAAACCCAAAAACTTTTTCACTGTTATAGATTGAATAGCAGTTAGTTGTCTCAAAGCTGGTGTGTCAGGCTCACAGTGGATACTGTGCCCAGTGCCACCACTCACTCACTGGTGTCACAATAGCTTGCATTTAAAAACAAAAAACTTTTTTCACTGTTATAGATTGAATAGCAGTTAGTTGTCTCAAAGCGGGTGTGTCAGGCCTACAACGTGTACTCTGCCAACATTTGCCAGTTCAAAGTGCCACTCTTATCTGGTGTCACAATAGCGTGCATTTAAAAACCCAAAAACTTTTTTCACTGTTATAGATTGAATAGCAGTTAGTTGTCTCCAAGCGTCTGTGTGTCAGGCCTACAACGTGTACTCTGCCAATTCACAGTGCCACTCATATCTGGTGTCACAATAGCTTGCATTTAAAAACAAAAAACTTTTTCACTGTTATAGATTGAATAGCAGTTAGTTGTCTCAAAGCGGGTGTGTCAGCCCTACAGCGTGTACTCTGCCAGTTCACAGTGACACTCTTATCTGGTGTCACAATAGCGTGCATTTAAAAACCCAAAAACTTTTTTCACTGTTATAGATTGAATAGCAGTTAGTTGTCTTCAAGTGGGTGTGTCAGGCCTACAGCGTGTACTCTGCCAGTTCACAGTGCCACTCATATCTGGTGTCATAATAGCTTGCATTTAAAAACCAAAAACTTTTTTCACTGTTATAGATTGAATAGCAGTTAGTTGTCTCAAAGCGGGTGTGTCAGCCCTACAGCGTGTACTCTGCCAGTTCACGGTGCCACTCATATCTGGTGTCACAATAGCTTGCATTTAAAAACAAAAAACTTTTTTCACTGTTATAGATTGAATAGCAGTTAGTTGTCTCAAAGCGGGTGTGCCAGCCCTACAGCGTGTACTCTGCCAGTTTACAGTGCCACTCATATCTGGTGTCACAATAGAGTGCATTTAAAAACAAAAAACTTTTTTCACTGTTATAGATTGAATAGCAGTTAGTTGTCTGCCAGCGGGTGTGTCAGGCTCACTGTGGATACTGTGCCCAGTGCCACCACTCACTCACTGGTACCCGGACGAAATTTCTTTTCACAAAAGGCAATCCCCAACCTGTACTCGATTGTACAAAAGGAAGTAATGGCATGTCTGGCACACAGTGTTGGGGCAAGGGTCCATCTGACTACTGATACCTGGTCTGCAAAGCATGGTCAGGGCAGGTATATCACCTACACTGCGCATTGGGTAAACCTGCTGACAGCTGCCAAGCATGGAATGCGTGGCTCTGCACAGGAGTTGGTGACACCGCCACGACTTGCAGGCAGGCCTGCTGCCACCTCCTCTACTCCTCCTACTCCATCCTCTTCCATAACCTCCTCGGCTGAGTCCTCTTCTGCTGCTGCGTCTTGCTCCACATCAACGCGCCCCCCCCAGCTCCCCAAGCACTATTCCACATCCCGGATACGGCAGTGTCACGCCGTCTTGGGTTTGACTTGCTTGAAAGCAGAGAGTCACACTGGACAAGCACTCCTGTCCACCCTGAACGCACAGGTGGAAAAGTGGCTGACTGCGCAGCAACTGGAGATCGGCAAAGTGGTTTGTGACAATGGAACAAATTTGTTGGTATTGAAGTTAAGTTGACACATGTGCCGCGTATGGTACATGTGTAATCTGGATCGCATAACGCTTTGTGCATAAGTACACAGGCTTACAGGACGTCCTGAAGCAGCTTAGAAGGTGTGCCTACTTGTATGCTCCTACATGGCCATGGCGCATTTTCGCTTTATATCCAGTGGTGAAACAACATGCCAGTGAGGCGCTTTGATTTGCGAAGCAGCCCTATTACATGTTGGAATTCAACACTCCTAATGTTCGACCACCTGCTCCAACAAGAAAAAGCCGTTAATGAATATTTGTATGACCGGGGTGCTAGGACAGCCTCTGGGGAGCTGGGAATTTTTTTGCCACGTTACTGGACGCTCATGCGCAATGCCTGTAGGCTCATGCGTCCTTTTGAGGAGGTGACAAATTTAGTCAGTCGCACCGAAGGCACCATCAGCGACATCATACCATTTTGTTTTCTTCCTGGAGCGTGCCCTGCGAAGAGTGCTGGATCAGGCCGTAGATGAGCGTGAAGAGGAAGAGTTGTGGTCACCATCACCTCCAGAAACAGCCTTATCAACATCGCTTGCTGGACCTGCGGCAACGCTGGAAGAGGATTGTGAGGAAGAGGAGTCAGAGGAGGAATGTGGCTTTGAGGAGGAGGAGGAAGACCAACCACAACAGGCATCCCAGGGTGCTGGTTGTCACCTACCTGGTACCCGTGGTGTTGTATGTGGCTGGGGGGAAGAACATACCTTCTTTGAGATCACTGAGGAGGAGGAACGGGAAATGAGTAGCTTGGCATCCAACCTTGTGCAAATGGGGTCTTTCATGCTGTCGTGCCTGTTGAGGGACCCTCGTATAAAAAGGCTGAAGGAGAACGACCTGTACTGGGTGTCCACGCTACTAGACCCCAGGTATAAGCAGAAAGTGGTGGAAATGTTACCGAATTACAACAAGTATGAAAGGATGCAGCATTTGCAAAATAAATTGAAAAGTATGCTTTACACAGCGTATAAGGGTGATGTCACAGCACAACGGGAATCTAACAGGGGGAGAGGTGGAAGTCATCCTCCTCCTCCATGACCACGCCGGCAAGGACAGGACGCTTTAGAGACGTGTTGTTGATGGAGGACATGCGGACCTTTTTAAGTCCTACGCATCGCCACAGCCCTTCAGGATCCACCCTCAGAGAGCGACTCGACCGACAGGTAGCAGACTACCTCGCCTTAACTGCAGATATCGACACTCTGAGGGGCGATGAACCCCTTGACTACTGGGTGTGCAGGCTTGACCTGTGGCCTGAGCTATCCCAATTTGTGATAGAACTTCTGGCCTGCCCCGCTTCAAGTGTCCTGTCAGAAAGGACCTTCAGTGCAGCAGGAGGTATTGTCACTGAGAAGAGAAGTCGCCTAGGTCAAAAAAGTCTAGATTACCTCACCTTTATTAAGATGAATGAGGATGGATCCCGAAGGGACTGACACTGGGCGATACATTAGATTAAAAAAGGCCTGATGAGATGAGCTGCCTTGGGCTAAAAATGGTCCACCCGCTGCTGTATTTTAGCTCTGAATGCCGGTTGACTTGCGTGACTTATGCTGTGGTGGCAATCTCAGGGTATTCCGCCATGACTTTAATCCAGAACACCGCAGAGCGTTGTCTCGAACATAGTTTTAGTACACCGCCATTTGCAAATCTCCAGCAGCTGTTCTTCTTCTGCATAGACATGCTAGATTCGCCTGACGGTTGGCAAATGGGTCATGGATCCATTCCCTACCAGTTCGGTGGGTCTTTGTGGTTGGGAAGTGAGCCAAAACTCTTTTAAAAGCAAAGACAGGTGATCGTGCACCAACCGTAATGAATGTTCGGGCTCAGTCTCGCCTAAAAATCCCCGCTAATGTCTGAAACATGTCCAAAATGCCTCTGTTCACGCGCCGTCCCCACAACTCCAGTTTGGCTTTAAATGCAGCTACTTTATCTGACAACTTGAAAACAGTTGTCATTTTCCCCTGAAGGCCCAGATTGAGTTCGGCCAATTGGGAAGCGGGAGGACCCAGGAGGAGGATCAGTGTAATAGGGAATTTTCATTCGCTATTGTCACACAATGGGCGGGCTCGGGAGGGCGCAATGCTCTGCGCCTCAGCCGCCACAGTGAAATTAAAGTTCCTCCGGCGGCCCGGTACCGTTTGATCCACGTACCGGTCCGCGGCCCGGGGGTTAGGCAACACTGTTTTAGGGCACTTTCTGCCTGGGAAACAAACATCAATTCTTCTGCAAGCGGCTGCAACAATACCTAATTTTTCAGGCATGTGTACATGCCTAATTTTTCGGGCCTCTGGTGCTGCACTGTGGTTTCAAAAACCAAACCAAAAAAAAGGCATGTAACAGGGATTAAACTGATAAGAATAATACTACTTAACACACCTTATAATAACGCAGAGAGAGGCAATGCAGAGAGAGGAGTCTGAAGAAGAGGAGTCAGAGGAGGAAGGTGGCTTTGAGGAGGTGGAAGACCAAACACAGCAGGCGTCCCAGGGGGCTTGTTGTCACCTTTCGGGGACCCTTGGTGTTGTACGTGGCTGGGAAACAAACATCAATTCTTCTGCAAGCGGCTGCAACAATACCTAATTTTTCAGGCATGTGTACATGCCTAATTTTTCGGGCCTCTGGTGCTGCACTGTGGTTTCAAAAACCAAACCAAAAAAAAGGCATGTAACAGGGATTAAACTGATAAGAATAATACTACTTAACACACCCATAATACCCCAGAGAGAGGCACGAGAGAGAGGAGCCTGGAAGAAGAGGAGTCGAGGAGGAAGGTGCTTTGAGGAGGTGGGTAGCACCAAACACAGCAGGCGTCCCAGGGGGCTCGGCTGTCACCTTCGGGACCCTTTGGTGTTGTAATGCGGGCTGGGTGGGAGGGAAGGAGACCTTCAATGACATCATCAGTGAGGACAAGGAACGGGACATGTATAGCTTGGCATCCAACCTTGTGCAAATGGGGAGTTTGCGGTTGCAAAATGATCCGGCAGTTGTTTTATACGCGTTAAACGGGAGTTTGGTCTGAAACACGGAAGCGGGCGTAACCCTTACACTACCTGATCGATACAACATCATACAGTAGGTCCCCCCCCTCATTATTTTTATGGCCCCCACCCACCGCTCACGGGTGGGGGCGGGCAGGAGGACAGTAGGTCCCCCAAATTGAGATTTATGGCCCCCACCCACCGTGCAGGGGTAGGGGCCGGGGGGGAGGACAGTAGGTCCCCCCTTATCCTTATTTACTGAATATTCCCCTGTATAACAATGTTTGGCATTTAGTGAATATTCCCTATTCTGCTCTGTGTCAGTGTGTATCAGGGATCCTTAGGATAGTGTCAATCCATATCTGCCAAGTGACCCTATGTAGGGGAAACAGTCCCTATTCTGCTCTGTGTCAGTGTGTATCAGGGGCTCTGAGGACAGGTGTCAATCCATATCTGCCAAGTTACCCTATGTAGGGAGAACAGTCCCTATTCTGTTCTGTGTCATTGTGTATCAGGGATCCCGAGGATAGTGAATCCATATCTGCCAAGTGATCTCATGTAGGGGAACAGTCCCTATTCTGCTCTGTGTCAGTGTTTATCAGGGATCCTTAGGATAGGTGTCAATCCATATCTGCCAAGTGAACCTATGTAGGGGGAACAGTCCCTATTCTGCTCTGTGTCAGTGTGTATCAGGATCCTGAGGATAGGTGTCAATCCATATCTGCCAAGTGACCCTATGTAGGGGGAACATTCCCTATTCTGCTCTGTGTCAGTGTGTATCAGGGATCCTGAGGATAGGTGTCAATCCATATCTGCCAAGTGACCCTATGTAGGGGGAACAGTCCCTATTCTGCTCTGTGTCAGTGTGTATCAGGGATCCTGAGGATAGGTGTCAATCCATACCTGCTAAGTGACCCTATGTAGGGGGAACAATCCCTATTCTGCTCTGTGTCATTGTGTATCAGGGATCCTTAGGATAGGTGTCAATCCATATCTGCCAAGTGACCCTATGTAGGGGGAACAGTCCCTATTCTGCTCTGTGTCAGTGTGTATCAGGAATCCTTAGGATAGGTGTCAATCCATATCTGCCAAGTGACCCCATGTAGGGGGAACAGTCCCTATTCTGCTCTGTGTCAGTGTTTATCAGGGATCCTGAGGATAGGTGTCAAACCATATCTGCCAAGTGACCCTATGTAGGGGTAACAGTCCCTATTCTGCTCTGTGTCAGTTTGTATCAGGGTCTCTGAGGACAGGTGTCAATCCATATGTCAAGGTGTCAATATGTCATATGTCAGGTGTCAATCCATATCCAATGTGATTTAGGAATGTTAGGTGATTTATGCCCTTTGTGGATTAAGACCAGACTCTGAATCAACTGTGTAATTTTCCATGGGAGTTTTGTCATGGATCCCCCTCCGGCATGCCACAGTCCAGGTGTTAGTCCCCTTGAAACAACATTTCCTTCACTATTGTGGCCAGAAAGAGTCCCTGTGTGTTTTAAAATTCGCCTGCCCATTGAAGTCTATGGCGGTTCGCCCGGTTCGCCAGTACGCGAACATTTGCGGAAGTTCGCGTTCGTCGTTCGCGAACCGAAAATTTCATGTTCGCGACATCACTAATGTTTGTATTTGGAGTATGCTGATTCTGAAAATGTGAATGTGATGCATACTTTTAAAGTTATGAATAATGTGGAAAAACTGTATTTCTCTGCCTGTGATAATTACATTACCCATTGTGTAAAGTAATTGTATCACAGGCAGAGGGTAGGATTTTGTGTGGGAGTGTCTGAGTGTATTGTATGTGTTTATTGGTTGTTTTCCAAAACCCTGTGGGTGGTACTTATGTGTAAGAATGTGTATATAAGAACAATAAACCCACAGCTCTGTCTGTTCCTGCTTGACCTTTAAAACGGAGCCTTGTGTCGTTCTTGGGGCGATTTATTGTATGTTGTTCCAGTTTGACTGCTAGGAGTGTAAACCTATTCGTATGGTTTTTCCTATTCTGCTGTTTACAGCATTCGTATGTTTGAGAGCATTCGTATGCTTCTCCGGTTCGGTGTATTGGTGTCTGCAGTAGCTGCCTGTATATCTGGAAGAGAATATCTCTTAAAGGGCTTTTAACTCTTTTTATGCCTGCGGGTGCTGTTACAATTACCTTTTGTAAAAAATAAATAAATATTAATATGCCCTAAGTATGGAATCCTAAATGTTGTCTTATTGTGTTGTTCCATTTTTCCTATAAAGGACACAGACTGTGAAATTGATTTGCTATTTTATTAACTTTTTTGGATTAGTTGTGGTTTCTTGGCATATCTTGAATGGGCTTTTTGTATTACACCTCTGCTGGGTATCTATTTTGGATATCTACTACATTATAAGAGGAGTCATATTGCAATGTTTGTTGAGTATGAATTCTATGTTTTGTAATAAATTGGTGTGTAAATGTCCATTGTCTATGAGTTTAAATAGTAAAGTGAAGAATATTTGAATGTCATTAACCTAACCTTTGGTGTTTTTAAAACAAGTCAAATGCTGTACAGATGGCAAGAGTAAAAACATTGCATGCCATCACTCTTGGAGATAATTTGAAAATATGAGGAAAAGCACCTTTTATATCTTACATGAAGGGGTCCCCATAAAATACTACTCATCAAATCTTGTTTCTCGTCTTCCATCACAAAGTGCCTTTTTATTAGCCACGGACTTATATGTACTGTCATAAAATAGGCTCGTTATGGTATCCTGTTCGACTCCATCCTAGTTCAATATGAGTATGACTATCAAAAAACTACAACTTGCCATATGTATTGATCGAAGGGTGGGGTGAATGTATCTGGAGTTCAGTTGACACAGGTTATCGTTTAAAAAAAAAAGGGGGGGGGGGATTGTGTTTGTGTGTAAAAAAAAAATAAAAAAAATAATTTTGAACGCTAATTTTGGCCAGTGTTTGTGACTAAGTGGCTACTAAAAAAGACTGGACATACCCCATTTATAATACCTAGGGTTTTCTACTTTTGTAAATGGTATGCCATCATGGGGGTAATTCTGTTTCCTGGGCTACCATACAGTCTCAAAGGCAACATAACCAATCTGGCAAATCTCAATATAAAACAACATAAATGCAAGTCTTGTATTTGACTCTGTGACCTTTAAAACGCCATAAAACTTGTAAATGGGGGGTACTGTTATACTCGGGAGACTTCGCTGAACAGAAATATTAGTGTTTTAAAACAGTAAAACGTAAAAATGAAATTCCAGCACACTCACTTTTCTACTAAACAGTTATTTTAGTGCTGAACAATTTTGTTAGTTTTATTAAAAACACCTAATCTAGGCAAAAAATAATGGGGGTTTAGTTACAGTATATGATCATACATTGCATAAGCCTGCCACAACGCCAATGTACCCCATCTTTGGAAGGTCCTACTCTGTCTGCTAAATGAGCTACTCACTTGGGGAAATCCTTCCATCTCGAGTTCTCTGCAGTACAATGCATAAATAGGGTCCTGAGATGAGGCACCTGTAACAGGGAGGGGTGCAAAACCCAAGGAGCTGGCTAGACTCCTATATAAATACATATAGGAGAAAACAAAGGTTTGGCTGCACTCACCTAAACATACTTAAATAGGGTGCTGATGGGGGCCCCCAGCAGCACCCTATTTAAGTATGTTTAGGTGAGTGCAGCCAAACCCTTGTTTTCTCCAAAACAGTAAAACGTATCACAACAATTATATCATTAGTGAAAGTGCCATTTGTGTGTGAAAAATGCAAACAATGGCCCACTCACTAATGATATCATTGTTGTGATACGTTTTAAACACTAATATCTGTGTTCAGCAAAGTCTCCCCAGTAAAACAGTAGCCCCCGTATACAGGTTTTCTGGTGTGTTGGAAAGTTACAGCGTTAAATATAGGGCTTATGAACCAAATTCTGTGGACTTTCTACTTGGGTTGTCAGGCAGGTCCCTCAAATCGTAATTAATAAAATGACTTAATTAAGTAAAATTATTATATAACTATATACGTATATGTATGTATATATGTGTATATATATATGTTGTTTTTAATAATCAAACCAAGAGGGCTGCACTCAGCTGAACATGCATACATTTTATGGTGCTGCTGGGGCCAAAATACACAAAATACAAAATCCAGCGCACTCGCTTAATCACTAAACAATGATTTCAAATCTTAGAGATTGTAATAGTTTTATTTAAAAACACCTCCCCTTGGCAAAAAATAATGGGAGATTAGTTAGATTATATGATCATATATTGCATAAGCCTGCCACAATGTCAATGTACCTTATTCTTGGTTTTGCACCCCTCCCTGTCACAGGTGCCTCATTCGAGGATCCTATTTAGCCTTGACCTGCAGAGAGTCCCAGTAAGGAAGTATTTCCCAAGTAAGTGGATTAATCTCAAAAGAGCAAGCATTAGGCTGCTAGGATAGGACCTGCCAAGAATGGGGTACATTGAGGTTGTGGCAGGCTTATGCAATGTATGATCATATAATGTAACTAAACCCCCATTATTTTTTGCCTAGGTGAGGTGTTTTTAAATAAAACTATTACAATCTCTAAGATTTGAAATCATTGTTTAGTGAATAAGTGAGTGCGCTGGATTTTGTATTTTGTATATAAATAATATAGATATATATTAATTACTAACTGTTTAACACTTTATTAAACATTTTTTCAGGCAGCATGGGGACTGCTTGTCATTCCAGGCAGGCTCCTGCAGGCACTGCTGTGGACGGCTATTCCGTCCATGTGAACGCAACTTCATTGCTATCACGTGGTCCAGGAGGGCTGGATTAGCTGCAGGGGGATTCCCTGGGATGCCAGGTAAGTCCCCCCATCGCGATCGCCGACGGGGGACCAACAGCGATCAGGTAAGTGGGAAGGATGGCGTGGACGTACTATGCTGCCCACTGGCGTTTAGGACCGGGTCCTCAAGGACGGCATAGTACGCCCACCTTCCTTAAAGGGATAATATATGAGTGTTTACAAAAGAGATCCTTTTGGGAATTAATTCAACATTATTGAATTATTTGGGATTAAATTAATTAGGATTGTTAAATCAATGTTTAAGTTTAGGAATAGAGTTTTATTGGGAGTTATACCCAGAAAGAACGTGTTTTATGAGCTCATCCTGTGCAATCAAGTGTTTTTGTAGAATGGACACTTCTCTCGTCTGTACAAATGCATTCCAAAGGGAGATTATGTAAAAAGTTGTAGTAGACAGATTGCATGAAATACAAGGACAGCTGGGAGAAGTCCATGATACACCATTTAAGCTTGGGCTTTGATTTGACTTTTGTCCTAGGTAATTAATTAACTAATTATGATAAATGTATAATTTCAGGGAATGTTCTTGTTGTATTGATGCATGTTTCTCTGATTGTAGAGACTGTTCTGGAGTGTAGTTCTGTAGCTGTTCTGGGGACACTATAGTTCACAGAAAAAGACTACAGCTAAATGTAGTTGTTCTAGTGAGTATAGTCAGTCCCTGCAGGAAAGTGTTTTCAGAGAAAATACAGTGTTTAGATTACAGCATAAGGACAGCTGGCCACTAGCCACTCCTCCGATGACTACAAGAGGGGCTTCTTAGGACAGTGCTGCATAGTATTCAGCATTGACATTTATTGTCTCCACCCTCTGCATGGAGACACTGAACGTTTCTCATAAAGATGCATTGTTTCAATGCATCTCTATGAGGAGATGCTGATTGGCCAGGGCTGTGTTGACTTGTGCTGGCTCTGCCCCTGATCTGCCTCCTTGACAATCTCAGCCAATCCAAAGCATCGTGATTGGGTGAGATCACTGCTTCTGATGATGAGTAGGGGCAGCCAGGGGAGATAGATAGTGTTTTTAATACTATAGGGTCAGGAATAAATGTTTGTGTTCCTGACACAATAGTGTTCTCTTAAAGTTTTAGCACAATAAGGTGTTGGCTGCTTACAGTTTGGACTCTATACCTTCTCTCCTTCCCCCTACCATTCTCTCCCCCTTATTGCTTGTTTGCTTAGTAACAACAGTAAAGTCCCAACTAAAAAGAACTAGGCTATTTGCATATCATAGTGATCCCCCCAAAAAGGGCAGAACAGATCTAAAATGCAGGCCGGCTCTCTCTGCATGAGAGATACAGCAATCCCAGATGATCATTTCAACCTTGTTAGGCATGGTCAATGAGGTATAGATGATAACCCTCTAGGGATCGTCTGGATTAACCTTTAGGCTTGGGGAGAGCAAAAAATAAGTACCGATAATGGACAGAAGCTCAAATAGCCTGCCCTGCGGTGGGTTCCCGCTCAGATCTCAAGCTGGTTTTAGCAAATTTTGTGCCATTACAAAAAGAACCAGGACATTTGCATATCAGACTGACCCCACCCAAATGGGCAGAACAGATCCAAAATACAGGCTGTCTATCTCTCTGCATAAGAGATACAGCAATCCCAGACGATCGTTTCAACCTTGTTAGGCATCGTCAGTAAGGTATAACCAATAAAATAATAGAAGTCTATGGCAATTAAGTGTTTTTTACGTGAAGCATTCCCCACCAGATTGACACTGAATTTGGTCCAGATTTTAGCTGGACTGAATGCCGCCAGATGGCTGACATCCAGAGCAAAGGCAGTAAATCCAGGCCCACATTTAAAAAAATAACGCAAACTATTTGCTCACTGGCAGTGCTAGCAATCAGTGTGCTCTAACTGTAAGACTTCTCTTAAGACTTGGCTGTGAGATCACTCTGGTGATGCCCAGGACCTCCAAACACAATAATAACTTGATTGTGATTAAGTCAATATGGTGCCATTAGTGGTCCTTTAAGATCTTGCTTTCAGTATAACAGACCACTTCTTTTTTTTCCCAACTCTTTCTTCAGGTACGCCCAAGGAATTCTGGTACCTCTTGAGGGGGCTTAATAATCAAATGACCTTCAAAGAGCATAAATCTGAACAATAGCATCAGCAATATTTAAAGCTCATTTGTAAACAGGCAAAATGTGCTTAATGGTTTAGTGGAAACATAATGTGCAGCAGTAATAACTAGATTTAATGCTTACATAATTTACATTATATTTCTGCAATTCCTTTTCCTGCAAAAACTAATAAACAATCCATTGTATTTTTCCAAGGTTTATTCATTACCTTGTGAAAGGATGGACTTTTCATTCCAGTGATCAAGCTTATGATTGAATGAATGCTTTACATAAAAAAAAAATTCTATTTTTTTTTTTTTTACGATGCCCCCTACTAGCATAATGATGAGTAATGTTTGTCAAATTCTATAGAATGTTATCTGCTAAGCGCACCTGTCTCTCATGTTGAGACTCGGCTTATCACAATGCAAAAGAATGGTGAAAAAGACACACATTTAGAGAGTGTAAAATGGTATTTCTAGTCTGGAAATACAGTTTAGCAATTTATAAGGAGGAAATAAAAGCATTTCTATTTAATTGCAAGAAACCATGTAATCCGGCAGCACAATATGGGATATGCTAAAATTTCTTTAACCCCTTAAGGACACATGACATGTGTGACATGTCATGGTTCCCTTTTATTCCAGAAGTTTGGTCCTTAAGGGGTTAAAGATGTGACTATTTGTTTTTCTCATCCAAGCTTTAAACATTATCTGTGATTAAAACTTTAACTCAAAAGAGGGTATAAGAGAACTGTGAACAATTATATATAGCATAAAGTTCAATAATTTCAAAACTAGTTTTGAGAGATTATAGTAGATATTTATATTCTTTAATTAGACATCTTCATAGATAATAAAATATGGAGAAGAAGACATCGTTGTCAGATGGAAAATAATATTTAGGATCCAGGTTTAATGATTTGTGAACTTGTGGACCTCATAGTCAAATATATATTATAATATATTATTAAACTGTATCTAAAATTATAAAAAAAATAGAGATTAAACTATGTACTTGGTGTAAAGTAGAAGGTTGGAGGGCAGTGACAGTCAAGGCAGAGTAAGGATGCTCAGGCACATACACAGGTACACAGTGCCAAAGATACAGACACACTCAGTCAGAAATGCACACACACACAAACACACTCTAAGGCACATACACAGGTACAATATGCTAGACTCACAGACACACTCAGACCTCCATACAGCGCTTAGACTCCTCAACACGCAAAACACTCTCAGACACAGAGCCCAGGACTCTAGGAGGAGGCCCCAACCTTGCACACAGCATTGGGCCATTGGCAACCTTAAACCTGCTCTGGTACCGCTGAGCAGTGGCTGTGAGGGGCAGATAAGTGGCTGCCTTGGTGAGGGGGGTCATAGCTGGCAGCATGAGATTTGCACGTCTTGCAGGTGCAGACCTCAGTAATGGCTTCTTTGGGATCTGGCGCTCTCTAGTGAGTCAGAGCTCAGTCGCCGGATGTTCTGACTCACTGAGCACTAAACTATGAGTGAGCGATTACTGAGGTCTGCATCCGCCAGTAGTGCAAACCTCATGCTCACTCGTTGGATCATCAGGGACTCGGGACCTGATGATGCCTGATAGACCATCAGGCATAGCTGACCCCTGCTGGATTATTAGAGAGTATGACACCTGCATAGGACCACCAGGGATCATAGCACCTTTTCATTGAAGATGGCAAAACAAGTGGGGGCTACACAGAGCACGACCACACACATTATATACAACCATCACACACATCACATACAGCTATCACACAGACATTACATACAGCTAACACATACATACCTTACATCACATACAGCCAGCACACACCACCCACATTACATACAGCTTGTATTTTTGAGCTGATTATATGGTAAGGTTCTCTAAAAGTTGGGCAGGTGATTGGACAGGGCTGTGAGGGGCACAGTTTCAGTGCTTGTGACCTGGGGATGGAAGAGGGGAATAAGAGACACAAAGGGTGGGAGAGTCTGGGTAAGAGATACAAAAGGTGGGAGTGTGTTGATAAGAAAGAACATTGGTGGTGGAAATAATAGAATTAAAGAGCAAGAGTGTGGAAGTGCATGGGGAAGAGTCCCCAAGAAGAGAAGGATTAAAATTTCACAGAGCCCTAAGCAAGTTACCACTTTGGGCACCTCTCCTTTCATTCTTCTCATAGGGGTAGTTAATTGGGCCAAGCAAATTCATGGTTCTGGTGCCCCTGTCTAACCCTTTGACAGGTGTGCATATTTGCATTGCTTTAGGAGCTGTTTAGTAAAACCTGTCATGACATTTTGAAATAAAATGTATAGGGGTTAAGTCTGAAAACCAACTGGCTGCATATGGGGAAATTTGAACTGCAAAATCCAGACAATGTTCAGATTATTTAACAATAAATGCCTGAATATGTTCTGGATTTTAGCCAGACAGAACACCACTAAATGGCTGAAATCCTGACTGAATTAATTCAATCTGGTCCTGGGCTTCAGATCTGGGTCCAGATTAAAATATATATATATGCTGGCTCACAAGTGCTGGTCAGCCACCACATAATAACCCTTGTATTGCCCAGGATTTTTCTTTTTTTAACTATTTGCTGTCTGGCTGCTAAAGCTAGCATGAAAGCAAGTGAATTCCTTCCGGATGCATTCATCCCCAAATTTTATTAAAATTGGTGCTTTGTAAACATCTGATTTTAATCCAGACATCGAATACATTTGGGAAATTGCTGTAAATTTGCTTGGGCCAACTGAATTCCGACAGCATTTGGCTTTATTTTTCACTGGATTTTGTCCATCCCAAAAAAAATCTGGTGTTAAGGGAATAACTCCCCTGATTATATTCCAGCATGTGTTCAGCATAATGTACAGATGAATTATTAGGCTCTGTAAAGTTCCATCATATCATTTTAATGTGATAGATACTAGACTTGGCGGAACCACTGGTGGAACCATTTTTTTAAATATAAAGTTTTTTTCTCAGGATAGACGAATTTTGGACACACAGTATGTTGGTTCAGCTCAGCAGAATTGTGGTTTAGAGAAACTGATTCAGAATAATTATTCAGATCAACCGAAAGGGAGTTAATATAGGCCAATCAGTGTAATGAAAAATATATACAAAATATACCTAATTTAAATTAGTTCACGGATCAAGTTTGAAAAAAGTAACTAGAAAGGAATCTACAAGTCTAGTAGGTAATCTTTCTGGTTTACGCAATAGCTGGATGGATTAATAATGCTTGCAGCAAACATAAGCAAAGCAAATCTAAATTATCTATACTGTTAATTAAGAAGAGAGAACCAGTGATCCTCGTAAAGTTCACACTGACACAGAAAATCGCAGTAATCAACTGGAACCATCATTTATCAAAGTATTCTGACTATGCTTTTACTGATTTTCAAAAGATAACTATTAATTACTTTGTACTAACCTTGAATATTGATATGCTCCAAAAACAAAATCAAGTCAAAGTATTGCATTTTGACAAGACAGCGAACAATATAAACATGATTTAATGGAAATAATAAGCAGATATCGCCTGCTCCCATTTAAAGCACATTTTTTTTGATAATGCATTTAAAAGTGTGCAAAAAGTAAACTAAACTAAAAGAAGAAATAACTACTCACCTTTAAAGTGTCAATAAATGCTCTGCTTGGAAAGGCACGTCCTATATCAAGCCCATAATGAATAGGTGGAAGCTCCACGAATCAGGAGTCTCTTATTCTGGTATGAAGATATTTACGGTCTATTGGGTATGTAGTTTGTCTCCAAGTTGCAGTTCAACTCATCATATACAATAGGTGCATAGCAGTCATACAATGGCAGCTTAACTTGTTCATAGCTTTATTTAATGATGTATGCAGACATCCGATGAGTTGTTAACTGTGCATTTTATATCATAGTTGTGTCTGTGACATGATGGACAAATCTCAGGTGTAAATTGAGGAAGTAAACATTTTTCTTTTGATGTCAATGAGCCTGGAGGGCAGGCTTACAAAGCCAAATGGATTTTAGCAAATAGCTTGAAAAGCTAAAGATACAAGCCTCTCAACATGTAGACTGGATGCCAAGCACTTTCTGCACCATATTAATTGTAGAGATACAGAGTTGTTTTGATGATAGAGTAGTGTTGTAATAGTAGTGAGGAAAAATAGCAAATCAATTGTATCTAATGTATAATTTATCATCAGAAGATATAAATATGTAGAAGAGAAAATATGTGTTATTCCAATTGCTCTATGGATGAACAAATATTTTCCAACACCCATTTGTCTTCAGCAGAGCTTTTAAAATTGATGATTCCTTTTGATTTAGAAATGTTTGTTTTATCTCACTTCCAAACATGGTAAATTATCAGTTGAATGCGATAATATATTGATGCAGTTCGAATTAGTTTAAAAAGCTATGAAAAGAAAAACGCAAAACTACTAAAAAATACAAGTGCAATTTATGGAACTGTACTACTAAAAGGCAAGACACAAAACCATTTTAGTTCTTTTTAGACAATGTATTTAAATCTTCAATTTAATATTTATCATTATCACATATACATTTAATTTCTTATTTCTTCAAGGTAATGTAATATAAACAGATTTGGGTATGTTATGCCATTATAATATATTTACACATTTTAGTATATTTTATATATTTTATATATTAATTAATACACGCTATTTACTTTTACAACTATATTTAAATTATAAGGGAGGCTATTTTTGTTATATATCCTATATATATGTATATTCTATTTTTCTATACATATAATAGATATTTCTATTGCAGTTTAATAGATTCAGATCCATTTAGTGCAAAGTTATTATTTGCTGTATCAATTATATTTTTCAATATGGTATAATGGAAGATTTAATCCAGAAAACTCATCATATATGCATGTACCCAATACTTCCCATATTCCATGATGTCTAAGTTCAGTAGATCGGTCACACTTCTTCAAGCTAGAACACAATCTGTGTTTTTAAAAAGTGGCCATAGGGGAGGCGTGGCTTGGCAGCTCACCAAAATGGCCACGTGAGTTGCTAGCTCCTCTCAGTGGAGACAGAAAACAGCAAAAAGCATAGCAAAATTTGCCTGAAAAACCCATATATTGGGTTAAAACAACACCTTGCAGATATGGCACAACATTCGATTAAAAAAAACAAGCAAAAGCTGCCAAACCTACAAGTCTTGGCCCTGTCCTCCCCGCGTGCACAAGATGGTGCCAACGGACCTCGCTCTACGACTTCATAGTCGGACCAGAGCGACAGCACAAGCATTTCTATACCTACAGCTACTCCAGCAACAGATTCCTCTGTGCACAAAATGTTGCAAGAACTGTAATCTTCCCTGCAGGCAGAATTCTCGAAATTCGTCAGAGACGTCCGATCTGATATCCAGGTGATCAGGGAATGGTCACCCCCTCTCCAAGGTTTTTAAAACTTTTTGAATCCCCATAAAACACAAGGCTTTTATGTCTCCATTATGTTTTTGATGAATATGTGCAGATACAGAATGGGTTAATACCCCATGCTGTACATTTCTCAGATATTCACTGACTCTAACTTTCAATAATCGAGTAGTGCGCCCTACATATTGTAAGCCGCATATGCACGTTAATAAGTAAATAATGTTATTAGAATTATAAGTAATGAATTCCTTAACATTATATTCTTTTTTAGTTATTTTAGACTGAAACTTTTCTGTTTTTCTAGTTAAAATTCTACTGGACTTACAAGCCTTGCAGCTACCACAGTTGTAGAAACCTTTTAAAACGTTTCCCTGTACATCTTTATTCTGCACTATTTTTTTAGGGATCACACTATGGGTTAAAATACTTTTAAAATTATTCACACCCCTGTATACTACCCATGGTTTATCTCCTATAAGTATGCAGGTTTTCATTTTGTCTTAAAATGTGCCAATGTTTTTTTTTAAATCTTATGAAAAGAGTAACTTTGAGAATTAAAATCACAAATGAAAGAGACTTGTTCTTCCCGTGTATTTTTATCCCTCCTTCTATATGTTAAAAAGTCTTCTTTAGGTTTTGTGCAAACTGCTTTAAATTGTTGTTCCACGTCATCTTTTTTGTACCCCTTTTGAAAAAATTGCTTTTTAAAAAAAATCAGATTGGTCTAAAAAAGTTTGTTCCTCCGTGCAATTTCTCCTTAGCCTCATGAATTGACCCTTGGGGACATTAAAAAGCCAGGGCTTGAAATGGCAACTGTCACAGTCAATATAACTATTGATGTTGACAGTTTTAAAATATGTGCTGGTCATAATTTTCTTATCATTTATAAAAATCCTAAGAGTTGGCATTAAGAAAAAGTTAAAAATTGTTAAGAGATGATTGGTCACCTTTCCAGATAAAAAAAATATCATCAATGTACCGCCTATAGAAGACCAAGTTCAAACTCCTGCCATGCTCGGCATAAATAAAAACCTCTTCCCAATATGCCATGAACAAATTGGCATAGCTGGGTGCGAACTTGGTCCCCATGGCGCTACCTCTCTTCTGAATATAAAAGTCTCCTTCAAACCCCCAAAAATTTATTGGATAAGATAATTTGAATACCCTTTATAATAAATTCAATCTGTTTGTCCTTAAATAAATTTGACATTCTCAAAACGTGCTCCACTGCTTCACAGCCTTTATGATGTTCAATGATCATGTACAAACTACTCACATTGCTGGTTACCAAAAAATATTCTTCCAGCCAAATTACCTCCTGTAAGGTCTGGAGAAGGTTGATGGAATCCTTAAGATAGGCACGAGTACCTAGGACCAAAGGCTGCAAGATGGTGTCTATATAGTGAGACAGGGGTGACAAAAGTAAGTCCACTCCCGCCACTATAGGTCTACCTGGGGGATGTACAGGGTCCTTATGAATTTTGGGGAGGGTATAAATAACCGGAATAATAGTATTACTGGTATTCATGAATTTATATTCATCTTGATTCAAAATCCCATCCTCCAAACCCTGATTTAGAAATGCATTAAGAATTTTTTTAATGTTAGGTTCTGGGTTAATTTTAAGTTTGCTATATGTAATATCTTCCTTCAGTTGGTTAAAAATTTCTTCCAAATAAGACTCTTTATTCATAATGACCACCTCCCCCCCACCCCCCTTTCTGCCAGTTTGATAACAATGTTCTCATCCCTCTTTAGATCCTCAAGGGCCTTTTTTTCTCCCCATGTGGGATTCTGTTGAAACTTAGAGAGTGGTTTGATTTTTTTGAGATCCATTATACAGGCTTTCTCAAAAGCCTTCATACTAGCCGTTTTTAAATAGTAGTGAAAAAAAGTGGAAGCTGGTTTTAAATCAGTATGGTTAAATTCATTCAACTCTTGTGTTATGAGTTCATGGTCACTTTTAGTGAGAAATAATTTTTTGAGACATAATTTCCTAATAAATCTATTAAGATCTACAACGGCGTCAAATGTATTGATGTTGCAACTCGGTGCAAACTTGAACCCTTTTGTCAACACTTTTATATGATTGTCATTTAAAGTTTTATCTGACAGATTAAAAATGTTTTATTGGTTCTGCCTTATTGCTAGGTTCTTCATTATTTCTATTTATACATCTCTTAACCTTCTTTTGTCCCTTTCCCTCTCTTGTGACTCTGCCCCAGGAGCTCTTCCAACTCCTGGTACCAGAGCTCTGGGCACGAGACCTTTTGCTCGACCGCATTCATCGCCTGCCATGGCCCTCTCACTTACCTCAGTCCATCCCAAGGAACATGATCACTAAATTCCACTACTAAACCACAAAAGATAGAATTGGGCAGGCATCGAGGGCCCTTCTATCTTTACCAGGCAAATTTGCAGAGATCAAACTCTTCACAAATTTATAAGCCTCTACCCTCCTCAAACGCAAGAATCTGGCCCCTATCACCAATGCCATGAGAGCGGCAAATGTGCACTACAAGTGGGGCTTTCCAGCACGCTTACTTGTCAGACATAACGGCATGACCTGCAACAATCTGGAAATGGAGGAAGGCTGCAGAACGCTCAAGGAATGGAAGATATTAGTGGAGCTGCTAGAGAGACCTGACCGCAAGTAACCACACACCCCAACGAGCTCACCTTGGGTTGGCACACAGTTTCCACAGCTAAGTGAAAATCACAGTGAGAAGCACACAAGCGCCTCTAGCGGCTGTCAATGAGACAGCCACTAGAGGATTTGGGGGAAAGCTTAACCCATTCATAAACATAGCAGTTTCTCTGAAACTGCTATGTTTATAAAAGAACGGGTTAACCCTAGAAGGACCAGGCAGCCAGACCACTTCATTAAGCTGAAGTGGTCTGGGTGCCTAGAGTGGTCCTTTAATTTGAGTCCTTTCAAGAGGCATGGAGACCATGGCGAAAATACCTCTCCAAGCCAAATAATTATGTATGCAGATATGGGGTAAAGCACCCACAGGCTTAGACGACCACAACCTGCCCACTTACCCAAATGCCCAGACCTTCTGCTCTCCACACACTCTAGGTACCCTGTCCTTTATATGTTAACACAAAGATGATTGTCAGCAACATAATCTCCATGTTTAATATTATGTTCATCCTACCCTTCCCTTTCTTCTTTCTGTATCCTACCCAACCACCTAAGTAGTTACAAAGGTGCCATACCAATTGATTGATGATAATTTGTTGCCTAGCAAAACATCCTTGTAATAGCCAGACATGTCGCTTATCTGGAAATATACGCAGTTCAGTGAAATCGTTGATCGTTATGATGTCGTATTTTATCTATGCTAACGTGTCCAGCTGTCGAGGTAATGCAATTGTATGAATATGTGTACACCTTCACACCGTGTTCTTCAAACACTGAAAATTAATTTAAAAAATGATTCAAAAAAGTGGTCAATAGAACCAGTCTATTGTTTGTTTATTTCTATTTTATTTATTTTAATAAATATATTTTTGGCCATACACCATTGGAGTCTAAATCCATAATTGGTTAGAGGTATCCAGATGGGCATTGTACCCTAACTTTTAGGGAAGCACCCTTGATGTGCCGTGATCCACACACCTCTTGTGAGTACAATTATAAAGCAGAGTTTTATTGAATTTAAGCTGTATTACACTATAGCATTTTTAGTTTACTGTTTTAGCTGTATCTCTATAGTGTTGGTTATACAACTGCTCCTGTTGGATAAGATAAAATCACTTACACTATTTCTGTTAAGTAACATATTGTATACTGGTTTATATCAGGAAATCCTATTTTTATTTCTTTAAGAACAAGATTCCGATACATTGGATAACTATAAATCAAAGTATGAGATATGACACACTGGGTAATTGAATCTTATAAGGACAAATTTCTTGTGGATTGAAGAGTCACTATGAGCCAGAAACTCTAATGAAGATTAAGTATATTTATGAAGTGAAACCATTAACAATGGATTAGATAGCAGAATCCAATTTCCAATTCCATCAGTGATGCTAATGCAAGCTGAAAATTCAGTGAAGCCTGGAGTATTGTTAATTGTATAAATAAAGTGTTTAATGGTACTTGTGCACCCACATGCATTCATAGGTAAATACACACAAATAATATCTAGATTACTTTATATGACAAGGGACATTTTAAAGCAAAATATATGATACAAAATTCTAAAAGCAAATCATATTATTGTTTAAAGCACTAATTATTTCTAAGCATGTCATCAAGTTGGTAGACTGAACCAGGACTCATATTATTGTTTAAAGCACTAATTATTGCTAAGCATGTCATCAAGTTGGTAGACTGAACCAGGGCTATTTTGGGACATTGAGGTCTATGCGATCTTGGTACATTATTTTATATGTGTGAAATATTCAGCAAAGAAAGAACATGAATCACTGCTCTTGATACAGAAGCCACTGGCTACACCTTGGCATTCAATTCTGGTCCACTCATTCATGTATTTATTTATTTCTGGTATTTATAAAGCGCCAAAAGATTCCGCAGCGCTGTACAATTAGTGGAGAACATACAATATACACAGACAATTACAAAAGATAGAGAGGGCCCTGCCCATAAGCTAATATCTAGTGGGTAGTGCTGATGAAATATACAGAGCTGCTGTATTGTTGGTTCTAGGAGTGTAAGGTGAGGTCTGAAGAACAGAGATGGAGATGGAACAGTTATATGAAAGTATTTACAGCTGGGAGGGGGAGAGGGTAGACTAGCCATGTGTTGTATACAATTAAAAGTTTAGCAACCTAATTCTAACACCCAAAATATTAATAACTGTGTACATGAAATATTAAAATGAAATAACAATAATAAAAACTGCATGCACGGAAAGTTACAGTTGCAAACTACAGGTATAATTGGAAACAATTCTATAGTAACACATGATAATATGGTAGCAATGCAAGAATAAATGAGGTGAATTATCTTCCAAGCTTCAGTCAGTACCTGGGAGTTATGGGAATTTATGAAGGATTTTAAATGCAGAGCTCCTGTATTGTTGGTTCTGGGAGTGTAAGGTGAGGCCTGGGAGTTATGGGAATTTGTGCAGGATGTTAAATGCAGAGCTCCTGTATTGTTGGTTCTGGGAGTATAAGGTGAGGCCTGGGAGTTATGGGAATTTGTGCAGGATGTTAAATGCAGAGCTCCTGTATTGTTGGTTTTGGGAGTGTAAGGTGAGGCCTGGGAGTTATGGGAATTTGTGCAGGATGTTAAATGCAGAGCTCCTGTATCGTTGGTTCTGGGAGTGTAAGGTGAGGCCTGGGAGTTATGGGAATTTGTGCAGGATGTTAAATGCAGAGCTCCTGTATCGTTGGTTCTGGGAGTGTAAGGTGAGGCCTGGGAGTTATGGGAATTTGTGCAGGATGTTAAATGCAGAGCTCCTGTATTGTTGGTTCTGGGAGTGTAAGGTGAGGCCTGGGAGTTATGGGAATTCGTGCAGGATTTTAAATGCAGATCTCTATTATTCTTGATTCTGGGAGTGTAAGGTGAGGCATGGGAATTATGTGAATTCGTTCAGGATGTTAAATGCAGAGCTCCTGTATTCTTGGTTCTGGGAGTAATGCAGGTCTCCAAGTATCGGTGTCTATGGTCAACATATCATTAAAGAAGCTTCAAATGCCAGTCTCAGAGATATCGCCTCTATTGTAGATACCTATGATTATGTGCATATAACTATATTAAATGCGCTAGGTGTGATGACTGGACAGTCTACCTTTTGTGACACCCCTACACTTTTTTCAATTTGTAATAATGCTTATGAATGAAATATGTAGCTTCTTATATTATTATGGAGGAGATTTCTCTGAAACTGGCATTTGAAGTGCATGAGTGCAATATTTTATTGGATTTGTTGTTATTTTAATAATTGTATTTTATTATGATCTATGTTTTTATTATGATTCATGTGTATGTTCTATAATGTACTGAACATGTAAAATTGACAAAATATTATGAAAGTAATCAAGAAAAAAACATTAAAATATGAGCAAAAGAGAATAATGTAATTAAACCTCCTAAATGTTCCTTACAAAAACACCCCAAAACAAACGTGAAAAATAACCAAAAGAAGGGATCCAATAAGTCTTACCTTAACTGGTTAAAACATTTATGAACAGTTTAACTCTAAAGTACTGCTTTCTGGTCCCTCTGCCTCCTTCTTCTGAGGGCCCTGACTTTAATACCTTTCATCAGCTGCCATTGTCATCCTATCACTGGTATTCGATTGAGAAAAATGCATAACAGAAAAATTGAGGCTTTTGTACAAAAAAAATAAAACGTACAGTTGATAATAGAAAAACAAAATTAGGATAAGTCTTAGCCCAGATGGGTTCTTTGACTTATTATTAAACATATCTTTCTCAACTAGGCATGCTAAAGATTTTTATTGCCATTAGCAACCAAACTCCTTTTCCTATACACATATATCTCTAATTATGTATCCAAAATTTGGAAATGCCCAGGTATTCCCATCAAACATATATTATAATGCCAATGTACTTTACACATCTCCAGCAAGTGGGAGATAGCTGAGAAGAGGTATTGTGAAGTTTTTCAGTTATTAAGTACTATACTGATTTTTTGTGTGCTTAAATACAATTGTAAAACTTTGCAGTTTTTGCACTTTGTTTTCGTACTGAAACTATTGTTTGAATTACATTTGTCTGAACCAAAATGCCACAAAGACAAATCCTGAATCAATCAAAACAATTTCTTCTCCATGCAAAAGTCTAGTCATAATCATTACATCATTAAACCCTACAATTGCAAAACTACCAAGGTAAGATTATGTCCAAATTCCTATTACTCATGTTACTTGCCCTTGCAAATGATGTAGAGTCTAACCCTGGTCCCCCAAAAGATTCCATTCCTAGCCTTCCAGCTAAAAAAAGGCCTCTCCTTGGTGACCTGTAATATCTGCAGCTTACTACCAAAAATGGATGCACTGCAAGCATGGTGTTCACATTACAAAGCCCAAAATCATTGTGTTCTCTGAATCATGGCTATCCGCAAAAATACCTGACTCTGCAATTGCAATACATGGGTATTCATGCCATAGAAATGACAGGGCAAAAAGAGAAAGCGGCATTTTAATTTATGTGGAAAATTCCATAAAGTTCACCCCCTTACAAAACTTTAGCTCTCCTGGCACATTTGATTTCCTTTCTGGCACAATTGAGATCCTGTGCAGTAAATCAATCATTGGTGCAGGAATCTACCGCTTACCTAGCTCCCCAGTACATTCCCTTTCTGACATAGCTCATCTCTTTAGTGAAACCATAACTCAAAACCCAAAAAGTGAACTGTTGGTCTTTGGAGATTTTAATATTGATTGGCTGAATCCTAAAAATAATAGTTTAATAGTTAAAAAAAAAAAAAAAAAAGTTGGAAGTCAGTAGAACTCTTGTGGGGTGGGGGGATAGTTTTTTTTTCGTTTTTGTCTTTTTATGTATGTTTTTTATGTGGATGAATGCATTTTAATATTTTTGTGTAAAATGTATTTATGGTGGATAATTTAATAAAAAAAAGAATTGGAAAAAAATAAAAAATTGTTGCTCGCTGTTTAAGTCTTTGTAGCAAATGCAATTAATCTCCTCCCCAACTCACATAAACATTAAAAGCCATAACCATACCATGCTCGATTGGATTCTCTCCACTTCTCCTGATAGAATCCAGGAGGCAGGTGTTCTCCCTAACAGTTTCAGTGACCACTGCTTCGTGCCCAAAATAAAGGTTACTGAATCCTCTTCCAAGGTTAAAATCACCAGGTCGTTCAAAAAATTTAATCTTGAATCCTTTCTAAATTACATCAAGAACCTCCCATGGCACAGATTACACCTTATCCCAGATCTAGACTGTGCAGTTGAATTATTTCAGTCTGAACTCCTGTGAGTTTGGAATTTGCATGCCCCGCTGCGCAAGGTGAGGGTAAAAGGAGCACATATAAATTGGATCACAGCTGACCTCATTCAAATGTACCAGTTTCGGGATTCATTGTGGTCAAAGTTCAAGCATACTGGCTGTATAAACGATCACTGTGCATATAGACAATGGCGAAATATATGCACAAAACAAACAAAATTGACCAAGGCCCAATATTTCTGTGAAAATCTGAACAATAACATATCAAACCCTAGAAACCTTTGGAAAGACATAAATAAATTACAAACTCCCCCAATCCACTCCCAACCCTCCACTGTCAAAGTGGATAACCCAACCCTGCAACTTCCCTTAGATGTAGCAAATGCCTTTAACAATTATTGTGTTGGATGCTCCACCAGCCTGATTGCCAAGTTAATAAATGACACACATCCTGAAACTACAAATGTGGATCAGGCCCCACTAAATTTGCAAAGACCCAATATAGACAAGTTCAATTTTAGACCTGTGCCTAGTGCTGTCATTAGGAAACACCTCAATAATCTAAAAATTACAAAAAAAACAGTCTGGACCTGAGCAACCCCCCAACAATGCTGTTAAAGATCAGTGCGCCGACAATTGCTAAACCTGTCACAACCCTAATTAACGAATCCTTGGTGTCTGGATACATACCCAAACTTTGGAAGACTGCGAGAGTAGTGCCTATCCATAAAAGTGGTGACACTATTTTGGTTTCTAAATATCACCCAATATCATTGCTCCCAGTATTGTTAAAAATCTTAGAAAAATGTGTCCATACGCAACTATGTGAGTATTACCAACAATCTAACTATCTGACCCCTGATGAATCAGGTTTTTGCCCGAATCACTCCACCTGCCCTCTTAAAAGTTTCCAATGACATCCAAACTGGCATGGAACAAAGATACCTAACTGGAGCTATTTTCCTTAATTTTGCAAAGGCCTTTGACACAGTAGACCACGACATTCTACTGCACAAACTAAAAAATTAAGGTATTGGTGATTGTCAGCTTACCTGGTTTTGATCATATGTATCGGATCATTCACAATATGTGTCCATTTCTGACAGCAACTCCCTCCCTCTCCAAGTCACATGTAGTGTACCCCAAGGTTCCATTCTTGGTCCCCTACTATTCACATTATTTATAAATGATCTGTCTAATGTCTGCAAATCTACAGAGCACCTCAATTATGGAATGACCTCCAACACACTTTCAAATCTTCCCCAGGCCTAAAATCCTTTAAGAGAACCCTCTCTACATATCTCAAAACAGAATGCACCTGTCATGGTTGATTATATATTTTCTTCCTGTTCTATTTTAAATTTTGTATACAGTTGGACCTCGGTTTACGAATTTAATGCGTTCTCCGGAATGTTTCTTATTGCGAAACATTTGTAAACCGAAATGCGGTTTCCCATAGGAATGCATTGAAAACCAATTAATCCGTTCTGGTAGGAAAAGAGTCAAAATGAGCTGGCATGGAAACCAACCCACAATGCAGAACACACAATAAAGGGCATAAAAACGACAAAGCTCTGCTCCCTACCTTTCCACAGCTTGAGAAATGCACCAAAAAGTCCCAAAACAACTGAAAACAATTTCCAGATTGGCTCCAAAACTTGATGCAAAAGCCGTTCCAACACCTCCACACTCAATGCCACGTGCTACCCACAGGCTCCAGCATGCAGGGGGCGGTGCTATAAACCTCCCAGGTGCAATGCATCCTGGGGAAACTTGCTTTGTATTGCAAACATTTTTTGTAAACCGAGGCATTATTTTCAATAGATTTTCATTTGTAAACCATAAATTATTTTAACCGAGGTGTTTGTAAACCGAGGTCCCATTGTATATTGTGTATTAATATTGTTTTTGTACCCTATTGTATCAATGCAATGTTTTGTGGACCCAGGACATACTTGAAAATGAGAGCAATCTCAATGTATCCTTCCTGGTAAAATATTTGATAAATTAATACATTTGGAAAACAAACCGTTCCAGGATTTATTGTATATAAACCCAACTTACCCACTTAAAGGCTTTTTCTCTATCTGAAGCCAATAGGAGTCACTCCACACTGAATTTTTGAATATTATTTGGTCCATGTAAATAATTATAAAGCCCACTTGATTGTCATGTGTGAGTCCCTGTAGAATGTTAGAGAGCCTACTTGCAATACATTTGTCATATCATTTTGTGTCATTATTAAGTAAAGAAATTAGTCTAAAATAGTGACAAACATTCAGTAGCTTTCCAGGCTTTGCTAGAATGATGATATTTTGTAAAGGAAATGACATTAAATATTTGAGAACTATGAAAACAAGTAGCAAGTACCTGGTCCATTGAGGGGATAAGTGGGGAAGTTCCAGATCTTGAAAAAATTGTTCAGTTTGGGCCAATGTAAGTTGTGGGGTTGAAATGTTTACATTTAAAGTTTACGATTCCTAATACAAATTACCGTAGACATTTGTGATGTTCAGTGGGTTAACAGCTAAAATACAAACTGTTTCAAAAGAGTTTCTCTCTTTTTGAACTGAGATAGAACACTGATTTTGTTGCCTGGAGAAAAATTCCTGTAATTAAACATTAGTAAAATAAATGGTTTGTGATCTACCAAGAAAAGTTAATAAAAAGTTTAATAAAGTAAATAAAAGTACTTGGATTATATATATATATATATAAAGGGACTTGTGTCCTTGCACTCAGGCTAAATGATACATTTTGAGGGCCGGGTGCTTTAAAGCCAAAGCCAAATGTCATACAAATACATGAAATAGCTTGCACTCACGGACTTGAGTCCGTGAGTGCAAGCTATTTCATGTATTTGCATATATATATATATATATATATATATATATAAGATCTAAGTACTTTTATATACACATACACATAATTATTAAAAGTGTATTTTAATATTAATATATATATAATTGTATATATTAATATTAAAACACACTTAGAATTATGTTAATTATATATATATGTGAAATAAAAATATTCAATAAATAAATTGAAAAATAAATACATTATAAAACAACTTTAAAAAAAATGATATACCAGTTTTAATTTGTTCTAACTGTATTTTGATATTAATACAATCTGAGGGACCTGCCCGACAACCCAGGCAGAAAGTTCAGAGAATTTGGCACACAACCCCTTTATTTAACCCTGTAACTTTCTAGGACACCATAAAACCTGCACATGTGGGGTACTGTTTTACTCAGGAGACTTTGCTGAACCCAAATATTAGCATTTAAAAACAGTAAAACATATCACAAAGATGATATCGTCAATAAAAATTCAGTTTTTTTCATTTTTCACGCACAAACAGTACTTTCACTAACGATATAATTGTTGTGATACATTTTACTAGGTTGAAACAGTAACATTTGTGTTCAGTAAAGTCTCTCGAGTATAACAGTACCCCCCATGTACAGGTTTTATGGTGTTTTCACAAGTCACGGAGTCAAATATAAGGCTTGAATTTCCTTTTTTTCACATTGAAATTTGCCCGATTGGTTATATTGCCTTTGACACCGTATGGTAGCCCAGGAATGAGAATTACCCCCATAATGGCATAACATTTGCAAAAGTAGACAACCCAAGGTATTGAAAATGTATGTCCAGTCTTTTTTAGTTGCCACTTAGTCACAAACACTGGTCAAAATTAGCGTTCAATCTAGTTTTTTGTATTTTTTACACACAAACAAATATGAATGCTAACTTTGGCCAGTGTTTGTGACTAAGTGGCCACTAGAAAAGGCTGGATATACCCCATTTGTAATACCTTAGGTTGTCAACTTTTGCAAATGGTATGCCATCAAGGGGGTCATTTTCATTCCTGGGATGCCATTTGGTCTTAAAGCCAACATGACCAGTCTGGTAAATTTCAATGTGTATAAACCTAAAAATGTAATGTGCTATATTTGACCCTGTAACTTTCCGAAACACCATAAAACCTGTACATTGGGGGTACTGTTTTACCTCTTAGACATCTCTGAATACAAATACGTGTACTTTATTGCAGTAACAGCTAACCGTATTGTGACATTTACAGTTAAAATGCCATGCAAAACAAAAAAATAACAACATTTCTTAATTTCTCTTTTTTTAATATATTTTATTTATTTCATTATACAAATGTTTGATGTGATATGAAAGCCCTGTTTCCTCTGAACAAAGTGATATATGATAAGTGTGGGTGCATGTAATATGAAAGAGGGGATTTACGCCCGAACTGTCATAGAGCACAAATTTAAGGTTTTGTTTTGATTTTGTTTTGATCACAACTTGTACAATTGGCTCATTCCTTAAGGGGTTAAGTTACCACATACCCATACCTTTTAATTCTGCATTGTTCCTTTTATGTTAGGATAATGGGCGCTTGGTCTAACTGTGCTTTTAAACTAATCTGAGATGAAAGAGTATCACGGCTGCTAGTGTGGTCCAACACACAGAAGCTATGTAAACATATACATACAAAAGGAAATGAAATAAAAGGACAGAGCATAAACCGGACCTTAGAATGGCTGGACTAATACACTAGAGATAGAGAATGGTCAAAGGGAAAGCCGAGGTCAAGGAAGCCACAAATACTCAGATACAGATTAAACAAGCCAAGTCAGGGGAACCAGAATTCGGAATAACCAGGGAAAAGCCAAGATCAGGATACCATGAAGTAATATTCACAAAGATAAACGCACTCTAGGGAACCAGGAACAGGAAACCACGACAGGGCAAGGTACTGGGGTGAATTAGGGATTTTAATATACCTCTCTAGGCTCTGATTGTGAGGGTCAATGAACTGGTAGGCAGAGATTTATGCTCACCCTTGCAATTAAACACAGGCCAAGGTGGTCAGGTAAGAACTCACCTGGCCTGTGAGTCTGTGCATGGGGGCTGTGCAGAATATTGCTCCAAGTCGCGGTACAGTTAAGGACACAAGCAGAAGAATCGTCAAGGGTAAGCCAAAGTCAGAGGATGCCAGAAGTCAGGATACACGGTAAGAAAGCCAAGGTCAGGAGCCAATTGGAGAACACTGGAATCACAAATACTAACACAGGAACCAGAGTCAATGAATAGTGATGTACCGAACGGTTCGCCGGCGAACGGTTCCTGGCGAACATAGCATGCGCGGTTCGACCCGCCCCCTATTCGTCATCATTGAGTAAACTTTGACCCTGTACCTCACAGTCAGCAGACACATTCCAGCCAATTAGCAGCACAGCCTCCCTAGCAGACCCTCCCACCTACTGGACAGCATCCATTTTAGATTCATTCTCAAGCTGCATGCTTAGTAAGAGGAGGGAAAGTGTAGCTGCTGTTCATAAGATAGGGAAAAGCATAGCTAGGTTAGGGATAAGGGTATGCTTTTTTTTTATTTTTTTTTTCTATGTAATGTAAATGCACTTAGTTGTCTGCCACTGCTGCCAGCTTCTGTGTCAGGCTCACGGTGCCCATTTCCCCAGTCAGTGCCACCAATTACATCTGGTGTCACAATAGCTTGGATTTAAAAACAAAAAACTTTTTTCACTGTTATAGATTGAATAGCAGTCAGTTGTCTGCCACTGCTGCCAGCTTCTGTGTCAGGCTCACAGTGCATACTGTGCCCATTTCCCCAGTCAGTGCCACCAATTACATCTGGTGTCACAATAGCTTGGATTTAGAAACAAAAAACTTTTTTTACTGTTATAGATTGAATAGCAGTCAGTGTCCTTAAAGCGGGTGTGTTACGCTAACAGTGGATACGCTGACAAGTGCCACTAATTAGATCTGGTGTCACAATAGTTTGGATTTAAAAAAAAAAATAATCTTTTTTCACTGTTATAGATTGAATAGCGGTCAGTGTCCTTAAAGCGGGTGTGTTACGCTAACAGTGGATACGCTGACAAGTGCCACTAATTAGATCCTGTGTCACAATGGCTTGGATTTAAAAAAAATAATAATCTTTTTTCACTGTTATAGATTGAATAGCAGTCAGTGTCCTTAAAGCGGGTGTGTTACGCTAACAGTGGATACGGTGACCAGTGCCACCACTTATATCTGGTGACACAAAGCTTGGATTTTAAAACAAAAACTTTTTTCACTGTTATAGATTGAATAGCAGTCAGTGTCCTTAAAGCGGGTGTGTTACGCTAACAGTGGATACGCTGACAAGTGCCACTAATTAGATCTGGTGTCACAATAGTTTGGATTTAAAAAAAAAATAATTTTTTTTCACTGGTATAGATTGAATAGCAGTCAGTGTCCTTAAAGCGGGTGTGTTACGCTAACAGTGGATACGCTGACAAGTGCCACTAATTAGATCCTGGGTCGCAATAGCGTGGATTTAAAAACAAAAACTTTTTTTACTGTTTATAGATTGAATAGCGGTCAGTGTCCTTAAAGCAGGTGTGTTCGCTAACAGTGGATGCGGCTGACAAGTGCCACTAATTAGATCCGGTGTCACAATAAGCTTGGATTTAAAAACAAAAACTTTTGCATAGATTGAATAGCAGTTAGTTATCTTCAATCGGGTGTCAGGCCTACAGCCTGTGCTCTGCACAACTGTGCCAGTGCACATTGCCACTCATATCTAGTCTCACAGTAGCTTGCACGCATAGTACCACTAATCCCAACAAAAATGACAGGCAGAGGCAGGCCACCCCGCAGGGGCCATCGTGGTCGTGGTGCTGTGATTCCCTTTAGCCCTAGAATAATGCCCAGTTTTCAGAGGCCACGTACCCTGAACTTGAAAAGTTCTGAGGACATAGTTGACTGGCTAACACAGGACACCCAATCTTCTACAGCCTCGGCTCAGAACCTTGACGCACCATCCTCCTCCAGCTTAGCTTCAGGCACCTCTCAAAGATACCACTCACCGCTGGCACCGCAAAACTAGCACCACAGCCGCTTCAGTTGGTATGTCAGAGGAGTTATTCACACATCCGTTTGAAGAAATGAGTGATGCCCAACCATTATTGCCAGAGGATGTAGATAACAGGGGTATGTCTCAGGCAGGCAGCATTACACACATGGGCGTACGGTGTGATGATGATGATGATGTTGTACCCGCTGCTGCTTCCTTTGCTGAGTTGTCAGATACAAGTGAGGCGGTTGATGATGACGATGCGTCCATGGATGTCACGTGGGTGCCCGCTCGTCAAGAAGAAGAACAGGGTGAAAGTTCAGATGGGGAGACAGGGCGAGAGGTTGAAGCAGGGGAGGTAGATACTTAGCAAGAGGCTAGTGGCGCGATGGGGCAGCATGCATCGACACCCGGGGTCAGCCCGACAGCACGCCAATCAACGCATGCTGTGTCCACCACCAGAATGCCGTCATTGCAGAGCTCAGCGGTGTGGAATTTTTTTTGTGTGTCTGCCTCTGACAACAGCGATGCCATTTGCAACCTGTGCCAAAAGAAACTGAGTCGTGGGAAGTCCAACACCCACCTAGGTACAACTGCTCTGCGTAGGCACATGATCTCACATCACAGACGCCTATGGGATCAACACATGAGTACAAGCAGCTTGCCTACTCTAAGCCGCCAGCCTCCTCCTGGTCCAGCATCTTCAGCCACGTCAACCACTGCTGTCCTCCTTGTCCCCTCTCAACCATCCGCCACTCCGCCTTGAGCAGTTCACGCTCATCTTCCCACAGTCATGTGTCTGTCAAGGACATGTTTGAGCGTAAGAAGACAATGTCAGAAAGTCACCCCCTTGCCCAGCGTCTGACGGCTGGCTTGTCCGAACTATTAGCCCGCCAGCTTTTACCATACAAGCTGGTGGAGTCTGAGGCGTTCAAAAAATTTGTAGCTATTGGGACACGGCAGTGGAAGGTACCCGGCCGAAATTACTTTTCGCAAAAGGCAATCCCCAACCTGTACTCAATTGTGCAAAAGGAAGTAATAGCATCTCTGGCACACAGTGTTGGGGCAAGG